>CM038470.1:35275205-35446236 GCA_021464415.1 Lonicera japonica | reverse complement strand
CCTTCAGGGATGGGCCTCAGGACCTACCATTGCTACATTGCTGCCTCTCTGGGAGGGCTTCGCCTCTGGTTGGAGGACTACCATTGCTACACTGTGCCTCTCATGGAGGCTTTTGTTCTTCTCGCCTCAGGTGGAGGACTACCTTTGCTCTCACTGTGGTGGGAAGACTACCACTACTGGAGGGCTTTGATCTTCTCGCCTCAGGTGGGAGGACTACCATTGCTACACTGTGGCCTCTCTGGGAGGGCTTTCGCCTCTGGTGGAGGACTACTACCCAATTCTGCACTGTGCCTCTCTGGGAGGGCTTTTTCTAGGATCTTGCTCGCCTCAGGGTGGGTGAGGACTACAATTTCTACACTGAGTGCCTCTCGGGAGGGCTTTTGATCTGTAAGAAGAGAGAAAATTGCCTCTGGGAGGGCTTTCGTGAGTATTTTTGCCTCTGGCGAGGGCTTGTGTTTGTGATTTGCCTCTGGCGAGGGCTTGTGCTATACTTTGGTAAATTTGTTTGTTGTCTCTCTTAGACTGCTAGAGTGAGAGAGAGAAATTTTTGCGAGGGTGAAAAGAGCTTCTCGGGGTCTAATCTTTATCTGGATGTTCGTTTTCCTGTATCTTTCTGAATTTTACTGTCATGTTTTCCTCAAGTGAAGATACTTCTCTCAGAAGGCAGTTTTTGGATTTCTTTTGCTCTCCGCAGAGTGATGATTCGAGGTTTTTTCAAACCATCTCTTCTGTATCGTGCTGAAAAGAAAATTTGTTCGAAAGTTCAATATCTGATCTCTGTTCTCTTCTTAGTTTTCTCTTTTGGTGAGCCCACATCGTATTCTATTTTTCGATGCCCTTATTTCTCCCTGTGAGAATCCGGACCCGCGCGACCCGAGAGGCGAAGAAAGAAAAGAAAAGGGTCCTCCTTCTCTGTTTTATTTGAAAACGTGCTTTATAGAGTCGCCAGTTTGTTTTTCAAGAAAACAAACAAAAGATCGTACGAAGGACAATTTGAAAACGAATTATCTTTCATACGTATGAAACCAGAGTTTTAAAATATACTTTGCTAGGGTTCGGGAACTACGTTACGAATTGGGAAGGTGTTAGGAACCCAATTCGCCCTTTCAGTCTCTTAATGGATCATGTATCTAATTCCTATTTTAGATATCTTGCAAGTAGTTTGAATAGTTTTCAGAATAGTCCTTTCCGGATAAATTTGATTTAAAACGGTATTTTGAAATCGAACTCGAGCTTTGCGAGCGCCTACGTATTCATTCCTAGAATGAAATCAGAGTCCCGTAGTTCTATTCTTTTGGAAACTGTTTTTGTATTTTTGTTTGTTTTGAAAATGTGTCAAAACGGATTTTAGATTCTTGTAAAACTTTGAAAGACTTGATTTGAAAGCAATGAACTTCTTTGCAAGTTATCTAATTTTCTGTATTAAAAGTGAAATTAAATGCAGTACTGAAATTAAGTAGGGTCGTAGAAAGACGTACCTGATGCGCTTGAAGAAGAAATAAGAACCTTGCCTTGATTGCTCCTTTCTCTCTCTAGAACTTTCTCTCTCTAGATTTTCTCTCTCTAGAACTCTCTCTTAGAATTCCTCTAAAATAACTCTCTAATAATTTTGACAGAGTTTCTACTTGCTAAAAACACTATTGAGTGTTGATGTCCTTAAATGAGAGCCCAAGGGTCCTATTTATAGCAAAAATCTCGCCAAAATTCTGCCAAAAACGCTCCAAAACAAGCAAACCACAGGGGGTAGCCGCAGGGCATGCGGCTGGGGCGTGTGGTTGGGGCGTGCGGCTGGGGCGTGCGGTTGGCGCCTGCGGTTGGGGCGTGCGGCTAGGGTGCCAACCGTACGGCTGGCAGGTAGCCGTAGGGCTGGGAGCGTGCGGCTGGCTCACAAAATAAAGCACATGAACACTTAATGCAAGGTTATATCAAACTCCCAACGCGGCCGAAAATGGAGTTTTTCATAACGGTCTTCTATATGCATGATGACTCAACACTTAATGCAAGATGCTTTATTTTAAGAAAACCAGTGTTCGCATGAGAGTCGTGGATTGGGGTGTTCACAGACCCTCTCGTCCCGGGATTCTTGTACGCAAGAATTCAAGGACGAAAAGAAGACAATGATTCACGACTCTCCGGTGAATCTCAATGAAATGCTAATTGAATCAGAGTGTACCCTTTTCTGGCATATGGATCTCGTTGCGTTCCAGGCAATGCCATCCACGACTGCCCCTTTCCTTTCGGTCAGGCGACATGATGCATCAATCTTTCCTTCCGTCTACCCTCAGCGGTATACTACCCTCAGTGGCATACCACCCTCAGTGTACAGGGCTTCATGTGAGAAGTTTTGGCATTCATTAAGTCCAAATGATCGTAACGGAAAAGTGCTGCAAAGGTTTCCCATTTCTTAGGGAAAAGTGAAAGAGTGTTTCTGGGTTTCAGATGTATCCCTTCGTGGGGATCCGGAGTAAGAAGAAGAAGTCAATATCTTTGAAAAAATTTTGAAAACTCCCATCATGAGGAGTATGGGGATAAAGTTATTCCCTTCGTGGGGGGATGTACGGTAAAGGTTATTTCCCTTCGTGGGGAAAGGGGATCGGAAGAAATTCCCATCGTGGGAAATGCGAAGAATTCCAAACTCTGAGGAATTCGGAAAATTCCCTTCGTGGAGAACACGTGGTGTCGTTATTTCCCTTCGTGGGGAAAGTGATTTCGGAGAAATTCCCTTCGTGGGGAACGCGAAGAATTCCTATCTCTGAGGAATTCGAAAAATCCCCTTCGTGGGGAACACGTGGTGTCGTTATTTCCCTTCGTGGGGAACACGTGGAGTCGTTATTTCCCTTCGTGGGGAAAGGCGTTTCGGAGAAATTCCCTTCGTGGGGAACGCGAAGAATTCCTAACTCTGAGGAATTCGGAAAATTCCCTTCGTGGGGAAACGTGGAGTCGTTATTTCCCTTGGGGGGAAAGGGGTTTCAGAGAAATTCCCTTCGTGGGGAACGCGAAGAATTCCTAACTCTGAGGAATTCGGAAAATTCCCTTCGTGGGGAACACGTGGAGTCGTTATTTCCCTTCGTGGGGAAAGGGGTTTCAGAGAAATTCCCTTCGTGGGGAACGCGAGAATTCTAACTCTGAGGAATTCGGAAAAATTCCCTTTGTGGGGAAACACGTGGGGAGTCGTTATTTCCCTTCGTGGGGAAAGGGGTTTCGGAGAAATCCCTTCGTGGGGAATGCGAAGAATTCCTAACTCTGAGGAATTCGGAAAATTCCCTTCGTGGGGAACACGCGGAGTCGTTATTTCCCTTCGTGGGGAAAGGGGTTTGGGAGAAATTCCTTCGTGGGGAACGCGAGAATTCCTAACTCTGAGGACTTCGGAAAATTCCCTTCGTGGGGAACACGTGGGAGCCGTTATTTCCCTTCGTGGGGAGTAAGGGTTTCGGAGAAATTCCCTTCGTGGGGAACGCGAAGAATTATAACTCTGAGGAATTCAGAAATTCCCTTCGTGGGGAACACGTGGAGTCGTTATTTCCCTTCGTGGGGAAGGGGTTTCGAGAGAAATTCCTTCGTGGGGAACGCGAAGAATTCCTAACCTCAGGATTCGGAAAATTCCCTTCGTGGGGAACACGTGGAGTCGTTATTTCCCTTCATGGGAAAAGTGATTTCAAAGAAATTCCCTTCGTGGGGGAATGCGAAGATTCCTATCTCTGAGGAATTCGGAAAATTCCCTAACACTGTCTTATGGTTCTGTTGCTCAGACACTGCTTTAATGTTTTTCAAATAAATGATGTGCTAGGGAGAACTACTTTGCAAGTAGAAGTGCTTTTTCTTTTCCATTCCTTTCTACCCGCAATCTTGACCTTTGGCGTTATTAGGAGTCAAATTTTTGAATCAACTTTTCCCAAAAACTTTTGAACCGTTGTGCATGGATTTTTGGGATTTGACATCTCTTTACCCTCAGTTTTCCTCTCTTTGGTCATGGGGATAGAATTTCGCTCGGAGTGTTCTCATCGTCTTCAAGTTACCCTCTGATTTTTTCACGGGGAAGATGCTGGTCCTGTATCGTTTTCTGTTTTTCGATACCCTTATTGCTCCTCTTTTGATTATCGGCCCTATTTTTTTGGGGTTTTCGAATTTACTGTGCCTTTTTCTTTCTTGGCTTTTTCCAAAACAGGAGCCTTACTCACCTATGATGTAGCCCTCCGCCTTTTGGCCCAACTGTCACTCTTAGTGTGGCTCTCCCTGTCGATTTTCTCATTTTTTTTTACTGTTCTCTCTTGGACCAACGGGATTTTACCCTTTTCTACTCTTTCAATTTTTTCTGGTACCCGATTCCTCTTTTACACCTTCCCTGTTTATTAATCAGATTCGAGCCTTCCGGACAATGGATCCATCCTATTGAATTTTGGTTCCTCCACAGACTTTAGAGTGTCAAACTTTGGGCATTGATCAGTCATCTCATGCGTGTGTGTAAGTCTTGGTCCTCTTATACTCCGGGAAAAGTTGATTCATGACCTTTAGTCCCTAAGACTTTTTTTTTTTTTTTTTTGGGTCAAACTGGTCAAAAATGAGGGTAGCCGCAGGGTTTGACCCCCCAGCCGTACGATTGGGGGCTAGCCGTACGGTTGGCTAGCCTGCGGCTGGCTCCTATTGCCTATAAATAGTGGCTTGTTGGTTCATTCTCAGCACTTCTTCTTGCAATCTTCTATCTAGTCTATAAATTTCTGACGTTTCAAAAAACATTTAGCAAGTGTTCTGAAGAGTGTGGTGATGGCTTTTGCTAGACTTTTTGCGATCTGTCTGTGTGTACATGATGATGGGGGGCCCACCGAAAGGAGGGGAGGCGCCGGAGCTACTCCCAGGAGATGAGGTGGACTCTATTACCGCGATGATGGTGGCGGCGACTACTCTGCGCTCTCGTCACGACGACTGGGAGGGTGTGGCCTGGGAGGGGCCACTGGGGGCAGACGGATCACTACAGCGGGTGATGTATCGCGACGTGCCACTGATCTCACCAGGAGAGGGGACGAGTGTGGCTACTGATGGAGCCTGCGGCACACGAGATTCGCGCCGTACTCGGGTATGCTCTAATTTCTAGTATTTTATATTATGTGATTTTTGAAAAAATGCAATGAATTGATATGCATGAAAATGTGATAAATTTAATAATTACTTGCCATAATAAACATACTTAACATAGCGTTTTGTTGTCAAAACATGTATTATCCAGTATTAATTTAATAGCAGGCTCTAAGTTTTATTAAACATGTGATGTGACAGAGGATTGGATGTTGTCGCGGTATCACACGTGCCGCTCCCGAGCTTCGAGATCAGTTACCCCCATTGGTGAGGGCTTACTTGAGCGTGACCCCGTTCGGACAATTCATCGAGGTGCTGCCCGGCGGAGAGAGGTCCAGCGCGATCGGTGAGTCTGCCGACGGTATTGGGAGAGAGATGGTGGGACAACGCACACCTTCATTGGAGTTGGGGCGAAGATGACGTTGACCCCAGAGGACGTGTTCGTGCTGACGGGGCTGCCATTTGGAGGGGAGCCACTGGTACTCAAACCCCGATTACGAGTCACGCTAGATGGGATGGGCGGCACCTTGTGGTTGGAGGCAGTGCCGGATAGTGGCGGACGGGATACCCCACACGACGATGGTACAGCACATCGAGGCGGAGAGTGAGAGATTTGGAGATGGACTGATGACACGGCAGGAGGTCCGGCAGTTATCACGGTGTTTTCTGCTGCTGATACATGACTTCTTCTACGCACGGGGGGGTGACAACCTGCGATTATGGTGGCTGCCGTACCTGCGATTCTTCGACCAGCTGTACACATTCGCCTGGGAGGATATGTGCTGGCGGTGCTGTACGAGTCGATGGACTTGGTGTGCCGGCACATGGAGCTGAACCACCGCGGACTGGTCACGCTTTGGGAGGTAATTTTTTTTATTTTTTTTGCAATATTTCTTTTTGAAAATCATGTGATTGTTTAATAAAATTGATGGTTTTAAAAATTGTGATAATTTACGACAGATGTGGTTTATTGCACATACCCATCAGGGTATCGGTCAGATCCATCTGCACCCTACCTTCGCCGATGAGTTCCCGCTTTTCAGACGGTATTACAGAGGGAACATAGTTGGGGTGTATCGATATCTGACCCCTGACGTCAGTGCAGGCGACGTCTCAGGCCTTCAGCTAGATCAGGTATGAATTAGAATAAAACTTAAAGTATTTTTAAAAAAGAAAGTTGTGTTATTTATAGCGTATGTTCAATGTGGCAGGTTCAGTGGAGTCCATGGCCTGCATACGTGACGCAGCAGTGGGGGTACGCTGATGCACTGGCGGCTGCTCGTTTGAGGAGGCTTTTTCTGCACGAGTACGGGGCAGCTTTTTACCTGGGGGAGCGCGTGGTGCGGCAGCACACTCCCGGGTTAGGCTTTAGGGTCCCGGCCTGGCCTCCAGCGGCGATGAGGCGATCGAGCATGGTAGCTGCAGAGGATCGGGCTGCATTCTTGGGAGGCGTCCCGATGGAGGGCTTGCTGGTGGAGGGAGAGTATGGGACCTTCGTGCATCGCTATCTGATGAGAGAGATGAGGGGGGTGCGAGGCAGGGCGATATACGTGAGGTATGCTGCACTCGGGGGAGATCCGATGTTCATCCGGGGCAGTTGTACATCTCGCAGAGGGTCCCACATCAGCCTGCTCCTGCGCCTAACCGGAGGGCGAAAGGGATTGCGGATTCAGACGACGAGGATCCGCATGGAGAGAGGGACGAGGAGCCACAGCAGGTGGAGGACGAGGAGCCACAGCAGGTGAAGGCTTTAAACAGCCAACTTTCAATACTTCAACATTTTCTGTATTCAAAGCAGGTTTGATTAAGAATACAGGATCTGGTAAATCTAAATCCTCCTTGATAGCGTTGATTCGGTGATTAGGAAAGGGATTCCTGGCAACATTCGGGGCTGACGGATCTGGGATTCTCTTGCTATCGATCAGGTTTTGGATGGCATGCCGTAGAGCCATACAACTATCGGTAGTGTGCCCAAACCCTTGGTCGTATTCGCACCGCTCATTCATGTTCCAATGAGGCGGTATTTGTGGTGGTAATGGCTTCGGATTCATGGGATACATAATCCCAGCTTCTTTCAGTTGTTTGAAAACCTTCCCCAATGGTCCTGGCAATTGTGAAAAATGTCGATCACGTGAGCGGTTCTGATCAAATGTCCTGGGGTTGTTGTTGTTGTTGTTGCGATACCCCGGTGTAGGATAATCCCCAATGTTTTTCACAGAGTTCTGACCATAGGGGTTGTTGGAGTATCCTCTGCCATAGGACCCATAAGATGTTACTTGATTGACAGCGGACGTAGAAGTCTTCTTGTATTGAGAGGCAGACTTCTTGATTTCAGCCTGTTTGGCCAGGTCCTCCTCAATTTCGTTGCCCACGTGGAGTAGAGCCTTGAATCTGCTATCCCTAAGAACTGATGACCCATTTGAGTCCGAATCTCGGGGTTTTAATTCTTTACGATTAACCCCCAATTGTTCCTCTTCATCTAGGCGCTCACAATTTGGGCTGCCAATTCTCTCCATCTCGTAACAAATTCGTAATATGATGCTTTCATTTTCTTTCTGCTAGCCTCTCCAAATGTTTCCTTTCCTGTAACTAATTAAGCTCCTCATTAGTAGTTTGTACTGAGACACAAACTCTTGGACGATGGCTGACCATGACCTAACCCGGTGCTTCTCAAGGTTCAAAAACCAACTTTGGGCTGGTCCAGCTAGCGTAAGATGAAACGAATTAGCCAATTCAGCTTCCCCGACATCATAAATTCTCATTGAACGGACGTATGATTTTAGGTGGAGTTCCGACGGTGTGGTTCCCGTAAACTTTGGTATTGAGGGCATCTTAAAACCCACTGGATAATGAGCCTCTGGGTACAAATTATAACTCTGCAACTGGGTCAAATCATTTGAACTTTCGGCGACCTTTTGGGTAAGTGCCTTCAGTTGTTCTTTAAGTTCAGATAAGTCTTTATCCCCCCGGTAACCTTCCATTGGTGAGGGGCCCTCCCTTGGACACTCATGGGCCTCCTTATCGGTTCATAATATGGATCGTGATAAGGTTCGTGCATCGATGGCATTTGTGGAGGGGCTTGATTGATAGGATCTTGGTGTAACCAATTGCCAACTAGATCATGCATGTGTTTGGGTTTGTTCAACTGTTCGAACGGCAGTGGTGCTTCCATATGAACTGAGAGTGGCGGTGGTGGTGGAGGAATAACCGGAGTTTCCCTCGGTGGTTCTGCCAAGCGACCTTTAGCCAACTCGTCCAACTTGGCACGAGTGTTCTGATTGTCACTTAGTAACATGGCCATGCTTTGGTTCAGGTTCATTAACATCCGATACATGTCTTTAGGGTTTGGTAATGGAGCATTCATGTTTCCGCTTGTGCTAGCCAAGTTTGGATCGGCATTGAGAGATGGAGTATGATGCAGTGGTTGACCTCCAACGGTATTGTTCTGAGGCATTCCCGGGTTTGGGTAAAACGGACCGGGCGGCGGATCCGCTGCATTGTTGAACTGGTTGTTCACATTTCGGTTAGGAGTATTCTGATCCATATTTTCAAAAGAATCCGGTCTAACGAGTCGTCCGGTACTGTCTCTTCCTGCCCACGCAGAGGCCAGGATGGAATGAATATCTGATGCCGTACAAAAGGACAAATTCAATCGCGTGCATTCCCCGGAAAATAACAACAATATATCATTTAGAACTCGCTGGACTTTATCCAGAAATACATCGATCGGGACAAAAATAAACACAAAAGGTTTTCTTTAGGTGAGATCAAAAGCAGACCAACGGCGACAACTTAAGAGCCCCGTGTAGCGGTAGGGTAGGAATAGAATTCCCTGGGTTCCCTGACCATCTACAGTTTTGGAAAATCATTTTGAAAAGAGTTTTCTGAAAAATCATTCGAAAATACGGGTAGTTCTCTCCTCATGAGTTGCTTTGTTCATGGAATCAGGGCTTTCGCTCACTAGATTCTCACGACTGTCGATCATAAAAACAATGCACAAAATCTTGTGTTCTAAGCTGACTCCCCTATATGCAAGCGTGGTTTAAGAGGGTAAGGTTTGAGGCTCCCTTCTATTTGGCAGGTCTTACGATATACCTTAAGAGCGCAGGTACGTGCAAGGACCTTTTGATATACATCCCGGGTACGTGAGTGTTCTTGTCACTCGATATACCTCAGTAAGTACTTGGCCAAGGAGAGTGGTCCCAGGCGCTTTTGGCTAGTGTAGACCCGCAAGTCCACGGCCTAGTCACGACTTTGGTCTCGAGGTTAATAGGGTAAATTCACACTCGCGAAAATGCATGATAAGACGTGGGTGCGTGCGAAATAATCATCTGGCGGTTCATTATTGATCAATGCTTTAGGATTTGTTATGATAATTTACAAAATTTTAATTACGAAAAAGATTTCCCTCACATAATTAGCAAATAAAATTTTAATTACGAAAAAGAATTACGAAGAAAGAAAAGAAAAGGGTCCTCCTTCTCTGTTTTATATGAAAACGTACTTTATAGAGTCGCCAGTTTGTTTTTCAAGAAAACAAACAAAAGATCATACGAAGGACAATTCGAAAACGAATTATCTTTCATACGTATGAAACCAGAGTTTTAAAATATACTTTGCTAGGGTTCGGGAACTACGTTACGAATTGGGAAGGTGTTAGGCACCCAATTCGCCCTTTTGGTCTCTTAATGGATCATGTATCTAATTCCTATTTTAGATATCTTGCAAGTAGTTTGAATAGTTTTCAGAATAGTCCTTTCCAGATAAATTTGATTTAAAACGGTATTTTGAAATCGGACTCGAGCTTTGCGAGCGCCTACGTATTCATTCGTAGAATAAAATCAGAGTCTCATAGTTCTATTCTTTTTGAAACTGTTTTTGTATTTTTGTTTGTTTTGAAAATGTGTCAAAACGGATTTTAGATTTCTTGTAAAACTTTGAAAGGACTTTATTTGAAAGCAATGAACTTCTTTGCAAGTTATCTAATTTTCTGTATTAAAAGTGAAATTAAATGCAATACTGAAATTAAGTAGGGTCGTAGAAAGACGTACTTGATGCGCTTGAAGAAGAAATAAGAACCTTGCCTTGATTCCTCCTTTCTCTCTCTAGATTTTCTCTCTCTAGAAGTTCTCTCTCTAAATTTTCTCTCTCTAGAACTCTCTCTTAGAATTCCTCTAAAATGACTCTCTAATAATTTTGACAGAGTTTCTACTTGCTAAAAACACTATTGAGTGTTGATGTCCTTAAATGAGAGCCCAAGGGTCCTATTTATAGCAAAAATCCCGCCAAAAACGCTCCAAAACAGGCCAACCGCAGGGGGTAGCCGCAGGGCGTGCGGCTAGGAGCGTGCGGTTGGGGGTAGCCGCAGGGCATGCGGCTAGGGCGTGCGGTTGGGGCGTGCGGTTGGGGCGTGCGGCTAGGGTGCCAACCGTACGGCTGGCAGGTAGCCGTACGGCTGGGAGCGTGCGGCTGGCTCACAAAATAAAGCACGGGAACACTCGGAAATAACTCGTTTTTCTAACAGGTCGATCCCCGTCCTAGTAAGCGAAGAAGCATCAAAGGTTATATCAAACTCCCAACGTGGCCGAAAATGGAGTTTTTCCTAACGGTATTCTATATGCATGATGACTCAACACTTAATGCAAGATGCTTTGTTTTAAGAAAACCAGTGTTCGCACGAGAGTCGTGGATTGGGGTGTTCACACTCCCTCTTTTGGGAAAGACTTTTCCTGGCCTTCTCTGTTTTTGACCAGGAGTCTTTTTTGTTCCTTTGTTGTGATCAGGAGCCTTACTCACCCAAAACGAAGCCCTGAGCCAATTTTGGCCTAGCTGTCACTTTTGGTGTGGCTCTCCCTGTCACTCTGCGTTTCTGTTTCTCTCGCTCGCTTTGGGCGCTCATGCGGGTTCTTTCTCTTTTCTACTCTTTCAATTTTTTCTATTCCCGTCTTATCCTGATATTTGCTTTTTCTCATTGATGGTCTCGGTCCTTTCTGGGAGATCAGAGACTACTTTAACCGTTTGTATTTGTTCTCGCATTTTCGGAGAGATGATTTGGAAGTCCTTTCCTCGAATTTTCATCCTGGGTGTGCCGTATTTAGCAAGTTTTTCGAAAACTGTCTCTCTGAAGCACCCCTACAGGAGATAAAATGAGACAAAGATCAAAAAATTAGGGGAGGGGACCAATATGTCGCGCGACATTTCGGTGCAGGGCTTTTTGTCGAACAACAAGGAGCCCATTTGTCGCGCGACAAACTGGTTCATTATATAAGTCCCTTGCTGAGCTTATTCCACCTCATTCTCTCCTTTCTCTTTCTCTCTCTAGCTCTTTTTCTCTCGTCTCTCAAGCGCGGAAGCCCTGCCGCTTTTCTGATTTTCTGACTTTCTCACTACTTTCTATATACACAGATGGACCCTGCTCAGCCTGATAGATTGAAGGGTGACCAGGAGGAGGTCACTTTTACAGACGCTCAGGGCGTTCTCCGATGCAACCCTCACCATGATGACTGGGAGGACCTTGATTGGTATGGCGAGGATGGGGTGGACCGCGGTCGGGCGGTGGTCTACCGAGACGTCACTCAGGCTGCTCTAGTCCCGGATGTTCTGTGGCTCTTGATGGAGCCTGTTTCTCATGAGATCCGCCAACGGTCTTTGGTATGTCTTCTTTTCGTGTATTTATTTGTTCGATTTATT
This sequence comes from Lonicera japonica, assembly GCA_021464415.1. Taxonomy (NCBI): domain Eukaryota; kingdom Viridiplantae; phylum Streptophyta; class Magnoliopsida; order Dipsacales; family Caprifoliaceae; genus Lonicera; species Lonicera japonica. The sequence continues at coordinate 35,434,476 of CM038470.1, read as the reverse complement.
TATGTCGTTTCCTGCATGTATTTTAAACAATGTTAGTATGCATGTCTGCCTAGAAATAACGTCCGATTTAGTGAACACATACTTTTACCTGTGATACCCTTTTAGGTTTTTTAGAAAACTACATAATGTACCCTTATAACTCCATAAATCACATAATTACACCAAAGTACCCTCAGGTTTGGAAAATTACATAATTTACCCTTATAACCCCATAACTCTCGTAATTACACCAAAGTACCCTCAAGTTTGGAAATTTACATAATTTACCCCTATAACCCTATACCTCTCATAATTACACCAAAGTACCCTCAGGTTTGGAAAATTACATAATATACCCCTCTAACCCTATAACTCTCATATTTACACAAAAGTAGCCTCAGGTTTGGAAACTTACATAATTTACCCTTATAACCCTATATCTCTCATAATTACACCAAAGTACCCTTAGGTTTGGAAAATTACATAATTTACTCTTATAACCCTATATTTCTCATATTTACACAAAAGTACACTCAGGTTTGGAAATTTACATAATTTACCCCTATAACCCTATAACTCTCATAATTACACCAAAGTACCCTCAGGTTTGGAAATTTACATAATTTACCCCTATAACCCTATAACTCTCATATTTACACAAAAGTACCCTCAGGTTTGGAAAATTACATAATTTACCCTTATAACCCTATATCTCTCATAATTACACCAAAGTACCCTCAGGTTTGGAAAATTACATAATTTACCCTTATAACCCTATATCTCTCATATTTACACAAAAGTACCCTCAGGTTTGGAAAATTACATAATTTACCCTTATAACCCTATATCTCTCATAATTACACCAAAGTACCCTCAGGTTTGGAAAATTACATAGTTTACCTTTATAACCCTATAACTCTCATATTTACACAAAAGTACCCTCAGGTTTGGAAAATTACATAATTTACCCTTATAACCCTATAACTCTCATAATTACACCAAAGTAACCTCAGGTTTTGGAAAATTACATAATTTACCCTTATAACCCTATATCTCTCATATTTACACAAAAGTACCCACAAGTTTGGAAAATTACATAATTTACCCTTATAACCCTATAACTCTCATATTTACACAAAAGTACCCTCAGGTTTCTCATATTCTTATATTTCTCTTTGTCTGTAGTGGGTCGACCGAGGTAGGGGTTCTCCCAATACTATTTTCTTAGAGTGGCGATAGGCACTGGCCCTTGTCCAGGAGTTGCTTCTTGCGACTCCTTTTGGTTCCCTCTTCGATGCCCTCCCGGAGTGGGTATCTAGGGCAGCTGTGTTGGTGTCGGCTCTGGCCTGCCAGTGGTGGGACACCACTCATACCTTCCATTGGAGCTGGGGAGAGATGACGATGACCCCCCCTGGACCTATTTGCTCTGACCGAGATTCCTTCAGGGGGTCCCTATCCATATTGATTTCCCTTTGCGTCTGACGGCAGAGGGCATTATGGGTGCACTCGGGTGGTTTCCTGAGCGACGGAGTTCGGGAAACACGATCCCTCGGGCGATTTTGGTTACGCGGCTAGCCACAGAGAGAGCCCGGTTAGTTGCTTCTGGAGCGCCGATGACCCATCAGGAGGCGCGTCAGTATGCTCGTGTTCTTTTTTTGCTGCCGCTCCATGATCTGTTCGAGGCCAAAGGGGGGGACACAGCCCATCTCTGGTGGTTGCCTTAACTCGGAGACTTCAGCATTATGTTTGACTATGACTGGGGGGGCTTTATTCTGGCTGTCTTGTACGATGCTATGGACCAGGTTTCTCGCCATCTAGCCCTGAACCTCAAAGGCTTTTCTTTGCTGTGGGAGGTATACACTTTTGTTCCCTTATCTTTGCTTCAATCCCTTATATTTATTATATGTTGTTGCTGATATTCTTTATGTCTCCTCTTCAGAGTTGGTTCGTGGCGTATACCCGTCTGGGTCGTGCCTAGGTGGATCTCCTCGTCGAGAACGAGGATCAGTTTCCTTTTCTCCGTCGATTCATTGCGGGGAACTACAGGGCTCCCTATGTATACAGGACTCGGGAGACCAGAGCTGCTGCCGTCCATGACCTGTTGGAGGAGCAGGTAAATATCTTAGTATTCTTTCTTTTTAATAATTAACTAGTAAAAATAGAATATAAATAACTGAAATAAAAAAAAAATTGTTCAGATTGGGTGGGCCCCCTGGGGTGATTTGGGTCTCTATTTTGGATATTGCCGTGCTCTGACTGCCTCAAGGACCAGGTGGCTTATCAGGGATGAGTACGGCCTCCACTTCTACTTGGGTGAGAGAGTTATTCACCAGCATACACCGGCCCAGTGGCCTAGAGTTCCTTAATTCCCACCAGTTCTGATGAGGCAGACAGGCGAGATCGATTCGGTGACGGTGCAGGCGTTGGTTGACTGGCTCGGTTTTAAGACGTTCACCGAGGAGGGAGCCGAAGGGGACTCGGGGATGGGTTTTCTATAAGAGGTACCGGGCGTTGGGAGGTGATCCCAACTACATACGAGGACAGACTCATTTGTCCTTGATAGTTCCCGGTCAGCTGCCGCCTGTCCCCAATCAGAGGGACAACATTTTGGACTCCGACGATGATGACCCTAGGGAGAGAGGGACGTTCCTGCTGGTGCTGAGGGAGGCGATGATAGGCCCGAGGGAGGTGATGATAGAATCGAGGGCGGTGAGGGAGGTGGGACAGCGGCTGTTCCAGAGCAGCCTTCTCAGACTACACCTAGAGAGGAGCAGCTTGCTGAGGGTTTTGAGTTTCCCACCGGTCCATCAGCATCTCTAGGGGCTATTTTTGAGGCTGCTGAGGGAGGTGCAGCAGATTTTTTGGAGCGGTCCTGGGAGACTGCGAACTTTGGGGTCGACTATGAACAGGTTGGGCGGACCCCTCCTGCTGCTGCGACCACTCCTTCTAGCGGGGTCCCACCTTTGAGAGCGACGGCTATGGTGGATCCTCCAGGTGTTTGTATTTATGCCACACTGACCCCTCTTCCGTCGACTGCTATGGGCCCTCCGGCCCGATCTCTGGGTCTCGGTGGCTCATCTTCTCGGCCTTCCCTGTTTCCAATTCGCGAGGAGGGTGGGTCCAGTTCTGCTGATGTTCTGGCGGGCTCGTCCATTCCTTCGGTAGATCTTCCTCCACTTCCCAGAGATATCTCTTATGTTGGCACCGGTTTACGTCGATACACTGTTCCTGAGTATCCTCTTCCTGAGGATGCTTTTAACTGCTTGGGTGGTCGCTCTGGCGATGAGGTACCTACTTCAACTTTTCTCGATACTTTTATATTCATATTTATTTATTTTGACTGTGCTGATTCTTTTATCTTATGTTTTTCACAGCGGGTGAGTGTACGGGTGGCGGATCTGAGGGCTTGGCATGCCCAGCACCTCTATAACTGGAACCTTCTCCAGTACGTCGGTCGAGACCCTCCAGCATACATGCATGACTATCAGAGGGCGATTGACGTTTCCTTACGACCGAGCAACCCTATGACTTCTTCTCATGCCCGGACGGAGTCTCGGAGGAGTTGTAGTCGGACTTCTAGGTGCTCTCGGTCCTCGATGATTCGTCCTACGGCTCCTGTCCAGTCGATGGGGCTTTCCCAGGCGGTAGTCCCTCCTACTCAGGGCGTCCCAGTGGTTGACCTTACTCTTGAGGAGGGCTCAGGTGATAGTGGGAGCGTGTCAAAGCGCGCTCGAGTATATTAGCTTTTCTTTCCTGCACTTTTGTTAGTTTGAAATAGATATGTAGTTTTATAAAGGGTAGACAAACATTTGTTTTAGTATTTTTCTAGTTTTTTGGAAACTGTTTTTGTTGGATTTATAAAACTCTTATTTGTAGTGATGATGATTTTTTTATTTTCTGCTTGCATTTGTGACAATAGTTTATTTATAACTTATATACATCTATACACAAAATTAGGGGGGCTAGGAATCATACCGTGTGATACGGAAGTTTTTTAGGCCTCCTGCAAAAGAACAAAGTAAGTACAGTGCATACAAAAGTGGTTCTTTTAGCAAGAATGACTCTTACGTGTAAGACAGGAAAAAAAACAAGGTATAGAAAATAGGATTGTCGCGCGACAATCCCTCCTGGATATGGGTTTGTCGCGCGACAAATAGGTACAGGGCCCTCCTTTTTGCTATAAATACACCCATGTTCCTTCCTTCATCCCCACTCCTTTTCCAAAATGTCTTCTTATCGCACAAATTCTGATTTTTTTATGTTAAAACCCGAGATGCTCTAATATCTTCTGAGAATGGTTTGAACTTTGGTGTTTTTAGCCCTTTAGCAGGCTGGTGCCATCGTCCTATAGATTTTTCCTTCCTGCTAGGTGCTTTGTATTTCTGGAGCCCTGTGGATCATCTTTTCCGTTTCGGGCTAGATGAGCTATGTCCGACTTATGAAGAGTTCTCCTGGCTGTTGCGTTCTGATGTTCGTCTTTCGATGGCTGTTCCCATAGAAGAAATCGGTCCTCGAGATATGCTGATTGCTCTGTTAGCTATTCCCCAAGCGGCCTGTGATGGTTTTATTGTCGACGGGCTTCTTGACCTCCATAAAATGGTGAGGTTCTTTCATCGCTACGAAGAGAGAGCTTCGTATAGTGTGGGGCGTACTGCGGTGGCCTTGATCTGTCTTGTTTCTGATATGTTACTGGTGACAGGCTCTTCCCATGTCGATCTGACTATTTTGAGTTTGATTTACCATGCTAGGAACGGGGAGTCTATAGTGCCAATTGTTCTTGTAGAGACTCTGAACGGCCTAGATGATCTTCAAAGGGGAGCCTTATCCTTTTTCAAGGAAAGCCCCCGTTTGCTATACATGTGGCTGTTAGAGCGTTTCCGGTCGGTGGGTTTCAACGGGGTTCGGCTTGACAACCCTACGCACTTTTTCCGTCGTCCTTTTTTGGTGCTTTGACCATGTCTTCCTCTAATTGGACGGTGTGATTTTCGAAGAACTTTCGGGCTATCCGGTGGAACATTCCTTGGTAGAAGCTGAGGGCGATGGTGCTTAGTACAAGGGGTCAGAACTATGTTCGGCTTCGCGGGCTCTGGTTTACCTCCTTTTATTTCCTAGGACGTCTCCTTCGTCAGTTCAACGTTCCTCAGGACATTCCCCTTGGTATGAACAACTTCTCCTCTGAGTCTAAATTTGTGACCTTACATGTTTCTTTATCGGTAGAGAGGATGTGGCGTGCTCGACTGACTTGTCAATTCAACTATGCCCGTTTTAGTATTACCAAGCCCCTTCAGGCTAACATCATCTGTTCTCGTTGGGGGTCTTTGGAGGGGGAGCTAATTGATGATCCCTTCCAAATGGAGTGGTTCCGGTTCATGGATTTTGAGCCCACAGAGGAGAACATTGTCTTTGCGTACCAGATCCTGGATAAGGCTCGAACTGATTTGGCTACTGAGGACCCTGCTTGGCCAACCATTAGGGATTAGGTTTTTCTGTATGTTGTATCTCCTTTGTAACTTTCGGTGTTCTGAACCACCTTAATAATATACGAGGAACTGTTTTATGGAAAATTTCTTTACAAAGTTTAAACCGGGCCTGAAGTCACTTCTCAGGTTGCCTACGTTCCCCTTTTTGATTTTTCAAAAACACCATTTCGAGTTGGGGCTCAGGTTTACGTAGTTCTTATCTATACAGGTGTGAGAATCCGGACCCATACCCCGAGAGGAGAGAAAAGAGTCCTCCGTTCTCGGTTTTATTTGAAAACGTGTTTTGTAGAGTCGCCAGTTTGTTTTACGAGAAAACAAACAAAAGATCGTACGAAGGATAATTCGAAAACGAACTATCTCTCATACGTTTGAAACCAGAGATTCATTTTGAAAATTGACTTTGCTAGGGTTCGGGAACTACGTTACGAATTGGGAAGGTGTTAGGCACCCAATTCGCCCTTTCGGTCTCTTAATGGATCATGTATCTAATTCCTATTTTAGATATCTTGCAAGTAGTTCGAATGGTTTTCAAAATAGTCCTTTCCGGATAAATTCAGTTTAAAATAATATTTTGAAATCAGACTCGAGCTTTGCAAGCGCCTACGTATTCATTCGTAGAATGAAATCAGAGTCTCGTAGTTCCTTTCTTTTGGAAACCGTTTTTGTATTTTTGTTTGTTTTGAAAACGTGTCAAAACGGATTTTAGTTTTCTTGTAAAACTTAGAAATGATTTATTTGAAAGCAGTGAACTTCTTTGCAAGTTATCTAATTTTCTATATTAAAATTGAAATTAAATGCAGTATTGAAATTAAGGAGGGTCTTAGAAAATATACCTGATGCGCTTGAAGATAGGAGGACTTTGCCTTGACTTCCTTCTCTCTCTAAAGCTTTCTCTCTCTAGAGCTTTCTCTCACTAGCCTTCTCTCTCACTAGCCTTCTCTCAGAATTTCTCTAAAAATGACTTTCTAGAGACTTTGACAAAGCTCCTACTTACCCAAAATACTATTCAATGTTCATGATCCCAAAATGGGATCCCAAGGGTCCTATTTATAGCAACATTTGCGCCAAAAACGCTCCAAAAGAGGCCAACCGCAGGGGTAGCCGCATGGGGTGCGGCTGGGGCGTGCGACAGGGGTGTGCCAGCCGTACGGCTGGCAGGTAGCCGTACGGTTGGGCGTGCGGCTAGGGGGTGCGGTTAGAAGGTGCCAACCGTATGGTTGGCAGGTAGCCGTACGGTTGGGCGTGCGACAAGGGGGTGCGGCTAGGAGGTGCCAACCGTACGGTTGGCAGGTAGCCGTACGGTTGGGCGTGCGACAGGGGGGTGCGGCTGGCTCATAAAAAATGCGCAGGAGCGCTCGGAAAAAACCAAATTTCTAACGGGGCGCTGCCCGTCCTAGTAAGCGAAGAGACAACAAGGGTTGGAGTCTTTCCTAGATCCCAACGCGTCTTGGAGTATGATGATTCATGATTAAATGCAGTCTTTCTACATGTAAAGAAAATCAGATTCATGATTAAATGCAGGATGCTTAAAGAAAATCAGTGAATTGGGGTGTTCACAACAGCACGAGAGTCGTACATTGGGGTGTTCATTGGTAATACAGTTACATCTATTGGTAATACGATCTCAGTCGACTGGTGAATGCTGGTGAATGCAGTAACTAAGTCCATCTAAGTCAGCGAGTAGCGGCACCCCAGTAGCGGCACCCCCAGTGTCAATCTCTTTGACGATGTATGGCCCTGCCCACTTCTGCCCAAACTTTTCTCTCAGGTCTCTAGCTGGCTCTCGAATTTCTTTCAACACGATGTCGTTCTCATTGATACCCCGAGTCTTGACTTTCTGGTTAAATGCTCGAGCAATATTCTTATGATATCCTTGGCGGTGATATGCGGCTTTCAATCTCTTTTCATCAAGTAGGGCCAACTTGTTATAACGTGCCTGGACCCACTCCAGTTTATTGACTTGATTCTCTAGCATAACTCTGAGGGAAGGGACCTCTAGTTCAACAGGGAGGACTGCTTCCATCCCGTATGTAAGTGAAAATGGGGTTGCCCTGGTAGAAACTCTCTCGGTGGTGCGGTATCCCCACAATGCATATGGTAATTTCTTTGGCCAGTTCCGGCAGGTGTAGGTCATCTTGTGTGAGAATCCGCAAATGCGACCCCCGGGTTCTCGTTCCCGTTGGTGGGCGTCTGAAACATCGGAAAGGATTCCGTTGTTCCATTTGCTTCAATGTGTTGATAATTCATATCGGGAGTCCCTCTATCCTATTTCTAGATGCAAGAGGGTTCGTTCAGAGTCGCCAGTACGTTTTACGAGAAAACGGACAAAATGATTGTGTAAGAGGGAAGGCTACAGATAAGCCTTTCTTTACACGTTTGTCTACGAAACCAGGATTCTATAGGGTTCGGGAACTATATTACGGTTTGGGAAGGTGTTAAGCACCCATTCCGCCCTTTCGGTCTCTAGTGGTCTTATATGTTTATTCTATGTTGAAAAACTTGGATGCTTTTACTGATATTCTACTACTTTCTGGAAATAACTAATGAAAACCTGTTTTTCGAGCGCAGTAGGAATCTACCACAACTATGTCGCCACTTCGCTTACTAGGACGGGGATCGACCGGCCCGGTCGGGTCGCGGGGTGCGGGGCAGCGCCCCGTTAGAAAAATCGAGTTCTAAACAAGTCTACAATAAAACTAATATACAAATATCTTATTTAATTACTAGAAGAGACTTTAGTTACCTTCCCGACGATATATATAAGAATAAGAGAGAGAAAATATAATACGGCAGAGAAGACCTCCGGCGAATATTAGCTTTTCCTCTTAGAAATATTTCCAGCGGTCTGACTCTAGAAGGTGGCACTTCGGGTGCCAAGATTAGATCCGAGACTCTTGCGGAAATAAATGTTATCGCAGATGCTTTCAGAGAAGGCTTAAAGATTAGAAAATATGAGAGAGAATAAGGAATTTTAGTATAGAAATTGTGGCGAGAAGTTGCCGTCCTGAACCCTTGGGGGTGTTGGCCTATTTATAGTGCTCGGGAGAGATTGTCGCGCGACATTTCCCCAGAAAGGGCAAGTGTCGCGCGACATATCTGTTTGTCGCGCGACAATCGGCTGAAGTGATGGGTCCTGACACTGTGATGTGTCAGAAAGTGGTTGGTCGGGTGCAGAGAGGGATTGTCGCGCGACATAGTGGGATTGTCGCGCGACAAGCGGCTGAAGTGATGGGTCCTGACACTGTGATGTGTCAGAAAGTGGTTGGTCGGGTGCAGAGAGAGATTGTCGCGCGACATAGTGGGATTGTCGCGCGACATTCCAATGATTGTCGCGCGACAAGGTGATATGTCGTGCGACAATCCTTCATAAAAAAGGTTTGTCGCGCAACAAACCCCCCCGGGGTAGTTTCGGATGCTCGGGTGGGTCCCGGGCTCCAAAAACAGTAGTCTCGTAGGTCGTTTAGGGTTCTTGCGGGGGTCACGGATCGGGGTGTCTACATCTTGCTTAGGATATTCTTCAGATTCTTGTTGGCGGCCTCGACTGCCTCATTAGTTTGCGGTCTATATGGCGAAGATTTGTACCGGGTAATTCCGTATTCCTCCATGACTGTATTAGCTTCTCCTTCGAAGTGGGTGCCGTTGTCCGATATGATCTCATGTGGGACCCCATACCGGCAGATGATGTTTCGTTTGATGAATCGGGCAACTTTCCTGGTGCCAAGGGTTTGGAAAGACTCGGCTTCTACCCATTTGGTGAAGGATGGCCACTAGTATGAATTCATGGCCGTTGCTAGCTTTGGGCGAAATCTTCCAAATGATGTCGATTCCCCAGGTCGCGAAAGGCCATGGAGCAGTCATGTTGTACAACTCTTTTGGAAGAGGTTTCTGAGATTTAGCGTAGATTTGGCACTTGTGACAACGGCGTACGTGGTTAACGCAATCGTTCTTCAAGGTAGACCAATAGTAACCTTGTTTGATGATTTTGCAGGCAAGTGTATGGCTGCTCATATGAGGTCCACAATCGCCTCCATGTATCTGATCTATTATTTTGACAGATTCTTCTCCAGTGAGGCATTGAAGATGAGCTCCGTCATAGTTCCTTTTATATAGCCTCCCGGCGCAAAGTACGAATCTTGATACTAATCTTCTGAGCGTAACCCGTGTTCTCTTGTCTGCTTGCTCAGGATATTGATGGTTTTTCAACATGTTCCAGATGTCGTAAAACCAAGTGGTTGAGTCCCCGTTCTCTTCATTCTCTACCTCAAGGGCCATGCAGTGTGTTGGTCCTGATCTTCTTTGCACTGTAAGAGTTATTTCTTCCATTCCCTCCAAGATATCGATCATGGACGCCAGGGTTGCTAGTGCATCAGCAAAACTGTTTTGTGACCTGAGGACATAGTAAAACTCTGAATGCTCAAACCTTCCTGCGACATCCTCCAGTCGGGCGAGGTAAGGGACTAATTTCTCATCTCTGATCTTCCATTCCTTCAGAATTTGATGGACCACTAATGCTGAATCTCCGTACACTTGTATTCTTCTTATACCCCTTTAGAGCGCGATCTCTAATCTGATTATACAGGCTTCATACTCGGCCATGTTGTTGGTGCAGAAGAAGTCTAGACGATACGATACCGGAGAGTGAGTTTGGTCTAGAAAGACTAATAGGATGCCTATCCCATTTCCATTTCGGTTGGCGGCCCCGTCGAAGTATAATTTCCAGTCTTCACCGATCTCAACATTCATGACAGTTTCGTCTGGGAATTCGGCTTCTTCTAGCATGTCCCCCAATATCGTATTGTGGGCCAGGTAATTAGCTATGATCTTGCCTTTGACTGCCTTCTGGGTCATGTAGGTGATGTCGAATTCGGAGAGCAAGAATAACCATTTTGCATACGGTTCGAGAGAGCTGGTTTCTCGAAGAGGTATTTCAACGAATTAATTCGTGATGCCAGAATGATCGAAAAAACCAGCATGTAGTGCCGTAATTTCTGTGTTACCCAGACGAGAGTGGTGCATGATTTCTCCAATGGCGTGTAGTTTATCTCAAATGGGGACAATTTCTTGCTCATGTAGTAGATGGCCTGTTCTTTCCGTGTATCGGTCAGATGTTGGGCTAGCATGGCTCCTGCAGTCGAATCGATGACGGTCAGGTATAGGATTATTGGCAGTTTGGTCTGTGGTGGGGCTAATACTGGAGGTTTGGAGAGATAGTTTTTTATTCTATCAAAAGCCTCCTGGCACTGATCGTCCCATTCTCCTGGTGAAGACTTCCTCAAGAGTTTGAAGATAGGTTCGCAGGTCTGAGTAAGCTGAGAGATGAACCTGCTAATGTATTGTAAATTACCCAAAAATCCCCAGACTTCTTTCTCGGTACGAGGCTCGGGCATGTCTTAGATAGCTCGAACTTTGGCAAGGTCTACCTCGATTCCCTCCTTACTGACGACATAGCCTAGGAGTTTTTCTTTGGTTACCCCGAACACGCATTTCTGCGGATTGAGTCTCATCTGATACTGGCGGAGGCGGTCAAAAAAGGCCCGTAAGGCTGGTACATGGCCTTCTCTTTCTTTCGACTTGATTATCATGTCATCCACATACACTTCTACTTCTTTGTGAATCATGTCGTGGAAGATAGCGATAGCTGCCCTCTGATACGTTGCCCCGGTGTTCTTCAGCCCGAATGGCATAACGGTGTAGTAGTATGTCCCCCACGGTGTGATGAATGCCGTTTTCTCTTGGTGATCCGGGTGCATCTTGATCTGATTATACCCGGCAAAACCATCTACGAATGACTTCAGGGCATGGTTGGCGGTATTATCCACTATCAAATCAATGTTGGGTAATGGGAAATCGTCTTTTGGACAGGCTTTATTGAGATCTCGGTAATCTACACACATGCGGACCTTACCATTTTCTTTTGGAACAGGCACAATGTTGGCTAACCATGAAGGGTACTCGATCACTCGTAAGAACCCCACACTTAGTTGTTTCATCACCTTTTCTTTCACTTTCAGGGACCATTTTGGCGTAAGTTTTCTCAACTTCTGCTTGACGGGCCTAAATTCCGGTTTGGTGTGTATCTCGTGCATGACTATCTGGCTGTTCAAACCTGGCATATCTGCATAGGACCAGGCGAAGACATCCACGTATTCATTCAGAGTTTGTGTGAATTCTTCTCTTTCTGTCTCACTTAGACTTGCCCCATACGGACCTCTTTTCTTTTTTCTTCTGTTCCGAGGTTAATTACAAGAGTGTCTCATTCCTCGCTCTGTATACCCTGCTTGTCCCGTTCAGGGTGTTCCTTTAGTCTTTCCAACTCCATATAAGCAATTACAGAATTAAAATTAACAGGATAACGCAAAACAGAGTCTTTTTCATTGATAATAGTGTTTATAGGTACAAGTTTAAAAAGTACATCTAGGAGCGACTCATCCCTAGTCTTACCCTCACTCTTATCTCTTACCCTTACAATTTCACTCTTTTTCCCCTTTTCTTGGTAATCCGGATCGGCGTGTATCAAGTGTACAGGGTCATCTCTTGGCTCGTCATCCCCTAGAGCCATGATGTCGAAGAGGTCTCCGATCAATTCTCCCTCTTCATTTTCCTCGTCTTCATTTTCTTTTCTTGGCCCGATCTTTAACTTCATGGAGAAGCTGTGTATAGTGTTTTCCTTGAGATAAAGGTCCTCTTCATAGAAGATTTTCCATCTTGGAAGGTTATCTCCGTCGCTGTTTCTCCAAGGCTCCTGAAAGCCGCAAAAGGGGAAGTCCTCTCCTTCTTTGACAAAAAATCCATTCAGAGAGCTAAAACTCGGATATTGATGTCCTCGGCCCATTTTCTCTTGGTTGTCTTCTCTGGTGTGTCGGTACCCCAACCCTTCTCTTTCACTCCTCGTTACCGGTTCTAAGGCCTGAAGTAATCCTGGCTGTCCTATTCCCAGACTGGCTCCAGGCAAGTATTTCATCATTCTCAGCATATTTGTGATCTTGGCGCTGAGACCGGGGATATTATCAGAGGGTAGATACTCGATTCTCTGGGTGGTGAGAGCTTGTAATTGAGGCTCGTAAGAAAAGCCTCCCAGCTGTATGCTCTGGCTCCCGATGCCCAAAACAGGTAATTCCATATCCGCCAAGATCCTTTCAGGATCTCTTTGGAAGGTGATTATATTCCCTTCGAACGGTATCTTGATTTTCTGGTGTAAGGAGGAGGGGAGTGCTCCTATGTCATGTAGCCATGCTCTTCCCAACAGGAGATTAAAACTGGAGGGAATGTCTATGATTTGGATGTCGGCTGGAAAGTTTCCGGGACCGACCATGAGATCCAGCTTTAGGGAACCCAGAACGGCCCTTCTGGTGTTGTCATAAGCTCTAACGGTCACAGCAGACGGAGAAAGTTCTGAGTCCAAGATACCCAGACGTTTGACGGTCTTCAAAGGACAGACATTTATGGTTGACCCGTTGTCGATGAGGACCTGCGGCAGGATTTTTTCTCGGGTCCGGACAGTAATATGGAGGGCCAGACTGTGTTTCTTCCCCAATGGAGATAAGTCTTCATCTGAAAATGACAGACTTCTTTGGACTGTAAGGGACCCGATCATGTTTGGTAGTTGTTCTGGTGTGGAATCTGGTGATATGACGGCCTCGTCTAAGAGTTTGATGAAGGCGGTCTTATGACGTTTGGAGGCAACCAAAAGGCCCCAAATGGTGATGTGTGCCTGAGTTTTCTTTAACTGTTCCAGCACTCGATCTTCTCCTATTTCCTTAGGAGGTGGTGATTTCTCGGTATCCGTTGGTGGTGGCTGGTATACCCTCCCTGAACGGGTAATTTGTTGTATCCAAAGGGATGCTGAGTCTGATTCCTCTGAGATTTTTGATGACTCTGGCTCTGCCGACCAACTAAAAGTCTCGGGGGAGGTTTCTGTCATACAGATTGTATCCTTGGGGGGGTCCCGGGCTTCTACGGCTGTTTCTTATCCTGGGTCCATCCTATCCCAGATTTTTTGGGATTGGTTTTGATTGTAAGTGGTTGTGAGATCCCCTGATTTGCCTTTCCTAAACCTTGCCCGGGTAGGAAGCTCATTTTAGCCATCCATTGGTCGATTATCGGATTGAGGCCTGGGGCCACTTGAGCCTTTGCTAGCAGCACAACTGGTGACTTATAGGCTGGGTTATCTCGAATGAGTTCTACGGGATCAAAGCCTTCTTCATTAGTGGTCAAGGCGTTAATCCCTGCAGGTGGAGCATGGTTGGGAAGGGGGTGTTGGTAACATTGGGAAGGTGTACGAACGGTTAAGGCTTCAGGCTCCCTCCTATTTAGCAAGACCTTGTGATATACCCCATGGGCGGGTACGTGCAAGAGCCTTTTGATATACTTCCCGGGTACGTGAGTGTTCTCGTCACTCGATATACCTCGGGGGCGTACTTGGCCAAGGAGAGTGGAAGTAAATGCTTTCGATTTATGTTGGCCCAAGCAAGCCAACTCCCTACTCACTTATAATACTTCCGAGGGTTTGGGGTAAATTCACACTCATAGAACCAATGTATGATTTGTGAAAGTGCGTGCAAAGTTTGAAAGGCTGGTTTTACAAATATCATTATCTTTATTACGTATTTTTGAAAACTTCGATTCTTAGAAAAAGGTTTCTTCTCAATCAATTAACATAAGTAGGGAAAGCAGTAAAACAAGCATTCAACAGATAAACAAAAGTCCACATATAAGAGTCTAGTTTTTTAAACTCCCCAACAGAGTTGCCACTGTGAGAATCCGCAAATGCGACCCCCGGGTCTCGTTCCCGTCGTTGGGCGTCTGGAACGTCGGAACGGATTTCATCGTTTCATTTGCTTCTATGGGTGTTGATAGTTCATATCGGGTGTCTTTCTATCCTATTTCTAGATACAAGGGGGTTCGTTCAGAGTGGCCAGTACGTTTTACGAGAAAACGGACAAAAATAGTTGTGTAAGAGAAAAGGCTACTGATAAGCCTTTTTTTACACGTTTGTCTACTAAACCAGGATTTTATAGGGTTCGAAAACTATATTACGGTTTAGGAGGTGTTAAGCACCCATTCCGCCCTTTCGGTCTCTAGTGGTCTTTTATATGTTTATTCTATGTTGAAAAACTTGGATGCTTTTACTGACAGTCTACTACTTTCTAAGTGAAAACCCTAATTTTTGGGAAAAACGGGAAAGGGCACGAAAAACCTTTGTGTTCCGAGATCCAATGTTTAGTTTTGAGAGATGCAAATACAAGTGTCAAGAGTTGTTCTTACTTTAGAGGGAGTTTTACCGTGTTATTTCTTAGATAACGACGATTTTTCTCGGGTTTTGACTTCTTTTAGAAAATTTTCGGATCTTTATATCGGGACTAATTTAATGTGGAATTAGAACTCTCGAGAGGAGTTTTACCAGACATATCACAATCTATGAAAGAGATAGGATATACCGGGTTTTAAATTCCTAAGTAAGTTTTACCGGTCCGGGTTTTGAAAACAGGATTTTATCCGGATGATAATGTACTTACTCTTCTGGTTTTGCAAATAATTTTATCAGGGTCTTTTGTTTTGAAAATGGTAGACTATTTATAACTTGGCAATAAGTTTACTCAAATAAAACGTGGACAAAACAACAGAAATAAACACAAGTACACATATATTTAATGTTAAATACTAGAAGAGACTTTCTTTACCTTCCCGACGAGAATAATAATAATAAGAAACAAAATATAATACGACAGAGAGATCTCCGGTGATAATGATCTTTTCCTTTTCCAGATATTTTCGAGAATTCGATTCCAGAGACGGGAAACGTCGAGTGTCGAGAATAGATTCGATAATTCTTCAGAAATAAGATGATAATCGAGAATACTTGACGAAAGACTAGAAAATCAGATATAAGCCAATAATTCTTCGATCCCAAGTTGCTGTCCTTAAACCCTTGGGGGTGTTGGCCTATTTATAGTGGTGGGAGTAATATGTCGCGCGACACTTCCCCAAAAGGGGCATATGTCGCGCGACAATGTTTCCAATGTCGCGCGACAAGCGGCTGAAGTGATGTCTCTGACAGACTGATTTGTCAGAGAGTGGATGGTCGGGGTCAGAGGGGTTTGTCGTGCGACATAGAAGTGATTGTCGCTCGACATATCAGTGATTGTCGCGCGACATACTGATATGTCGTGCGACAATCCCACTTAAAAACAGGTTTGTTGGCCAACAAACCCTTTCGGGGTAGTTTCGGGTGCTCGAGTGGGTCCCGTACTCCAAAAACAGTAATTCTCAAAGGTCGTTAGGGTTCTTGCGGGGGTCACGAATCGGGGTGTCTACAGTCCCTGAAAGTAAAAGAAGAAGTGGTGAAACAACTGAGTGTGGGGGTCTTGCGAGTGATCGAGTACCCTTCATGGTTAGCCAACATTGTGCCCGTTCTAAAGGCAAATGGGAAGGTCCGCATGTGTGTAGATTACCGAGATCTCAATAAAGCTTGCCCAAAAGATGATTTCCCATTACCCAACATTGATTTGATAGTAGATAATACTGCCAACCATGCCTTAAAGTCCGTTCGTAGATGGTTTCGCCGAGTATAATCAGATCAAGATGCACCCAGATCACCAAGAGAAAACAACATTTATCACGCCATGGGGAACATATTGTTACACCGTTATGCCATTCGGGCTGAAGAATGCCGAGGCAACATATCAGAGGACAGCTACAGCTATCTTTCACGACATGATCCACAAAGAAGTAGAAGTATATGTGGACGATATGATAATCAACTCAAAGGAGAGGGAAGGCCATGTACCAGCCTTACGGGCCTTTTTTGATCGACTCCGCCAGTATCAGATGAGACTCAATCCGCAGAAGTGTGTGTTCGGGGTAACCAAAGAAAAACTCCTGGGCTATGTCATCAGTAAAAAAGGAATTGAGGTAGACCTTTCCAAGGTTCGAGCTATCCGAGAAATGCCCGAACGTCGTACCAAGAAAGAAGTCCGGGGATTTTTGGGTAATTTACAGTACATCAGCAGGTTCATCTCTCAACTTACTCAGACTTGCGAACCCATCTTCAAACTCCTGAGGAAGTCTTCACCAGGAGAATGGGATGATCAATGCCAAGAGGCTTTTGATAGAATCAAAGACTACCTCTCCAACCCCTCAATATTAGCGCCACCACAAGCCGGGCTGCCATTAATCCTATACCTAACAGTCATCGATTCGGCTGCAGGAGCCATGCTAGCCCAACATCTGACCGATACGCGAAAGGAGCAGGCCATCTACTACATTAGCAAGAAACTGCCTCCATTTGAGAATAAACTACTCGTCACTGGAGAAATCATGCACCGCTCTTGTCTGGGTAACACATAAATTACGCCATTACATGCTAGTTTTTCCGGTCATACTGGCATCACGAATTGATCCGCTAAAATACCTCTTTGAGAAACCGGCTCTTTCGAACCGTATGGCAAAATGGTTATAATCCCCTTATAAATATAGGGCCTCTCTTGTATCAACATTATTAAGAAATCATAATTTTCATGTCTTCTACTTTTATCTTAAATTTTAGAATTTTTCGTAGCATATATGTAGCTACCAGATGAAATTATATATTGTGGCAAAATTAACAAGTCATTCCCATATTTTATTTAAATTTTTTTGTCAATTATTTATTTTATTAAAATGTTTATTCATGCTCAATTAATGGCTGTTTTACACACGCATATATAACTTATACTTAAAGAGTACGTAAAGAAATAACTTGATATATGTCTAAATTTAAATGATACACATTACAATTTTGATGCACCAAATTAAAATAATAAAAATACCTAGCTACATAACTCATGCAAAGGCTATGTAAAGTTGTGGAGAACAGTACTTCTCTTCGGGCAACACTAATTTATAGGTGGTGGTGGACTAGCCGATCTTTTATAATTAGAGCATCCACCGCATCTTACTAAAATTTAGAGCCCAATTTGCAATTATTCAACTAAGTTTTGAGAGATGATACATTATATATAGTATAAAAATAGCCATATGAGTGTGGAAATGCCGTATTAATTTTGAGTTTTAAAAAATAAAAAAATAAAAATAAATGCTTCATACGAGTAAGGCACACTCGTATGGGCATTTCTTTTTTTCTTTTTTCTTTTTTTTATTAACTCTTTATAAGATAGAATGGAAGATAAAATATATATGTAGTTCCATACGAGTGTGCTAGGTCATACGATTGAGCCATACTTGTATGACTCATACGAGTGTGACACACTATAGACACCCTAATTCTTGACCCTCGCAAGAACCGTAAAAGTTCTCAGAAAGTACTTTTTGAGTCCAAAACTCACCCACACATTAAAGATTGCTTCATAGGAATTTGTTGCACAACAAACAGGTCCACTATATGGGTTTTTCGCACGATAAACCCAATTTTTTGCAAGACAAACACCTCTAAACACAAATCAACCACTTTATAAAACATCAAATGTCAGAACCCATCACTTCAGCCGTTTGTCACAAGACAAATGGGTTTTTGTCGCATGACAAACTATTCACTATTGTGGTTTGTCGTGCGACAATTCCTCCCTAACTCTATATATAGGCCTGCCCCCCATGGGTTTAAAGGGAGGATTTTTGCCTTAAAAATTCTATTATTCTCACTTATTTTTTGATTTTCAAGCTATCTCAAGTTCATTTCATATATTCATCTAATTTCTATAGAATTATCAAGTCCATTCTCGACACTCAAAATGTCATATTTTGGAATTGAATCACCAAAAATATCTGAAGAAAAAAGCTGATATCTGCCATAAGTTTTATTTATCGTATTATATTTTCTCTATTTTATTCTTGTATATATCGTCAGGAAGGTAATCAAAGTCTCTTACAGAAATTAAATTATATATATGTATACCTGTTTTATCTTAATTGTTTAAATTAAGTTATTCATAATGTACAATTTTTATTTTTTTGCTCTGTCCACTTTCTTGTTGGATAAACTTATTGTCAAGTCACAGATATTCATTCATTTTTAAACAAAACTTCTTTTCAAAATCTTGATAAAATCATTTGTAAAACCAGAAAAAGTAATGCCATTACCGTCCAGACAAAACCAAGTTTTTAAAACCCAAACTGATAAAGCTTACTTAGGAATTAAACTCAGATATATTTTGTCTTTCATATAGATTGTAATGTATCTGATAAACTCTCCTCTAGAGTTCAATTCCATATCAAATCAATTTTGATAAGATCCAATATTTTCTAAATTAACCAAACGAGATAGTTGATATTGTTATTTAAGGAAACAATACCGAATCAATCTTATGATTTCAAACAGATAAGATAAACTTTTGTCACTAGTAATCAGACTTTGACAAAACCAAATATCAGATCACAGAATACAAAGGTTTTTATCCATTTTCCCGTTTTTCCTAAAAATTAGGTTTTCATAAAACATTTCCAAAAAGCAGTAGAACATCGGTAAAAGCATCCAAGTTTTTCAACATAAAATAAATATATAAATACACTAGAGACCGAAAAAGTGGAACGGTTGTTTATCACGTTTCCAATTTGTAACATAGTTCTCGAACCATATAGAATCCTGATATCATAGACAAATGTGTAAGGAAAAGGTTTTCCGAACCCTATAGAATCCTTTGTTTATAAATATGTTGAAATGTATGCAATTTACTACTTTCCCTACTAGCCTTAAAGCCCCCTGACGTGGTGCCTGGATTTAATTTGTTGACCTGACCTAGAGGCTCAATAGAGTTCATTCATTTACATAGACATATGTTTAGGATTTCCCTTGTTGTTAATTTGATTGTAAAGAAATATATTTTTGATAATAAAAATGAGATTTAAAAAACAACATTTAAAAAATAAGATATTTGCAATTAAACCTTTTAAAAAAATTTGTTTTCACGCACATCAATATTCATTCATGGTTCCTATGAGTGTAATTTTTACCTTGACCCCATGGAAATGTTATAAATAAGTAGGGAGTTTTGTTTGGGTCAATATAAACCGAAAGCATTTACTTTCACTCTCATTGGCCAAGTACGCCCTTTAGGTACATCGGGTGACAAGAATACTCATACCCTGAAAGTATATCAAAAGATTCTTGCACATACCTGCCCGTGGGGTATATCACAAGGTTTTGCCAAATAAGAGGGAGCCTGAAGCCTTCACCTTACGTTATACCTAAGTTGCATGTAAAATCAAGTCAATATAGAACACGTTTATCGTTATTTTTGTTAACCGTGAGGAATGTACCCCCATGAGGGCAGCAAGTGCGGCCAGAGGTTGACCACCCTCCGTCGTAGAAAGATTAACTAATTATGATCTTCCCACGTGCATCTCCCACGAAAAGAAACTCGAGATGAGAGATTTTTCAACTTTTACAAAATGACAAAATTGAGTCTTTTAACTCGGGACAGGTAGGGTAACCCAAGGAGCTTTTGCTGCCTACCCCAAACTCCTACCAGGAATTATCTCAAGTTGTTTTTGACATATTTTTACAAACACCTAAAACACGTTTTTTTTCGTTGTTTTTCCTTTGTGGTTCTTTTGGCAAAAATGAGTTACACCTTAGTCTTTCTTCATCTTCGCTACGTAATTTATCTGTAGGCCTAAGACTATAGTCTAGAATGTAGGGCGAAAGAGATTACACTGGCAGATTAGTCTGACCAAGCACTCCGATAATGTCGAATTCAAATCCAAATGACTAAGAGATCTAAGCAGTTGAACAAAATCCTACATAGGCACCGAGGGCTCAGCCCACCTTAAAAGAAATGCATCGACTATTAATGACTATGAGTTAGAGCCTAGCGAGCATCATTATTGAACACCATAATACACGAGTTCAAACTGAGGAATTATTAGCCGAGCTGATTGCACCTCCGGGTTTCGAACGATCGCCGTCGAATCGATATACGAATCAGGGGCAGACTTCACACCCACAAGTTTTGAACTTACAGAATAACTTTCTAAGCCAAGAAGTGGAAGTGGTTCGACAAGCACCACCTCCCAATCGGGAACCTTTCCACAACACACGGCCCCCATCCAGTCTGACCCCAATAACCAATTCCAGTGGGCCCTTGATTCTGGCCCCAACTATCAATAATAGGAGCAGCTCGTCATATGCCTACAAATCTCAAGGCCCACCAGGTCCAGTTTACCCAAAGCCTCGACAACAACATTGGCCACAATACCCTTTGGGACCCATCCCACCATCAGCGCCTTTGGCCCCCTTAAAAATATTCCTTGATTTGAACCAACTTCGAGCAACATACGCAGAGTCAGTGGTAGCCGAAAAACCTCAGGAAGAGCCAGCAAGAGAGAACGAAGAGCTAAAAAGGCTAAAGGAATAGATAGATCCTAAAAAAAAGGATTTCACAAATGAAAAGGGCAGAACAAAATCATGGATATGAATGCATTCTCCCTCTACCTTGAGGCAAGATTACCACAAGGATTAAAGCTCCCTCCTATTACTAAGTTCACCAGCATCACCCTTTGAAAATACATTTAAAATCCTATGTCCAGTCTATGCAAGTATCCGGTTGTAGGGAACCAGAACTGCCACAAACTTTCCATTTAACTCTCACGGGGGTAGCCGTAAGATGGTTTTTTGACTTAGAGAGACATCGCACCAAGATTTGGTGACATATTAAAAGAATTTATGATTAAGTACAGGTCTAACGAAGATCTGAAAATCATCTGCAAGCACCTATAAATGGCCAAACAGGGGAAAAAAATAAAGCTTCAGTGACTCCGTCACTTGTCTGATAGAAATGGCCTCCCAAATGTCTAAGCGACCATATGAAGAAGAATAATTGAAAATAATTCAGAAAAAACTTCACTCCATGTGTTATAAATTGCATGAAAAAACATGTGTTCCCATACTTTCCAGCCCTATTGGGCATAGGGTCCCAAGTTGAACAAGAACTGGCAAAGAAAGCAGAGACCAAGACAAATAAAGCCTCGTATGCTAGGAAGAAGACAACAACTCCAGTAGTAAATTAGTTGAGTGCATACCCATACTAACAAAAACCCTTTCAACAATAACAACAAAATAAACCTTATATAAGTTTGCCCACTCAACTAGAATCCTCGAATGCCGAAGGTCAGATCAAGAAAAAGAGATACTACAGCCCACTCCCCCTAATAATAATCAAAAGTCTAGAACTACTACGGAAATGCGGAGCTGATTGCCCCACTTAATCCTCATCCTCCACCAAATCCCATCATTTCCTCATAGAGGATGAATGAAAACTGTTTATACCACCAAGCCCCGAGCCGTAGCACGAATATATGTCTGGCTCTCAGACATCACATTCAGGATCTAATTGAAGTCAGAACCATCCCCGCACCAGGCAAGCCACGCGTAATCAACAATCCACTCCCTAATCATGCCCCGATAGTTGGCATAAATGCCTTAATCACCGAGGAGGAAGGGTTTGATCCTTTTTTTCCTCATAAGGGATGCTCCAATCAGTTAGTCACCCCCACCTCAAAAGTTGAAGGGGCCGAATCAGAATTGGGATGCACGAGACAGGCTGTAGCAGTCAGAAAAAAAAAACCTTAGAGGGAGTAGCAAAAAATTTATCACTCGGGTCGTCCAGAGAAACAACCCAAATTGCACTAGTCTACAATCCATTAGTGAGCTAATGGATGGCCAAATGAAGTTCATGCCCCTGCAGGGCCTTGGAAAATCAAATCAGGGGATCCCAAACCTCTTTTGCTCACAACCAACACTGGAAGATCTAGGTTGGGATGGCCCTAGGACCACCCCAAAAAGGGGAAGGCAAGAAACAGTGGAGACTCCGAAACTCTAATCAACAAAACAAGTAAGGCTCAAAGCCTTCTCCGAGGAAGCAGCCAGAGGGGTAGACAATCTATATTTCAGGGACCTCCCCCACCACCTTCAGCTGGTCCTAAGCAGCAGACAAACCAGCAGTAACAGATCAAGCCTCTACATCTACTGAAACAGATCCAACATCTTTGTGGATTTAGCAAATCACCAGATCCATGAGGATATATTGGCCACCACCAGTTAAGACAGTGTTGAAAGAAAAGACGATGGAGTGTTAGAGCAGTTAAAGAAAACTAACACCATTTGGGGCCTCTTGGTTTCTTCTTATTTTTGGTATTTTGCCAAAAAATATCCCTACACTGGCTGTCCTGTATTGGGATAGAATTAAATCCCGCTCGAGAAATTAGTTGTCCCTGTTCACAAGTGCTTCTAACAAGAATTGAGCTCCTACAATGAAGGAATAGTTCGCCCACTTAAAATGAAAATTCTCACTTGCGCCACCCCTTTTGATTATATCTTTTAATTTGATACCATGGGAGATGTTTGTTCTTTCCATGATCATTACTTTTCGAATCACAGGTTCGATTATTTTGTTGTGTTCACTATTATTATGGTGATTGTATGTCCACCATCATTTATTGTTATGGCCATGGGTTAAAAAAACTAATATGTAAATCATCGCTTTGTTTAAAATCAAAATAAAAAAAATAAAAAAATACTTCGCGTCTAAAATGGGGCTAGAGATTTCTCTTGTAATTTAATAATACTAGATATGGGATTGCATGTGCATCTCTTATTCTCATGTACGTGTAAAATTTAGGATAAATTGTTAGTTTAATGGTTAGAAAATAATGTTTTCAGCCTCAAGGGCATGGGTTCAAGCCCAGTTAACTAAACATTTTGCTTAAAATAAAAGTGACGAAGATAAAATAGGAACATTACAAAAATTGGTGTCATAACCGCTTCCATTTGTTCCATTTAATAATAGTGTTTCTCATGTACATATAGAATTTAACATAAAATTATTGTTGGTTTAGTGATTAGAATAATATTTTCAACAATACTAGGCTGTATTTGCCATATATGTTATATATATTCTAGGTTGTCATAGGGCGGAATTTGTATACTTTCCTTATGCACTAATGTTCATAATCCTATATATAGGGGTCTCTTTGTATAATTAAATTCATCAAATATAAGAATTCTCTCAACTAAAATTCTCTATCTCCCTTTCTTTAGTTTTTCTTTAGTTTTAGCACATATTTTGGGTTCGAGCATAGTTAATTATACATTTTATTCAAAATAAAAGTATGCGATAAAGCCGGGTAAAACATGAAATGGCAAAAATCAGTGTCATAATTGCTTTCATTAACTCCTTTTTTTTTAAAGGTAAGTCTAAATCTCTCCATTTTAACTACAAACTGCTAAAATCTCACTCCATTCCCACTCGGTGACACTAAAACATGGGTCCATCATATAATTGTATAGATTAACAAAACCACCTTGATAAGTGAAAATAACTAGTCAACCTTTTAAAAATATTTCCCAATGGAAGAATATATCCCCCTATTTGGCTCTTCTCCATTATCTTTCCATCCAATTTTATCCAGTGGGGTCTAGTTCGATACCTAAAGTGAACATGTATATCAAGTTTTTATTACACCTATTTCTAGATTGAAAATTTTGATAAAAGTTTGTGGAGTTGATATCTATAATGAGTAGATCATTTCCACCAAGTTTCACTTAAAAGTTCATCCATTCGGGCCTTGAACTAAACCCCATTGGACGATGTTAGATGAAATGAATAATGAAGAGGGTGCAAGTCCTATTAATCCAATATTAAACGAACTTATTATTTTAAAATTTTGATCATGAAAAAAATTTCCATTAAGAGAAGATGAGTCGTAAGATCTCCTTCCACAATTATATTTAAGGAGATCACAACCACTTTTCCGTAACACATGAATTAATTCCAAAATTTGTTTTAGTTAAAAGGACAATTCCATTAAAAAGATAAAACCCTTTATTTGTATTGTCAATATGTACTAAACAATATTTTTTATTTCTTTACTCCAATAGATGGTAGCTAGGCTCCACCAATTACCCCACCATCAACCCCCCACTGCCATCGGAAGCTGCACACTGCCAAAGCTCCAAAGTTAGGTGATGTTTGGTTGATATTTTGAGTTGAGTTTTTAAAATGTGGTGATGTGAGAATCCGCAAATGCGACCCCCGGGTCTCGTCCCTGTTCGGTTGGGCGTCTGAAACGTCGAAACGGATTCCGTCGTTCCATTTGCTGGAGTATTTTGATAATTCATATCACATGTCCCTATGTTCTATTTCTAGATGCAAAGGAGTTCATTCAGAGTCGCCAGTACGTTTTACGAGAAAACGGACAAAAAGGGTCGTGTAAGAGGAAAGGCTATAGATAAGCCTTTCTTTACACGTTTGTCTACGAAACCATGATTCTATAGAGTTCGAAAACTATATTATGGTTTGGGAAGGTGTTAAGCACCCATTCCGCCCTTTCGGTCTCTAGTGGTCTTTTATATGTTTATTCTATGTTGAAACACTTGGATGCTTTTACTGACAGTCTATTACTTTCTAAGTGAAAACCCTAATTTTTGGGACAACGGGGAAAGGGATAAAAACCTTTGTGTTCCAGGATCCAATGTTTAGTTTTGAGATATGCAAGAACAAATGACAAAAGTGGGTTTTTTCTTTAGAGAGGGAGTTTCCCGTATTATTTCTCAGATAATGACGGTTTTTCTCAGGTTTTAACTTGTTTTGGAAAAAGTTTGGATCTTATATCGAAACTAATTCAATATAGAATTAGAACTCTTGAGGGGAGTTTTACCAGATGCATCACAATCTATGAAACAGATAGGGTATACTGACTTTTTAATTCCTGAGTAAGTTTTATCGGTCCGGGTTTTGAAAACAGAATTTTATCCGGATGATAATATAATTACTCTTCTGGTTTTGCAAATGATTTTATCAGGGTCTTTTGTTTTGAAAACAGTAGACTATTTGTAACTTGGCAATAAGTTTATTCAAATAAAACGTGGACAAAACAACAGAAATAAAACAAGTACACAGATGTTTAATGTCAAATACTAGAAGAGACTTTCTTTACCTTCCCGACGAGAATAATAATAAGAAAGAAAATATAATATGGCAGAGAGATCTCTGGCGATAATGATCTTTTCCTTCTTCAGATATTTCTGAGAATTCGTTTCCAGAGACGGGACACGTCGAGTGTCGAGAATAGATTCGATAATTCTTCAGAAATAAGACGAGAATCGAGAATGCTTGATGAAAGACTAGAAAATCAGATAAAAGCCAATAATTGTTCAATCCCCAAATTGCTGCCCTTGAACCCTTGGGGGGTGTTGGCTTATTTATACTGCTCGGGGAAGATTGTCGCGCGACACTTCTCCAAATGGGGCATATGTCGCGCGACAATGTGTCCAATGTCGCGCGACAAACGGCTGAAGTGATGTTTCTGATAGACTGATGTGTCAGAGAGTGGATGGTCTGGTGTCAGAAGTGATTGTCGCGTGACATAGGAGTGATTGTCGCACGACATAAGGGGGATTGTCACGCGACATACCCATTTGTCGTGCGACAATCTCTCTTAAAAATAGGTTTGTTGGCCAACAAACCCTTTCGGTGTAGTTTCGAGTGCTCGGGTGGGTCCCGGACCAAAAACAGTAGTTCTCGAAGGTCGTTAGGGTTCTTGCGGGGGTCACGGATCGGGGTGTCTACAGACCCTCTCGACTCAAGCTCCTTGCTTGTAAGGAATTGAGGCGACTGGAAGAGATCATGATCCATGGCTCCCGTAAGAACTCTAAGGAAGTGTGCGTATGCAAAAAGTGCTCGTGAATGCCTCCGGAGAGGGCTTTGTGTTGGTGATTTGCCTCCGGAGAGGGCTTTTGTTACCTCATTGTCTCTTTCGAGGACTTTTATTTGCTCCACTCGCCTCAGATGGAAGGACTACCATTGCTTCATTAGCCTCAAATGGGAGGACTACCTCTTGTTCCACTTTGCGCCTCTGGTGGGAGGACTACCATTGCTCCACTGTGCCTCTCTGGTAGGGCTTCGCCTCAGGTGGGAGGACTACCATTGCTACATTGTGCCTCTCTGGGAGGGCTTCGCCTCAGGTGGGAGGACTACCATTGCTACACTGTGCCTCTCTGGGAGGGCTTCGCCTTAGGTGGGAGGACTACCATTGCTACATTGTGCCTCTCTGGGAGGGCTTTAATCTGTAAGAAGAAAGAAAATTGCCTCTGGGAGGGCTTTCATGAGTAATTTTGCCTCTGGCGAGGGCTTGTATTTGTGATTTTGCCTCCGGAGAGGGCTTTGTGTTGTACTCTCTGGTAATTTTAATCGTTGTCTCTCTTAAATTGCTAGAGTGAGAGAGAGAGATTTTCGTGAAGGTGAAAAGAGCTTCTCGAGGTCTGACGTCCGTTTTCCTGTATCTTTCGG
The DNA here is from genome assembly GCA_021464415.1 of Lonicera japonica. Classification (NCBI taxonomy): domain Eukaryota; kingdom Viridiplantae; phylum Streptophyta; class Magnoliopsida; order Dipsacales; family Caprifoliaceae; genus Lonicera; species Lonicera japonica. Next base: position 35,407,739 of record CM038470.1, on the reverse strand, counting down.
AACTTTACTCTCATGTTTTCTCCGAGGGAAGATATTTCTCTCAAAAGGCAGTTTTCGGATTTCTCTTGATCTCCGCAGAGTGGTGTTTCGAGGATTTCCAAACCATCTCTTCTGTATCGTGCTGAAAAGAAAATTTGTTTGAAAGTTCAATCTCTGATCTCTGTTCTTATCTCTTTTGGTGGTCCTACATCGTATTCTATTTTTCGATACCCTTATTTCTCCCTCTTTTGGGAAAGACTTTCCTTGGCCTTCTCTGTTTTTGACCAGGAGTCTTTTTATCCCTTTCTTGCGATCAGGAGCCTTACTCACCCAAAACGAAGCCCTGAGCCGGTTTTGGCCTAGCTGTCACTTTTGGTGTGGCTCTCCCTGTCACTCTGCATTTCTATTTCTCTCGTTCGCTTTGGGCGTTCATGCGGGTTCTTTCTCTTTTCTACTCTTTCAATTTTTTTCTATTCCTGTCTTATTTTGATATTCTGCTTTTTCTCCTTGATGGTCTCGGTCCTTCTGTGAGATCAGAGACTACTTTAACCGTTTGTATTTTGTTCTCGCTTTTTCGGAGAGATGATTTTGGAAGTCCTCCTTGAATTTTCATCATGGGTGTGCGGTTTTTAGCAATTTTTTCGAAAACTGCTTCTCTAGAGTACCCCTGCAAGAGATAAAATGAGACAAAGGTCAAAAAATCAGGGGAGGGGGGGGATTGTCGCGCGACAATCCTCTTCACTATATAAGTCCCTTGCTGAGCTCATTCCACCTCATTCTCTCCTTTCTCTTTCTCTCTCTAGCCCTCCTTCTCTCTTCTCCCAAGCGCGGAAGCCCTGCCGCTTTTCTGACTTTTTCGATTTTTCTCACATATTCCATATACACGGATGGACCCTGCACATCCTGATAGACTGGAGGGTGACCAGGAGGAGGTCACTTTTACTGACGCTCAGGGCATTCTTCGCTGCAGCCCTCACCACGACGACTGGGCGGACCTCGATTGGTACGGTGAGGATGGGGTAGACCGCGGTCGGGAGGTGGTCTACCGAGACGTTACCCGGGCTGCTCCGGTCCCGGACGTTCCATGGCTTTTGATGGAGCCTGTTTTTCACGAAATCCGTCGTCGATCTCTAGTATGTCTTCTTTTTATTCATTCGTTTATTTCTGTCGTTTCCTGCATGTTATTTAAACAAATGTTAATATGCATGTCTGCCTAGAAATAACATCCGATTTTAGTGAACACATACTTTTACTTATGATACCCTTTATGCTTTAAAAAATTAAATAATTTACCCCTATAACCCTATATTTCTCATAATTACACCAAAGTACCCTCAGGTTTGGAAAGTTACATAATTTACCCCTATAACCCTATATCTCTCATAATTACACTAAAGTACCCTCAGGTTTTGGAAAATTACATAATTTACCCCTATAACCCCATATCTCTCATAATTACACCAAAGTACCCTCAGGTTTGGAAAATTACATAATTTACCCTTATAACCCTATATCTCTCATAATTACACCAAAGTACCCTCAGGTTTTGGAAAATTACATAATTTACCCCTATAACCATATATCTCTGACATTTACACCAAAGTACCCTCAGGTTTGGAAAATTACATAGTTTACCCTTATAACCCTATATCTCTCATAATTACACCAAAGTACCCTCAGGTTTGGAAAATTACATAGTTTACCCCTATAACCCTATATCTCTCATAATTACACCAAAGTCCCCTCAGGTTTGGAAAATTACATAGTTTACCCTTATAACCCTATATCTCTCATAATTACACCAAAGTACCCTCAAGTTTGGAAAATTACATAATTTACCCCTATAATCCTATATCTCCCATAATTACACCAAAGTCCCCTCAGGTTTGGAAAATTACATAGTTTACCCTTATAATCCTATATCTCTCATAATTACACCAAAGTACCCTCAGGTTTGGAAAATTACATAATTTACCCTTATAACCCAATATCTCTCATAATTACACCAAAGTCCCCTCAGGTTTGGAAAAGTACATAATTTTACCCTATAACCCCATATCTCTCATAATTACACTAAAGTACCCTCAGGTTTGGAAAATTACATAATTTACCCTTATAACCCAATATCTCTCATAATTACACCAAAGTACCCTCATAATCTTGTACTCGTTCTTTTTGTCTGTACTGGGTTGGCCGTGGTTGGGGTTCCCCCAACACCACTTCCTTAGAGTGGCGACAGGCACCGGCTCTTGTCCAAGAGTTGCTCCTTGCGACTCCTTTTGGTTCTTTCTTCGATGCCCTCCCGGAGCGGGTGTCTAGAGCAGCTATGTTGGTGTCAGCTCTAGCCTGTCACTGGTGGGACACCACTCATACCTTTCACTAGAGCTGGGGGGAGATGACGATGACCCCTCTCGACTTATTTGCTTTGACCGGGATTCCTTCAAGGGGGGTCCCTATACAGATCGATGTCCCCTTGCGTCTGACAGCAGAGGGCATTGTTGGTGCATTAGGATGGTTCCCGAAGCGATGGAGTTTCGATGATACGATTCCTCGGGCTGTCTTGGTTACGCGGCTAGCCACAGAGAGAGCTTGATTAATTGCTTCGGGGGTGCCGATGACCCGTCAGGAGGCGCGCCTGTGACGCCCCGAATCTCGTTTTGAGATTTTCACCTCCGAGACCCGGTTAATCATGGATGCCGTGCGTGACGGCGGGTTCAAGATATAAAATCATAATTTAAAAAAAAACTTTACTTTAATAAAATATGATTTTTAGAAATCCCAATTTAGAAAACTTCGGCATGTGGAGTTCATTTCATCAATAAACTGTCATGCAACATTTAAACCATATTTAAATCAACTCCACATATGAAAACCATTTACATAAACCTTATTACACGTCCTTGATACATTAATACCAAAATCCAATTCTTATAAGAGTGTTTATATATATTACAACATAATAAAAATCAATTATATAACATAATCATTCTTGAGGAGGACTTAAAGGTTTAAGGACATCAGAGGCCTCTAAATTCGTGAACCACGCGCCACCCGAAATGTTAAACCTGCAAAACTGTTTAGAAAATGGGATGAGCCAAATCCGGGCTCAGTGGGAACTATATAAGTGTGGTATGAAAGCATGTGTAGCTTTTACATAAAGTAATTACTTTACTTTAGTATAATAGTTAAAGACAATAAAATGCAATGCAACCCACACCCATTTGCATACCGAACCTCCCTAGGAATTCTACTCCTATAGTCAGAAGCTAACTATCCGGATTATTGCTCACAAATTCCCATATACGTCATTTTAATAATCGTACGTTCTCCTAAAGGGGTGGGTTCTAGGACTACCTCGATAAATTATTAGCCTCCAACGATTTTCCATGTTAAGGCAAATTCTTAATAATGTGTAAATCAACCCTGTACCCAAATCATCCCGTACCTATCTCAGAAGTCGGTAATTATCGGCCAAGTATTCATTATTTCATCTTTGTTATTAATTTATTATGACATTCTTACTTGACCGACTAACAAGCTTTGCTACTTGATCCCTCGTCCCAATCATCATGGTACGATGTTTCCCATCTAACCATTTCATTAGCTATGGTTGCCACTTCAATTATTAGTATGCTATGTTTATGATGAAAGGTCAATGGTTCTCTATATGTATTATGTACTATTCAATGAAATATGCATTCAATCTTATATTATCCGAGGTATATCCAAGACAAAGCATATATAAGATAGTTATAAGATATAACACAGTAACATTCGTCAAGTCTAGCAAGATAATACAGATAATCTTCCACTTCGGTCTGCATTTCGTGGCCTTTCACCCACGCGACAGCAGGACCTCCCGTTAGTTTTCGTCCGCTTTTCGTGGCCTTTCACCCACGCGGCAGCAGAGCCTCCCGTTAGTTTTCGTCTGCGTTTCGTGGCCTTTCACCCACGCGGCAGCAGAGCCTCCCGTTAGTTTTCGTATTCTCAATATTCAATCATCATACCAAAAGTCGTCCAAGCGTCACCAGGTCTGCATTTCGTGGCCTTTCACCCAAGCGGCAGCAGGGCCTCCCGATAGTTTTCGTGCACGGTTTCGGGTCTTTCACCCAGGGGCTCTCTGTCCCAACTTAAGGTCCATGACCATACCTGGGACCATTCGTAGACTAATACCACCTCATCATCATATTATATCAACATACTATCCAGCGATAAAATATACAATTCATAACGTTCGCACAATCCATCCCATAACCGAATAACAATAAGTAATAAGATGTAAAACTCATTTACGTAGCTCTGAGAAAGTAACAATTATCATGGGCCTTATCATCATTCATATTCATACATATATTTGGAACAAGCCCAAACATATAGAAATCGAGATGTATATATATATATATCGTACAATTATATAATTGTACACCGTTCGCATATCATCAAAATATCGTTAGACTATTCGTATGAAATTACAAACTGGTTTGTTATCATCATTATGTCTTATGATATTTTATACGTGTATGATCAAAGCCATATGAGCCTTATCGAAGTTCTCATACCATTTCATCAAGCTAAGTATTAATGTCTACGTTTCTAGCCTCACCGGCACTCTTACTGCATACCAGCTTCTTTTAATCGGAGCCCTAGCAGCCTACATCCCACCATATTTTTCTTATTGCATTCTTAGAGTATATCTAGATTGTACTTCATTACGAGTTCCAACAATAATCCAGATAAGGTACTAGGCTCAAGATTGGCTATGCATGGTTTCAACCTAAAGGGATTCTTGGTACGATTCTTGTGAATCACGTCCCATACGTATAACTAATGTTATATCTATGCATATTCACCCTTTATAATCCACAACCAAGCCTTCTCAAGGCACAAATCCCAAAATCCCCAAATTCCTAAGTTAAACATGTAATGATATGATGGGTTTCATGAGAATCATTGTGCGTATGAGCTACAAAAAGGATTTGATGTTTAAATCATGCGATTATAGTGATAATGTATCCATATTAACCATCAATTTAAGGTTTGCCTAGCCCAACCCATGTGATGTACAAAAAACCTAGGGTTTATAGAAAAATTCCCACTTTGCATAGAAATTTCTAATACAGCACGTAAATCTTTGAAAAACAAGATTTAGTAATAGTGTTCCCACCTGAGAGAAGTCGGACCACGTAGTTGATGAAGCGTGGAAGTCCAATTGCGAAACCCTAGCTCCATGCTCAAGCTTCAATGGTAAGAACCAAGGTTGGGGATGATGAATAGTGTTTTGGGTGAGGATTGGTGTGATTAAAGCTTAAATCTTTGGTAGGTGATGAAAGATGAGTAGGAATCTCCCAAAGAACTCTCTCCAACGAGCTCTCACCTCTCTCTAACTCTATCTAAAGTTGTGGCTTGAAAATGAGGGAGGATGAGGCTTAAAATGGCGTATAAATGCTCAAAACCGACTTTCTGGTGTACCATGATCGATCATGGTCTCCCCCATGATCGATCATGGAGTCCACTGCCAGCACAGGTATTTCGGATCCGGAGCACTGTTCGTAATTTTGCCATAACTTCTTGCTCGGAACTTCGATTGAGGTGATCTTTATGTCCAAGGAAAGATAATTCAAAGATCTACAACTTTCTAAGAGGAAGTTTTCTAGAATTCTGGATGTATAATTCCCAGAAATTCATCGAAGACAGCACTCTGCCGAAGCGCTACAGAATGAACAGATTTTACTAATTGGCCCACTTCGGAAGCTATTTTGACCAATGAGAATTGTGAATTGGACTTCAGTCAAAACACGAAAGTTGTAGAATGATATGAAAACTAGAAGGTGGAACTAACGGCGTCCAAATCGGATACACTATGAAGAAGTTACAAGGCTTCAAAGTTAGCCAAAAATAAAGAAATCGCGTAAAGCGAAAACACGCGATCGACACCTCGATTTCAATCCGGACCACCCAAATTATGAAGCGATTGATTCCACAAACTTATTATGTATAACGTGACATGTTAGAAGCATCGGTTCATGTTCGGAGGGCTCAGAACCCATTACTCGTACTCCAACAGAGATTAAGCCTCAACCAGCTTAAGAGAAGTTTTAAGCGAAAAATTAGAACATGCGGTATTACAGTGCCAGTATGCCCACGTCCTTCTTTTACTGACGCTCCATGATCTGTTTGAGGCCCGTGGGGGGGACACGACCCATCTCTGGTGGCTGCCCTATCTCCGGGATTTCAGCCTCATGTTCAATTACGATTGGGGCGGTTTTATTCTTGCCGTCCTTTATGATGCTATGGACCAGGTTTCTCGCCACTTAGCCCTGAACCTTAAGGGCTTTTCTTTGCTATGGGAGGTATATACTTTTGTTCCCTTATCTTTGCTTCAGTCCCTTATATTTATTATATGTCTGTTGCTGATATTCTTTATATCTCCTCTTCAAAGTTGGTTCGTGGCATATACCCGCCTGGGTCGTGCCCAGGTGGATCTCCTCGTCGAGAACGAGGATCAGTTTTCTTTTCTCCACCGATTCATTGCGGGGAACTACAGGGCTCCCTATCTATACCGGACTCGGGAGACCAGAGCTGCTGCCGTCCATGACCTGTTGGAGGAGCAGGTAAATATCTTAGTATTCTTTCTTTTAATTAACTCGTAAAAATAGAATATAAATAACTGAAATAAAATTTTGTTCTCTTTTGTAGATTGAGTGGGCCCCCTGGGGTGATCTGGGTCTCCATTTCGGATATGGCCGTGCTCTGACTGCCTCGAGGACTAAGCAGCTGATTAGGGATGAGTACGGCCTTCTTTTCTACTTGGGCGAGAGAGTTATTCGCCAGCATACACCGGCCCAGTGGCCCCGAGTTCCACTATTTCCACCGGTTCTGATGAGGCGGACGGGTGAGATCGACCCGGTGACGGTGCAGGCCTTGGTTGACGGGCTTGACTTTCAGATGTTCACTGAGGAAGGAGACTACGCTGCTTTCGCTGCCCGTTACGTGATGAGGGAGCTGAAGGGGACTCGGGGACGGGTCTTTTATGAGAGATATCGGGCGTTGGGAGGCGATCCTCATTATATACGAGGACAGACCCACCTAGCTAGGATGGTTCCGGGTCACCTGCCACCTGTCCCCAATCAGAGGGACAATATTTTGGATTCCGAGGATGAGGACCCTGAGGGGGAGAGGGACATTCCTGCTACTGCCAAGGGTGGTGATAGATCAGGGGGTGAGGGAGGTGATACGACGACAGCTCCGGAGCAGCCGCCTCAGACGACACCCATGGAGGAGCAGCGCGCTGAGGGCTTTGAGTTTCCTATCGGCCCTTCTGTGTCTCTGGAGGTCCTTTTCGATGCTGCCGAGGCTGCTGAGGGGAGAGCAGGATTTTTCGAGCGGTCATGGGAGCCTACGGACCTTGGGGCAGAATTATGAGCAGTTTGGGCGGACCCCTCCTGCTGCGGCGACTATTCCTTCTAGTGGGGTCCTGCCTTTGAGAGCGACGGCTATGGTGGATCCTCCAGGTGTCCGTACCTACGCTACACTGACCCCTCTTTCGTCGATTGCTATGGGCCCTCTAGCCCGATCACCAGGTCTCGGCGGCTCATCTTCTCACCCTCTTTTGTTCCCTATTCACGAGGAGGGGGTCCACTTCTGCTGATGTTCCGGTGGGGTCGTCGATCTACCCCCACTTTCCAGAGATATCTCTTATGTCGGCGCCGGTTTACGTCGATACACTGTCCCTGAGTATCCTCTTTTTGAGGATGCTTTTGAGTACTTGGGTGGTCGCCCTGGTGATGAGGTACTTACTTCAACTTCTCTTGATACTTTTATATCCATATTTATTTATCTTGACTGTGCTGATTCTCTTATGTCTTTTACAACGGGTGAGTGTACGGGTGGCAGATCTGCGGGCTTGGCACGCTCAGTATCTCTACAGCTGGAACCCGCTCCAGTACATCGGTCGAGACCCTCCAGCATACATGCGTGACTATCAGAGGGCTATTAACGTTTCTTTACGGCCGGACGACCCCCTGACTTCTTCTCATGCCCGGACGGAGTCTCGGAGGAGTAGTAGTCGAACCTCCAGGCGTTCTCGGTCCTCGGTGATCCGTCCTACGGCTCCTGTCCAGCCGACGGGGCCCTCCCAGGCGGTAGTTCCTCCAACTCAAGGCGTCCCAGTGGTTGACCTTACTCCCGAGGAGGGCTCGGGTGATAGTGGGAGCGTGTCAAAACGCGCTCGAGTAGATTAGCTTTTTCTTTTCTACACTTTTGTTAGTTTGGAACAGATATGTAGTTTTTATTTTTATAGACTTGTTTTTAGACAAAAATTTAGTTTTGAAAACTGTTTTTTCATTGGATTTATGAAAAATCTTTATTTGTGTCTGATGATATACTATTATTCTCTGTTTGTGGAAGATATATATATACATATATATGAGTCAGTGTTTTTAGGAGCCATACCTTGTAGCGTAGTGACACATAGGATTCCTGCAAAAGAACAAAGTGAGAACAAGAATGCATCCAGAAGTGATTCTTTTGGCAAGAATGACTCTTATGTGTAAGGAAAACAAAATAGGGTAACCCTAAATGGGATTGTCGCGCGACAATCCCTCCTGGGCATGGGTTTGTCGCGCGACAAACAGGCACAGGACCCTTTTTTTTGCTATAAATACACCCATCTTCCTTCCTTCATCCCCACACCTTCAAAAAAAATGTCTTCTTATCGCACAAATTCTGATTTCTCTTATGTTAAAGCCCGAGATGCTCTGATATCTTCTGAAAACGGCTTGAATTTTGGTGCATTTAGTCCTTTAGCGGGTTGGTGCCATCGTCCTGTAGATTTTTCTTTTTTGTTAGGCGCTTTGTATTTCTGGAGCCCTGTGGATCATCTCTTCCGTTTTGGGCTTGATGAGCTTTGTCCATCCTATGAGGAGTTTTCCTGGCTGTTACGTTCTGAAGTTCGTCTCCTGATGGCAGTTCCCATAGAAGAAATCAATCCCCGAGACATGCTGATTGCTCTGTTAGCTATTCCCCAGGCGGCCTGTGATGGTTTTATTACCGACGGACTCTTTGATCTCCATAAAATGGTGAGGTTCTTTCATCGTTACGAAGAGAGATCCTCTTATAGTGTGGGGCGTACTGCGGCGGCCTTGATCTGTCTTATTTCTGATATGTTACTGGTGACGGGTTCTTCCCGTGTTGATCCGACTATTCTGAGTTTGATCTACCATGCTAGAAATGGGAAGTCCATAGTGCCCATTGTTCTTACCGAGACTCTGAATGGTCTTGACGATATTCAAAGGGGGGCTTCACCCTTCTTCAGGGGGAGTCCGCGTTTGCTATACATGTGGCTGTTGGAGCATTTCCGATCGGTGGGTTTCAACGGGGTTCGGCTCAATAATCCGACGCATTTCTTCCATCGTCCTCTCTTCGGTGCTTTGACCATGTCTTCCTCTAATTGAACGGTGTGGTTTTCGGAGAACTTTCAGGCTATCTGGTGGAACATTCCTTGGTGGAAGCTGAGGGCGATGGTGCTTAGTACAGGGGGTCAGAACTACGTTCGGCTCCGCGGGTTCTGGTTTACCTCCTTTTATCTCCCAGGACGTCTTCTTCGACAGTTTAACGTTCCTCAAGAGATTCCCCTTGGTCTAAACAACTTCTCCTCTGAGTCCAAATTTGTGACCCCGCATATTTCTTTATCGGTAGAGAGGATGTGGCGTGCCCGACTAACTCGTCAGTTCAACTATGCTTGTTTTGGTATTACCCGGCCCCTCCGGGCTAACATTATCTGCTCTTGTTGGCAATCCCTGGAATAAGGACTGATTGATGACCCCTTTCAAATGGAGTGGTTCCGATTCATGGATACTGGGGCCACTGACAATAGCATTGTCTTTGCGTATCAGATTCTGGACGAGGCTCGCATTGATTTGGCTACTGAGGACCCAGTGTGGCCAACCCCTAGGGATTAGTTTCTTCTTTGTATGTTGTATCTCCTTTGTAACTTTTGGTGTTCTGAACCACCTTAATAATATACGAGGGACTGTTTGTGGGAAATAAATTTCTTTACAATGTTTAAACTGGGCCTGAAGTCACTTCTCAGGTTGCCTACGTTCCCATTTTTGACTTCCAAAAACACAAATTTTGAGTTGGGGCTCAGGTTTACGTAGTTCTTATCTAAACATGTTATGCCTATTGATAATATTTCTTCAGTCGGTCTATGTTGAGTAGTGAATGCAGTAACTGTCCATCTAAATCAGCGAGTATAGCGGCACCCCCCGTATTGATTTCTTTGACGATGTACGGCCCTGTCCACTTCTGTCCAAACTTACCCCTTGGGTTTCTGGCTGGCTCTCGAATTTCTTTTAATACGATGTCGTTCTCATTGATACCCCGAGTCTTCACTTTCTTGTTAAATGCTCGAGCGATTCTCTTTTGATACCCTTGGTGGTGGTATGCGGCTTTCAATCTCTTCTCATCTAATAGGGCTAGCTCATTATAACGTGCCTAGGACCCACTCCAGTTCATTGACTTGTTTTTCTAGCATTACTCTGAGAGAGGGGACCTCTAACTCAACAGGGAGGACTGCTTACATCCCGTACGTAAGAGAAAACGGGGTTGCCCCGGTGGAGACCCTCTCGGTGGTGCGGTATCTCCACAATGCATATGGTAAATTCTCTGGCCAGTCCCGGCAGGTGTCAGTCATTTTGCTTAGAATATTTTTCAGATTCTTGTTGGCGGCCTCAACTGCCCTATTGGTTTGCGGTCTATATGGCGACGATCTGTGCCGGGTAATACCGTACTCCTCCATGACAGAATTAGCCTCTCCTTCGAAGTGAGTGCCGTTGTCCGAGATGATCTCGTGTGGGACCCCATACCGACAGATGATATTTCGTCTGATGAATCGGGCAACTTTTCTAGCGTCAAGGGTTTGGAAAGACTCGGCTTCCACCCATTTGGTGAAGTAGTCAATGGCCACTAGTATGAATTCATGGCCGTTGCTGGCTTTGGTGAAATCTTCCCGATGATGTTAATTTCCCAAGTCACGAAAGGCCAAGGAGCAGTCATGTTGTACAGCTCTTTTGGTGGAAGTTTCTGAGATTTAGCATAGATTTGGCACTTGTGGCAACGGCGTACGTGATTAACGCAGTCGTTCTGCAGGGTAGACCTGTAATAACCTTGTCTGATGATTTTGCGGGCAGGTGTATGGCCGCTCATGTGAGTTCCACAATCGCCCCCATGTATCTAATCCATCACTTTGACAGACTCTTCTTCAGTGAGACATTAGAGATGGGTCCCGTCGTAGTTCCTCTTATATAGCCTGCCGGCACAAAGTATGAACCCTGATGCTAATCTCCTGAGTGTGACCCGTGTTCTCTTGTCTGTTTGCTCGAGATACTGGTGATTTTTCAACAGGTTCCAGATATCATAAAACCAGGTGGTTGAGTCCCCTTCCTCTTCATTCTCTACCTCAAGGGCCATGCAGTGTGCTGGTCCTGATTTTTTTTACACTGTAAGAGTTATTTCTTCCATCCCCTCTGGGATATCGATCATATATGCCAGGGTTGCCACTGCGTCAGCAAAACTGTTCTGTGACCTGGGGACATAGTAAAACTCCGCATGCTCAAACCTTCCTGCGACATCCTCCAGTCGGGCTAGGTAAGGGACTAATTTCTCATCTCTGATCTTCCATTCCTTCAGAACTTGGTGGACCACTAGTGCCGAATCTCCGTATACCTGTATTCTCTTTATACCCCTTTGAAGTACGATCTCTAACCCGATTATGCAGGCTTCATATTCGGCCATGTTGTTGGTGCAGAAGAAATCTAGACGATACGATACTGGGGAGTGAGTTTGGTCTGGAGAGACTAACAGGATGCCTATCCCGTTTCCGTTTCGGTTGGCAGCCTCGTCAAAGTATAATTTCCAGTCTTCATCGATCTCGACATTCATGATAGTTTCATCCGAAAATTCGGCTTCTTCTAGCATGTCCCCCAATATCGGATTGCGGGCCAGGTAATCAGCTATGATCTTGCCTTTGACTGTCTTCTGGGTCATGTAGGTGATGTCGAATTCGGAGAGCAAAAATAACCATTTTGCCATATGGTTCGAGAGAGCTGGTTTCTCGAAGAGGTATTTCAACGGATCAATTCGTGATGCCAGGATGACCGAAAAAACCAGCATGTAGTGCCGTAATTTTTGTGTTACCCAGACGAGAGCGGTGCACGATTTCTCCAATGGCGTGTATTTTATCTCGAATGGGGACAGTTTCTTGCTGATGTAATAGATGGCCTGTTCTTTTCGTGTATCGGTCAGATGTTGGGCTAGCATGGCTCCTGCAGCTGAATTAATGACGGTCAGGTATAGAATTAGTGGTAGTCCGGTTTGTGGCGGGGCTAACACTGGGGTTTGGAAAGGTAGTCTTTTATTCTGTCAAAAGCTTCCTGGCACTGATCGTCCCATTCTCCTGGTGATGACTTCCTCAGGAGTTTGAAGATGGGTTCACAAGTTTGAGTGAGCTGAGAGATGAACCTGCTGATGTACTGCAAATTACCCAAAAATCCTCGGACTTCTTTCTCGGTACGAGGTTCGGGCATGTCTCGGATAGCTCGAACTTTGACAGGGTCTACCTCAATTCCCTTCTTACTGACAACATAGCCCAGGAGTTTTCCCTTGGTTACCCCAAACACACATTTCTGCGGACTGAGTCTCATCTGGTACTGGCGGAGGCGGTCAAAAAAGGCTCGTAAGGCTGGTACATGGCCTTCCCTCTCTTTCGACTTGATTATCATGTTGTCTACATACACCTCTACTTCTTTGTGAATCATGTCATGGAAGATAGCTGTGGCTGCCCTCTGATATGTTGCTCTGGCATTCTTCAGCCCGAATGGCATAATGGTGTAGCAGTATTTTCCCCACGGTGTGATGAACGTTGTTTTCTCTTGGTGATTCGGGTGCATCTTGATCTAGTTATACCCGGCGAAACCGTCCACGAATGATTTTAAGGCATGGTTAGCGGTATTATCTACTATTAGATCAATGTTGGGTAATGGGAAATCGTCTTTTGGGCAAGCTTTATTGAGATCTCGGTAATCTACACACATGCGGACTTTTCCATTTGCCTTTGGAACGGACACAATGTTGGCTAACCATGAAGGGTACTCGATCACCCGCAAGAACCCTACACTCAGTTGTTTCATCACTTTCTCTTTTACTTTCAGGGACCATTCTGGCGTAAGTTTTCTCAACTTCTGCTTGACGGGCCTAAATTCCGGCTTGGTGTGTATCTCATGCATGACTATCTGGCTGTTCAATCCTGGCATATCTGCATAAGACCAGGCGAAGACGTCTACGTACTCTTTCAGAGTTTGTGTGAATTCCTCTCTTTCTGTCTCACTTAGACTTGCCCCAATGCGGACCTCTTTTCTTTCCTCTTCTGTCCCGAGGTTAATCACAAGAGTGTCTCCCTCCTCGCTCTGTATACGCTGCTCCTCTCATTCAGGGTGTTCGTTTAGTCTTTTTAATTCCATATAAGCAATTACAGAATTAAAATTAACAGGATAACGCAAAACAGAGTCTTCTCCATTGATAATAGTGCTTACAGGTACAAGCTTAAAAAGTAAATCTAGGAGGGACTCCTCCCTAGCCTTACCCTCACTCTTACCTCTCACCCTTATAATTTCACTCTTTCCCCCTTTTCCTTGGTAGTCCGGATCAGCGTGTATCAAGTGTACAGGGTCGTCTCTTGGTTCGTTATCCCCCAGAGCCATGATGTCGAAGAGATTTTCGATCATTTCTTCCTCTTCATCTTCCTCGTCTTCATTTTCTTCCTTCAACCCGATTGTAAACTTGGTAGAGAAGCTGTGTGTGACCTTTTCCTTGATATAAAGGTCCTCTTCATAGAAGATTTCCCATCCTGGAAGGTTCTTTCCGTCTCTGTTTCTCCAAGGCTCTTGAAAGTCGCAAAAGGGGAAGTCCTCTCCTTCTTTGACGAAAAACCCATTCAGAGAGCTAAAACTCGGATACTGTTGCCCTCGGCTCCTTTTATCTTGGTCGTCTTCTTCGGTGTGTTGGTACCCCAACCCTTTTTTTTCGTGTCTCGTCACTGGTTCTAGGGCTTGGAGTAACCCTAGCTGCCCCATTCCTAGACTGGCTCCAGGTAAATATTTTATCATTCTCAGCATATTTGTGATCTTGGTGCTGAGACCGGGGATATTGTCAGGGGGTAGATACTCAATTCTCTGGGTGGTGAGAGCTTGTACTTGAGGTTCGTAAGAAAAGCCTCCCAACTGTATGCTTTGGCTCCCGATGCCCAAAACAGGTAATTCCAGATCTGCCAAGGTCCTCTCAGGATCTCCTTGGATGGTGATTATATTCCCTTCGAACGGTATCTTGATCTTCTGGTGTAAGGAGGAGGGGAGTGCTCCTATGTCGTGTAGCCATGCTCTTCCCAACAGGAGGTTAAAACTGGAGGAAATGTCTATGATTTGGAAATTGGCTGGAAAGTTTTCGAGACCGACTATGAGATCTAGCTTTAAGGAACCCAGAACGGCCCTTCTGGTGTTGTCATAGGCTCTAACGGTTACGGCTGACGGAGAAAGTTCTGAATCCAATATACCCAGGCATTTGGCGGTCTTCTGGGGGCAGACGTTTATGGTTGACCCGTTGTCGATGAGGACTTACGGCAGGATTTTCCCTCGGGTCCGGACAGTGATATGGAGGGCTAGGCTGTGTTTTCTTCCCAATGGAGATAAGTCTTCATCTGAAAATGACAGACTTCTTTGGACTGTAAGTGACCCGATCATGTTCGGCAGTTGTTCTGGTGTGGAATCTGGTGATATGACGGCCTCGTCTAGAAGTTTGATGAAGGCGGTCCTGTGAGGTTTGGAGGCAACCAAGAGGCCCCAAATGGTGATGTGTGCCTGAGTTTTCTTCAACTGTTCCAGTACTCGATCTTCTCCTATTTTCTTAAGAGGTGGTGATTTCTCGGTATCCATCGGCGGTGGCTGGTATACCCTTCCTGAACGGGTAATTTGTTGTATCCAAAGAGATGCTGGGTCTGATCCCTCTGAGATTTCTAATGACTCTGGCTCTGCCGACCAACTGAAAGTCTCGGGGGAGGTTTCTGTCCTACAAATTATCTCCTTAGGGGGGCCTCGGGGTTTCCATGGCTGATTCTTCTTCTCCTGGGTCCATCCTATCCCAAATTTTTCGGAATTAGTTTTGATTGTAAGTGGTTGTGAGATCCCCTGATTTGCCTTTCCTAACCCCTTCCTGGGTAGGAAGTTCATTTTAGCTATCCATTGGTCGATTATCGGATTGAGGCCTGGCGCCACTTGAGCCTTTACTGGCAGTACAACGGGTGCTTTGCAGGCTGGGTCATCTCGAATGAGTCCTACGGGGTCAAAGCCTTCTTCATCAGTGGTCAAGGCGTTAATTCCCGTAGGTGGAGCGTGGTTAGGAAGGGGATTGTTAGTAACATTGGGCCCGCCGGGTGCGGGGATGGTTCCGGCTTCAATGAGGTCCTGGATACGATGGCGAAGAGCCAAGCAGCGTTCCGTGTCATGGCCCGCTGCTTGATGGTATGCACAGTTCTCATTCATTCTTCAGGTGCTGGGAATAGGGTTTGGTAGGGGGCGCGGGTTGAGTGGAGTGATCAGTCCGTCCTTTCGGAGTAGTTCCAGGCTTTTGACCAGGGTAGTGGGGAGGGTACAGAAGTTTCTCCTCCTCTTAGCCTCGGTGCTCGAAGGGTCTTCTTGTGCGGGCCAACTCATCTGAGGGGCTTGTTGTGACTGTTGAAATGGATTTTGTTGGTAGGGGTATGAGCTTAGTTGGTTTACAGCTGGAGTGGCCGTCTTTTTCCCTGTGTATGAGGCTTTCTTAGTATCGATTTCTACTTTCTTGGCCAATTCTTCCTCTACTTGCGACCCCATACTCAACAGGGCTCTGAAGTGTGGGAATACATACTTTCCCATGCAACTCAGTGCAGCTGGGGTGAAATTCTTCTATATGATCTCCAACTGCTCTTCTTCATCGGGTTGCTTGGACATTTGGGAGGCCATCTCTCTCTAGCGTGTGACGAAATCGCTGAAGCTTTCTTTCTCGCCTTGTTTGGCCATTTCCAGGTGTTTACGGGTAATTTCCAAATCCTCGTTGGACCCGTATTTGGTCATGAACTCCTTGACGATATCTCCCCAAGTTTTTGTGTGGTGTCTCTCTAAATTGAAAAACCATCTCAGGGCGGCCCCCGTGAGAGTCATATAAAAGGCCTGAGCCAGCTCCGGCTTTCCACAGCCGGACACTTGCATGGATCTGATGTAGGATTGAAGATGGATTTTGGGGGGGTGTGGTCCCTGTAAATTTGGTGATGGAAAGGAGTTTGAATCCCTGGGGTAATCTTGCTTCTGGGTAGAGGGAAAAAGCATTCATATCTATAATCTCGTCTGCCCCTTTTATCAGAGAAATCCCTCTTTGTAGAACCTTCATCTGCTCTTTCAACTTCTTCATTTCTTCGCTCTCTCTTGACACCTCATCGGGCTGTTCCCAAGCTATAACCGATTCTGCATACACTGCTCGAAGTCGGTTGATGTCTTGGTATTCATTAGGAGGGGCTACTGGGGCTGGTAGTAGGAATAGGTCTTACGGGGGCTTGTGGCCATGGTTGGTATTGAGGATCGAGGCCTTGCTGAGGTTGTGGCCAGATGATGGGTGGCTCTTGTTGTTGGTAAGTGGGGCCTGAATTCGGGGCCCATTGGTTCTGATTGTTGGGATCGATCTGAACGGGACCGGCCACGACAGGGCCCGTTTGGGGTAGATTGGTTCCTTGAACTGGGGGAAGCACTTGTGAAGACTGCCCTTGATCTCGATTCGGTGGTAGCCGTTCAAATCCCGGTGGTGCAGCCCGTCCGGCTGACAACTCTTCTACTCAAACTCTGGTATTATGTTGCTCGTTCGTGAGACTTGCTAGATTCATGCTGACGGTCATCAGTAATCGATGCATTTCGGCTAGAGTTGGCTGCGGTGCAGACGCCTCGGCTAGGCTTTGATTTGTCTCTTGATTCTCGCGTCCATCGGCCATTTCAGGTGTGCTTGGTCTTACTAGTCTTCCGGTATGATCTCGACCGGCCCAACCTTCCAGTCTGTCGTCGTATTTACAGTTGTAGACGAAACCACGTGGCGAAGATAAAGGAAGACTACGATGTGACTTGATTTTTGCCAAAAGAACCACTAAAAATTGCCAAGAAAAGACTCATATTTTAAAAAGGTGTTGTAAAGTAAGCCGCGGGGTGGTACATCCCCTACGGCTGTTTGACAAGTGTTTTGGCCGACTCGATCTTATATGTAGGGCAGGTGTACGAACGGTTAAGGCTTCAGGCTCCCTCCTATTTGGCAAGACCTTGCGATATACCCCAGGGGTGGGTACGTGCAAGAGCCTTTTGATATACTTCCTGGGTACGTGAGTGTTCTCGTCACTCGATATACCTCGGGGGCGTACTTGGCCCAGGAGAGTGGAAGTAAATGCTTTCGGTTTATGTTGGCCCAAGCAAGCCAACTCCCTACTCACTTATAATACTTCCGAGGGTTTGGGGTAAATTCACACTCGTAGAACCAATGCATGATTTGTGAAAATGCGTGCAAAGTTCGCAAGGTTGATTTCATAAATATCATTATCTTTATTACTTATTTTTGAAAAACTCCTATTTTTAGAAAAAGGTTTCTTCTCGATCAATTAACATAAGTAGGGAAAGCAGTAAAAGCAAGTATTCAACAGATAAACAAGAGTCCACACATAAGAGTCTAGTTTTCTAACAGTCCTCAGCAGAGTCGCAACTGTGAGAATCCGCAAATGCGACCCCCGGGTCTCGTCCCTGTTCGGTTGGGCGTCTGAAACGTCGGAATGGATTCTGTCGTTCCATTTGCTGGAGTATTTTAATAATTCATATCACATGTTCCTATGTTCTATTTCTAGATGCAAAGGGGTTCATTCAGAGTCGCCAGTACGTTTTACGAGAAAACGGACAAAAAGGGTCGTGTAAGAGGAAAGGCTATAGACAAGCCTTTCTTTACACGTTTGTCTACGAAACCAGGATTCTATAGGGTTCGGAAACTATATTACGGTTTGGGAAGGTGTTAAGCACCCATTCCGCCCTTTCGGTCTCTAGTGGTCTTTTATATGTTTATTCTATGTTGAAAAACTTGGACGCTTTTACTGACAGTCTACTACTTTCTAAGTGAAAACCCTAATTTTTGGGACAACGGGGAAAGGGATAAAAACCTTTGTGTTCCAGGATCCAATGTTTAGTTTTGAGATATGCAAGTACAAATGACAAAAATGGGTTTTTTCTTTAGAAAGGGAGTTTCTTGTATTATTTCTCAGATAATGACGGTTTTTCTCAGGTTTTAACTTGTTTTGGAAAAAGTTTGGATCTTATATCGGAACTAATTCAATATAGAATTAGAACTCTTGAGGGGAGTTTTACCAGATGCATCACAATCTATGAAATAGATAGGATATACCGGGTTTTTAATTCCTATGTAAGTTTTATCGATCCGGGTTTTGAAAACAGGATTTTATCCGGATGGTAATATAATTACTCTTCTGGTTTTGCAAATGATTTTATCAGGGTCTTTTGTTTTGAAAACAGTAGACTATTTGTAACTTGGCAATAAGTTTATTCAAATAAAACGTGGACAAAACAACAGAAATAAAACAAGTACACCGATGTTTAATGTCAAATATTAGAAGAGACTTTCTTTACCTTCCCGACGAGAATAATAATAAGAAAGAAAATATAATATGGCAGAGAGATCTCCAGCGATAATGATCTTTTTCTTCTTCAGATATTTTCGAGAATTCATTTTCAGAGACGGGACACGTCAAGTGTCGAGAATAGATTCGATAATTCTTCAGAAATAAGACGAGAATCGAGAATGCTTGATGAAAGACTAGAAAATCAGATATAAGCCAATAATTCTTCAATCCCCAAATTGCTGCCCTTGAACCCTTGGGGGGTGTTCGCCTATTTATACTGCTCGGGAAAGATTGTCGCGCGACACTTCTCCAAATGGGGCATATGTCGCGCGACAATGTGTCCAATGTCGCGCGAAAAACGGCTGAAGTGATGTTTCTGACAGACTAATGTGTCAAAGAGTGGATGGTCTGGTGTCAGGAGTGATTGTCGCGCGACATAAGGGGGGTTGTCGCGCAACATACCCATTTGTCGTGCGACAATCTCTCTTAAAAATAGGTTTGTTGGTCAACAAATCCTTTCGGTGTAGTTTCGGGTGCTCGGGTGGGTCCCGGACCAAAAACAGTAGTTCTCGAAGGTTGTTAGGGTTTTTTCGGGGGTCACGGATCGGGGTGTCTACAGGTGATTGGTAAAATTTGGAAGTATGTTGAAAAGTGAATTTGGTTTTTGTTTGAGTTTTTTTCAACCAACTAAAACATTTCATAAATTTTTTTAAAAAAATAGTTACAATGGATCTTATTTTATAGATTTCGACGAGTAGGTTTCAAATATATATTTTTTATCTAATTTTGATTTTTGGATTTAAAGTTATGGTGTTATAAAAAAAATTAGAGAGAGAAAATAAAGTGAAATAAATTTTGGGAAGTGTAAAAGTAAATTTGATTTTGAGTTGAGTTTATAAAATTTGGAAAAAAAAAAACCCCACCAAACATGGTCTTAGTGACTTGCAGGGCCTACAGTGTGTGGATGTGAATAAATATTTTGGGGAAAAAAAGGAGAGAAGAAAATGGAAGAATGATATTTTATGTAAAAAAAAAACTCGTGTCCTTATTTTCAAAAAAATAAAAAATAAAATGAGGTTCTTACCTTTGTATGTAAATGTAAAAAGAGCCCCATAAATTTCTTGCCTCTGTTAAGAATAAAGTTTTTTCTCGAATTAATTAAGAATAAAGTTTATTTCTACAATTTATGTGGTAATTTACTTTCAAGAAAAAACTAACCAAATTAAATACTGGCACTAAAGTAAATTAACTTCTTAGGCCATCTCCGATGTGCGTATTAAAAGTGTAGGGTAAAAACCCAATTTTAACCTACAATACCAACACATCGCTACAGCGCACAGGCCAAAAATCACTCATTTCAACCACACGACATTCATTGTGTCATGTGGCTTGACATTTCATCACCAGCCACAACATTCTGTACATTGTGGGGAATTTATTTCTCTCACACGATATTCTTTCCATCGGGGGAATGGGGATTTGACAGCCACGATGGACAATCCATTGTGGGGAAGGTATGGTACCCTTATGGCAATTTTACCATTTCACTAACATTCTAGCTTACACTATTAGCATTTACACAGCCGACTGTAAGGTCAGATAAGATAAAATTGGCAATTTGGAGTGTGCATTGGAGATGGCCTTAGAGCATCTCCCATCTATAAGTTAACTTATATGTTAGTGTCAGATATTTGGCGAGCACAATAAATAATTGCTCCAATATACGTGTTAGGAATTTTGCTAATTCACAAAAATATTGTCAAATGTTAAATTGTTGGCCGCAGTTAACAACCACTTTGACTAGCCAAGATAATTTTGCTAAGTAATAATACGGGCCCCACTTTTCAACCTTTTGCGAGAGCCACTTAAATAATGCCATGTGTAATTAACAAATGACTAGTTGAACAACCATTAGAGTATAAAAATGTGTGTTAGGGTAAATAATGTGTAAGCTGATGAATCAAATGGTACTAACACGGCACCCTAACAAGTAGAAAATCAACATCTCTATTGGAATGCTCTTAAACCCCACCATATAGATTATAACTTTGGCATATGAAGTAAAAACAGCCAGAAGTTAGGTTTCAACAATAGGTTTCGGGCTTAATGATTTTACTTGAGATCTGTTGAAAAGAATGTCCTTTTATAACTTGATTGAAACACAAAAATGCGCGTAAATTATTTAAGTGCACGGGTGCTATCAGTTAGAAAATGATACGATTAATTTGGTGAGATCTTGTGTTATTTTTTCGGTTTCCCGTGAAAAATATGGACAAGATATAAAACATCACACCATACGTTTTTCCAACTTCTCAGAAAATACAAAATCAATTGCTTTTCCTTCTTTGCAAAATTGGACTCATGTGAATTGTGTCACAATTTTACCAGTTCAGCCAAGCCTAGATCTTTTTCTTCTTTTCTTTATTTTTATTCTTTTTTTTCTGGTACTCGTTATTGCATGGCAACACTAGATACACCTGGGTGTTTGAGCCTGAAGGGAATGGCTCGAACTCATGACTCTGGAGTTGGATCTCATCCTTTTACCACTTGGGAAGTACCCGGATTTTTAGTCAATTAAATTTTTATTTAGCAAATTTCACAATAGGGTTTGGCCATGGGCGGGATGAGCTGAGACGAGCCGGAACAATAGCATTTATTAACAATGGTTAATATGTTGGTCCAAGCCCAGCTCAACATGCATTGGGTTGATATTGACTAGCCCAAACCCAACCCAATTTACTTCAAAAAAAGTCAGCTGCCACTTTCCGATTTTTTTTTTAAGTAAGCATAACGATCAGCAATACTAAGAACTAATAAATTGAAATTATGACATTTACTATGTTAAATTGTTATGAAAAATTACCATTTATTTTCATTCAATACTTCTTTTTTTAAATATAAAATTTAGGCGAGAGGAGACTTTCCCAATTCAACGGATGCCACAAGGCTTAATGAAAGCTTACGGTGATTCTTACAAATCGCTCATCAAAAAAGAGTGATGGCAGCAAGATTCAAACATCAGCCTTTGAAATGAGTATTCAAATCCTTATTAATTCGTCAATACTAAATTATAGATCTATAAAATATTATAGTGACTTCATAAGCACCATAGGCTGAGCTTTTAATTAAGAAAACAATAATATATGGTACTATATACATAGTATTTTTGGTAAGGACCAGTCCTTACGAACTGGGCCCTTTTACGACACTTTTATGTCATAAAAACACTTGGGGTGTGTTTTTATGACGCAAAATTTTCGTAAAAGAGATCAATCCGTAAGGACTGGTCCTTAGCAGAAATTTTCTAGTACTATATATATATACAGACGTTTATATATGAAAATGTTCTTATAATGAAATTCTTTACTTTAAAAACAACAAGTACCATCTTTGGGGTAAAATGATGAATTTTTTCGTGAAACTCGGTGAAGGTGATTTCCATAATAAATAGATCATTCTCCCAAAATTCTATCCAAAAATATAAATCAGAAGTGGGTGTAGTGAAATTGAAATATGCACGTATGTTTATTTTTGTCCGTTAAAATTTTATAATCATTTTACCAACTTTTAAATTGAGTTTTTTATTTTTTTGTTATGAAATTTGAGGGGATGATCTAACTCATTGTCAAAATTATTTCTACAAAATTTCACTTAAAAATTCATCCGCATACTCTTCAAAATGGGCAATTCTTATTGTTCTTACAATAAGTGATTTCCTTAGAAGAGCATTTATGTATCTATATATATATATGTAAAATAAATAGAATTATGATACCTTAATTAAATTGGGTAAAACAAGCTTAGTCCAAGCCTATCCCAATCTAAAATTTTAGACTTTATGGACTTATATCTTATAGTCCAAGCCCTATTTTTTTTTTTGGCTGGGCGGGTCATTTAACCCATAAACAGGCCTACATGACAGTCGTAGTTGTATGATGATTCATATATTTTCTCAGTCAAGTCTACTTAGTCAGATATGATAAGAAAGTCATAACCATTTTATTTTAAATCCGGTCTAATTCCATTAGTATAATAAGGCGGGGTAATATAATTTTATCCTATCTTATATTTAGTATTTGTCGGGATTAAATATTTAAATGGATTATTTATCCCACTAAAGCTTCTAATTCCACTGAGAGGGGGATTAACGAATCCCACCTAAAAGGTGAGATTGTTTTATCCTATCCGGATAGAATTAAATAATCATATCTGACTCTCTAATTCAACACATCAAACACACTTTTAAGGAAAAGATTAACAAATTGGTTGTGGATATTTCCAATCCTACGGATATTCTTAATTTAATCCATTTATAATCGGATTCATCATGTTTATAAGTTTATAAATAAGAATATGAATATATGTCCTTGCAATTTAACTCACAATCATAATATATAAAAAAATTCATATACTACATGATACTATAATTTATTTATTTTTTAAAAAAACTAGTAAAAATAAACACATTTAAAAAATCAAGGTGGAATTTGCCCACCTTCCAATACATGCATAGCCCCACCACTCAACATAGCCAAAAAAATAAGTTAATATTCTTTTATTAAGAGGGAGTCCATATAGTAAAAATAAAATGAAGAGGAATTAAAGTGAAGAAATTCTAAATAGTACATTTTTATTCTTCATAGCTACCATGAAATTATTGTGGCGAAAATAAGAAGTCATCTCCATATTTTATTGAATTATATTGATATTCACTCTTAATAATTGTTTTACACTCGCATATATAATTTGTACGTAAAGACAAGTTACAATGTTATAAAATTAAAACAAATAATAAATATATATATATATATATATATATAAATTTAAATGCCACACATTACAATTTTGATGCACGTACTACATTAATGAAAATACATAGCTAGCTAGCTAGTTCATGCTGAGGCTATATAGGGTGTTGTGGATCGAGAATAGTAGCTCTCTTTAGGTAACACTAATAAAGAATTATCACTATGGTCTACCTCCATTGGATCCTGGTGGCGGTGGTGGTGGTGGACTTGCCGGTCTTCTATTAGCAGTTTCTTTATTATCATTTAGACCTCTTATATCTGCGAAATCAGTTGTTGTCAATAGAAGTTCATGATATTTATGCAGCACTTAGAGAAAATTTTAGTTAGTTAATTAATTAAGGAAATAATTCACTTTGGAATATTTGTGCAATTCATTTAATTTTATGATATTTTGATGAACATATTAAAAATCTATGTATATATGATCAACCAGAAAGTTACCACCTAGTATAAACTCAAAAAATCATAATAATAAAAAATTTAGTTGCTATGAATTAAAATTTATTCTCAAATTATTTACAACATAGAAAGAGTAGATAATTTATTAGTTCAATGATAAAAGACTTGACAGCAGCGGAGCCAAAAATTGAAATTAGATGGCCGAGTTAAATTTAATAGAATTTTTTTTGGCCAATTATGAAAGATTTGTCCCCAAAAAAAAAATACATATACAAATATATACGCAGAATTGTAAAATAATATGTTTGTTCCATATTTATTATTCACATTGAATACTGTATCTATTTCAAATGGTCAAGAAGATTAAAACTTATGATTGTAAAATTTATTAAGTTAATTTTGTCCTCGAACAGAAAATCAAATTATCATCGATTTAAGTTACCAAAAAAAAAAGAAGGAATATTATTGATTTGAACAAAAAAGAAAGAAAATTATTCAACTTCTAATAATAATTAAAAAAAATTCAACAATTAGTATAACTTGTTCACTTCGATCATGGGATAGAACACAAAAGAAACAACCGTACAAGTCACAAAATCAATTATTAATATAATTCATGCTTGGGCCGAAATTTTCTCTCTAGAACAACCAATCAAGTTTCATCCTTTTTGGCCAACGGACTACATCCTCCCTGTTCTCTTAACAAAGAGATTCTGGATTCGACCTATATTGATATAATTGTCGAACCTTTTTGTTGGTCCACTTTTATTGTGATAATTTTGAACATTGGAAAATATATTAATTATTCTATTGTGAAAAACGAAAATACAAAATAAAAAAAAACTTATCGGTAGAGGCTTGTGTAAACACAATCTCTTAAGTAAAAATTGCCCACGGCAACTGTAAAACCCTAACGGGTGGGGTCGAACCAAGCCCATCCAAGCCAATTCTCTCGAGCCTCTCCCACTTGAGCTACACTCTCGAAACTAATTATTTCATTCAAATTATGTATATATCTATATGCAACATTGAATTCATTGTTTATATGAAAAATAGTTATATTATATAGAAAATATTACTTTTTATAAAAAAAAAAAAAAAAAAAAAGAAAGAAAGAAAGAAAAAAAGAAAAGAGTTTCATCCCATTTTTCTTTTTCTCTTATTACAAGGTTGTCTTTACAATTTATCAAAACTACAAGTTGAACCTTGTAGTTTAAAATCTTACTAAAAAGTTCCAAAAAATATTTTATTATTTGTTTTTAATAAACTGTCACTACCTCCTGGTATGTGCGGCTTTCCTAATCAAAAGATAGGAGAGCAACCTTTCTCCCCAAGTTACATGGTCCGATTTCAATGTGAGAAGTATGGGATTTATTGACCTTCATTCCTATTTAACTAAAATCTTAAAGTAATTGTAGTTTTCCAAAACATATAAAAATAAGATACTTATTCTGAAATTATAATGTACTTATATTTTTAATTTTCTATAAACATTTTTTTAATTACATCAATGAAAATTGAAACCTTAATCCGGGGGAGGCATATAACCCATAAACATAATTTTTTTTCAACGCAATAAATAGAGAATATAATGAGTTGTGGTACTTTCAATATTTCAATGACATTTTTCGGAATATCAAAAACATGAAAGATAAGTATAGTTAATCATAATCATGAATTACCTAATGAGAAAATAAACACTTTATTTGTCTCAAATTGATAGTGCATCTCATTTTGACATTAATTAGTATATTTTTTTTAAGTAAAATACTTATTTCAACGTAATCGATCGTCAATGATACCGTTAAAACTAATAAATTATTTCTTAACGTGATATTTAGTAAACTCATTATGTTCCAAAAACAAGATAAAAACTCTTAATTTAGGATAGAACAAATATTCCTTACCACACACTTAGTAACGTGAGGGTCGTCAAATTTTACTAGCCCAATAACATTTTATAAAAATTATTGATCACTTCCTTTCCTTTCTAAATTTTAATATTGGAAACATTATCACTATGCTATAAAACTATTGAGCGGCAAAACAATAACATTTTTACAAAAAAATAGAGTCTCAACATCTATGTATGCTTAACTAATTAATCAAACTCAAATTATTAGAGCATAACTATCATGCAGCTAGATTAATTATATTATATGAGAAGAGTTTAATATTAAATCACCTGGTAAAGTTGATCTTGCTTGAGTTCCCACAAAAGCAAAGAGAGAGATGATGAGAAAGAAAGCAATAAGCACTTTATTAATCTTCATTTTTTTTTTCTATTTAGATTTGATCAAATTAAAGATGCAGGGTAGAGTATTTATATATATTGGCAAACCAATAGGTGTGGTGTTGTAGTGTAAACACTGTTATAAATTTTCCATTGATTTGACCGCGTGAAAGACTTTTATTCTACAAATTAAATTCTTTTTGTAAGTACGTTGAATTGAATTAAATATGCCTTCTATTCAATTGTACCAACTAAAGTTAGTTGTACAAATTAAATAATATGTGAGTTAGCCTAAATTTTTGGTTTCCCATAAAAATTATATTATAATTTTTTAAATAATCATTCTTACTAACTAACAAGTTTTAGCTGAGATAATATGATTGCCCAATTGAATTCTGTCAGTGATAATTTGACAAGACAATTACTTAATCTCTTAAGATATGGTAGTGCATGTATGACAAATAGAGATTATATGTAAGTTTTAGAATAAGAGCTTGAGAGTGATATGAACGTAATAATGAAGCTATGCCGAGAATTGTGATAGAGTTAATATCTATATATATATATATATATATGAGTCTATTTTTGGAACGAACCAATCTTCACTTGAAAATTTTTGTATATATACATGTATATATAAATTAAGTCTCTAATTCAAATTGACAAAGTAATATATATTATACTTGCATTTTTTTTTATATTAGGGTGATTTAGACTTTGAGTGCCGTTTGTTTTTGTATATCATACGTTGGGTGCGAAAGTTTTGCATAATAGGTGTTTAAGTGTCATTTTGGACTGAATCTGTTAGTCAATGTAGTCAACCGTTAGTTCCGATAATTTTTGACCATTTTACCTCTAAGCTAGAGCAAAATATTTTGTCTTTTTATAGAGGTAAAATGGGTAAATTGGGTTAAAAATTAATTGAGCTAATGGTTGACCACGTTGATTAATGAATTCCGTCCAAAATGGCCACCCAAACACTTATTATGCAAAACTTTGACATTCAACGTCTAATATGTATGAACAAATGGTACCCAAAGTCTAAATCACCGTTTATATTATTTGTAAGAGTATATTAGCATGTAGGCATATATATATATATATGAGCCAAAAACAAATTATAAATTTCTCTCTATATATACGTATATATAAAGTCTCTATTCAAATTGACAAAGTAATATATAGTATATGTACATTTCTTTTATATTATTTCTAAGAGCTTTTTAGCATGTAGATATATATATATATATATATATATGAGCCAAAAATAAATTATAGGTATTGAACCACCAACCTTTAACAAGTTAATTCACTTCATAATTATTAAACCATTTTTTTATTTTATTAAATATTACTTTTTAAATTGAATACATACATTAATATACGCGAATATCATGCATACACGTGATCTAATATATATATGCCACTTAGGTCTCTTGTGGCTTTTGACAATTAGTAAATTACGGAACTTTGAACTTTCAATAGGTCCCCCAATGAGACTACTACTAATTTTGAACTTTCGACCTTGTCCCTCAAGTCTTTTCTTGTAATTGAAAAGGAAAATGACTAGCAAATAATAAGTTATATTCTTCATAAAGAATTACGAAGGAGTCAATGTAGTAAAAGTAAAATGAAAAATGAGTAATTAAGGTTAATAAATTTAGAATTTGTTCCTAGTATATATGTAGCTAGCTAGCACACGAAATTATATATTGTGGCAAAATTAACAAGTCATCCTCATATTGTTTTTTATTAGTTATCTATTTTATTGAAATGTTATTCAAGCTTAATTAATGATTACTTTACACATGTTTTTACAAATTGGGACAAAAATTAACGGAGCTACTGGTTGACCATGTTGACTAATGGATTCCGTTCAAAATGGCACCCAAATTCCTATTATGCAAAACTTTAACATCCAACATCTGATATACATGAACAAACGGCACCCGAAATCTAAATCACTCTTTATATTATTTGTAAGAGTATATTAGCATGTAGGCATATATATATATATGAGCCAAAAACAAATTATAAATTTCTCTATATATATATGTGTGTATATAAAGTCTCGAATTCAAATTGACAAAGTAATATATATTATACCTACATTTCTTTTATATTATTTGTAAGAGCATATTAGCATGTAGGCTTATACGTGTATATATATATGAGCCAAAAACAAATTATAGGAATTGAACCACCGACCTTTAACAAGTTAACTGACTTCATAACTATTAAACCATCATTTTCTTTTATTAAATATTACTATTTAAATTGAATACGTATATTAATATACGCGCGCATCATATATACACGTGGTCTAATATATATATATATGCCAATTAGGTCTCACGTGGCATTTGACAATTAGTAAATTATGAATCTTTGAACTTTCAATCGATCACCCAATAAGACTACTTCTATTTTTGAACTTTCAACCTTGTCCCTCGAGTCTTTTCTTGTAATTGAAAAGGAAAATGGCTAGCACATGACAAGTTATAGTCTTTATAAAGATTTACGAAGGAGTCAATGTAGTAAAAATAAAATGAAAAGTGATTAATTAAGGTCAATAAATTTTAGAATTTATTCCTAGTATATATGTAGCTAGCTACCACACGAAATTATAATCGTGGCAAAATTAACAAGTCATCCTCATATTTTATTTAATTTTTTTTTAATTAGTTATCTATTTTATTGAAATGTTATTCACGCTTAATTAATGACTGCTTTACATGCGTATTTACAACTTGTACGTAGAAAAATAACTTGATATATGTCTAAATTTAAATGCTACACATCACAATTTTAATGCACTAAATTAAAATAATATAAACACCAAACTATATAACTCATGTTGAGACTATGTAGGGTTGTGGAGAACAATAGTTCGATCTTCAGGCAGCACTAAGTTATAGGTGGGGGTGGACTTGCCATCATTTATAATTAGTCGCCTTATTGTTATTCGCACCACTTTTAGTGGCAAAATCAATCGTTATTGATAGATATGTTGGGCTCACGGGGTGCCCACCTTGAGATTGGCCCTCTTCTCGTGAGGGAGGGGACAATTTGGGTCCACAGGTCTACGTGCACAGTAACGATATTATTCTTAACTTAATTACCTTTAGTCCCAGGTAAAAAGTTTTCTCTTTAAAAGACTCGTTTCTTTTGTGGTGGCACAACTCGTGTATCTTATAAACCTATGTTAAGTTGAGTTTTATATTTTTCCAATGAGGGATATCCGTGGTTTAAATAACTTCTCAATAATCTCTACCATGGATCAAACTAGTTAATATTTGGCTCTACCTTGGACTAACACCGGTCCACCTTGGCTCTACCTTTGGATTCGATCCATGTAAATCATCACTCAACACCGTCCACACGATCATTCATCTTGTCAATGCAACATCTCGAGGTACACCTATATATTTTCACCAAACTCAAGGAACATGTATAACCACTTGACAATGCCCCTGTAGGGACTAACCTTCATGGTCTCGAAGGGGTACGGTTGTACGTCGTTAATTTTTTTAGAAAATTCATATATATATATACTAAACATATTATATATTTGATATTTACTTACATAATTTGATGTACTTAACTATAAACTAAATACATTACTCCATTTGTCTTAAATTATGAGCCACCTTTAACTTATATATTTTATTTTTAATATATATTGATCAATTGATTTTGGGCCAAAAAAAAATTAATTTTATTATGAGACATCTCGGAAAAAAAGTATCATTCTTAATTTAAGATAAGGTGAGTAATTTTTACAAACAAGAAATGCTAAGGAGATCAAAAAAAAAAATACACCAAAAGTTGTAATTTAAATAGATTTAAGCAACACATTAATATGGATTGGTTACTTTTGGTTGTATTTTCACTACTTTTTTTGGCTTGAGCAACAATAGCGGCTCTACCTTTGACTTTTTCAAGTCTAACTCCATCATAGGCTTTACTAAGTCTTTTCTGATTCCACCAAGGCCTCTACGGGTACTGCTCCAAACTTGTGGATTTACAATCGACTCTGAAATTAATTACAGGGTATCAATGATAAGTGCATTATAATACACTTGTCTAAGCCTATGCATGCATATTATAGTACACTTATATGACTAAACACATCAAATAAACTTCAAATTACAACTTGTTGTTTCAATAGCAAATTACATTACTAATCCAATTTTGCAAGCTTAATTGTGTACAAAAGGTTGTGCTTTTGTTGATGAGGAAATTCATTGGAAAGAATGGCAAGAAAAAGATGTTAGAAGAATTAGAGAAGATTGAGAGAAGCTTGGGCAAGAAAATAAGATTTTAAGACATTTGAAGAAGCCAAGATCGATCTTGGCATTACTAAGATCGATCTTGGTTCCTGCCAGCCTTTGCAAAAGAGGACTCGAGAGCTTCCAAGATCGATCTTGCCCCTTTCACCACTAGCAGCTTTGAAGCAAGATCGATCTTGCTCAAGCCAAGAACGATCTTGGCCACCTGCAAATATTTTTTTGCAACTTGCATCAACTTGTCAACTTGCACACACCCAAGTACAATGTATCTATGCAACTTGGCCACTTGCCCCCTACCTTCTTAGGACTTCTATAAATAGAGGGCATGGTTCAAGCATGAAAATAACAATTTCTTGGATATACACTTTTAGAGAGAGATTACACCCTTGTAATTGAGAGAGAATTAAAAGAGAAAAAGTGAGAGAAACTTTCCTTTTCTTCTTGTCTTCGCTTCAACTTGTAACAAACTCACTTCTTATATATTAATACAAGTATTCCCTTGATATTACTTCATCTTTAACATGCTTTCATCATCTATGGAGGGGTGAATCACCTAGCCAAGGCTAGGGGGTTAACTTGTTGTAAAAATAAATATGTTCTAGTTTCTAATTCTTTCACGCTTCATGCCTAGTGCTGTCAAATAGTTATGCTTATCATCTATTGATTATATTTCATAATCTTCTATGGTTTAAAATACTATGAAAATTATTGAACTTCTATTTAAATCTCATTTGCTTCCTTATGCCAAGTATATGGAATTCTTTGGTGATAAATGGAATAGTTTAGTACATAAATGAAACTTAGACTTTTCATGCCAAGTATGAGTAGTACTAGTTGAATCATTTATATACAAATAAGGAACTTCAAGTAAGCATATATTATTCAATAACCACCATTGTAAATGGATGGCTATGCTATTTATGTAAAATTAGAAAAGTTTGTTTTAAATATGGTCACATCTTGTGGTTAAAGTGTAAAGTATGATAATAATCCTTTGTCACCTACAACACTTAAACACACTTTGTGCCCATATTTAAGGACTCTCTAATTGCTTGTTTGTTCCCTTAAATGTGATGTTTGTCTTCCCTTATTTGGTGGCTTAGTGGAGTTGGATTGGTTGTATTTCCTCGAAATCTTTTACCATTAACGTCTAGACCTCTATTTGACAAGCAAATATATAACACACTAAGGTGAATGAATGAGCCGAATTGGATTCATTGAAACACGGTTATTTTAAAACAACAAACGATCCCCCAAAGCCTTTGCTTTCTTTAAATACAAGAACAATCTCATAATTCTAAAAGTTTGTTTCAAACTTTCATAAAATAATTCACAAAACAACTTTTAGTCAATCAATATCTATTATATAAGCTCGTGACATACAAAGATTTTGCCCCCTCTGATACGACCTACGGTGATATCGCTCAAAACCCGCCAACACAATCAATTGGTTATGCGAACCTCGACACATATACACACGAAAACCATAGCAAATTAATGACCCGGACCGTTTCTATAATCAGATTCTGGTAGAAAACGAAGACGCCACAATCGGGTCTGGAATACCGATTGATAAGTCAGATGAACGCCACGGACAAATCGATAAGTTCAAGTAGTTCGTGAAGAACCAAAGAGGATTAAGTCACTCAATATTACTATGAATAAAGTCTTATATAATAAAATAAAA
This sequence comes from Lonicera japonica, assembly GCA_021464415.1. Taxonomy (NCBI): domain Eukaryota; kingdom Viridiplantae; phylum Streptophyta; class Magnoliopsida; order Dipsacales; family Caprifoliaceae; genus Lonicera; species Lonicera japonica. The sequence continues at coordinate 35,375,602 of CM038470.1, read as the reverse complement.
CAATGAACCCTCTTTAAATAGGGTGTAGAAAATATTAATCCAAATATAATAAGGAAATACTAATCTAAACACAATAAGGAAACTCCTAATCTAAATCCTAATTGAATAAGGAATCTAAACAAAATAAGGAAACTACTAATTTAAATCCTAATTAAATAATGAAAACATTCCTAATTGAATAAGAAAATAATTCTTATAATTAAAACAACTTAAAATAAAGCTTCTAATTTATTCTAATGGGCCTCCATGAGTTAATTTGAGCCCTTATAGTCTTGTCCGCGTCATTCCCCTCCTCTTGAAAAAGATTTGCCCTCAAATCCGTATTAGGTTGTACACAAATCGCCCACTTTTCGACAAAACTAATCCTCGAATGCCTCTTCGAAACTTGATATCTTCCATGTCAATAGAACAAGTACTTCGAATATTTATGATGCTTGAAATTCCTTGTCTCTCGAAACTCATCAAACTTTTGCCATGCAACAATTCAATTTTTCTCAATTGTTGAAGAAGTTAACTAGCTGGTAATTTGGATGAATATCAAACTTATCAACGCCAATGAAATCGATATGCGCAATTTCAACAATCTTCAAATCTAATCCTTCAACTTGAATATCCTCTTTTTTCTTAGTGATGATGACGTTCATGTCAATAGCTATCTTTGGAGCTTCATGCATAATGTTTTGTACTTTAACGATATCTTCTTGCCATACTTTTTCATCTTCTTTCACTTGCACACTTGAAACTATAATTGCTTCCAACTATTCGAATTGTAGATCACTTTCTTCATCCTCCAATGATGGCTTAAAATTAGATTTTGGTTCATTCTTTGATAGTAGCTTAGATATGGCTTCCTTCTCCTCCTCTTTACATTAATTTAATTCGTAAAAGGTTGCATTCGGACTTGACTCTACGCTGCCCATCATGTTGAATTCAAGATAAGCCTCCATCATCTTCTTAATTTACGCCAATTTTCTGGATCATTCGAATGAGTCTTCTTCTTGATACTACACATATTGTTATTATTCCAAACTCTACTTTCTTTAAACCTACCATCATGTCTCCTATTAGCAATTCCCGGATCCCAATCATCTTTAACCCTATTTTTTCTAGGATGAATTATCCTTCTCCCATTAGGATCATTATGTGATAGCTTGACTTGTCTCTTCTCAACTTGATCTAGATTTTTACAAACTTTCTCCAACCGCTTATGAAGTGGATCAAATTCCTCTCTAAAGACCTTTCTCACCTCAGCTACGAAAGCCTCAGTAATCAATTTTGAATCATCCATAACTAAAACTTGCAAATCACATATATTTTTTTTTGCAGGTGCTATCGTAAAACTGCTATAACTTTTGATCGCATCGTTGGATCGGGCTGATTTTCAGATATGTTGTTCGGAACGAAAAATTACTATAATTGCGCGAAAAATCAGGACGATCCGAGGCCATTTCGATAGAAAAAATAAAGAAATTCGACAGTCCAACGGGATTTTGACAAAAAAATAAAAAATTGTGATTCTAATTCCTTTTTTTAAAATCAAGTTGAATCTATAACAAGAACAAGAAATAAAAAGATATAAAAACTTGAAAGTAGAAGCTCTCCTCTGATACCAACTGATACGACCTACGGTGATATCGCTCAAAACCCGCCAACACAATCAGTTTGTTGTGCGAACCTCGACACAGATACACACGAAAACCGTAGCAAATTAATGACCCGGAACGTTTCTACAATCAGATTTTGGTGGAAAACGAAGACGCCACAATCGGGTGCGGAATACCGATTGATAAGTCAGATGAACGCCACGGACAAACTGATAAGTTCAAGTAGTTCGTGAAGAACCAAAGAGGATTAAGTCACTCAATATTATTATGAATAAAGTCTTAGATAATAAAATAAAACAATGAACTCCCTTTAAATAGGGTGTAGAAAATATTAATCCAAATATAATAAGGAAATACTAATCTAAACACAATAAGGAAACTCCTAATCTAAATCCTAATTGAATAAGGAATCTAAACAAAATAAGGAAACTACTAATCTAAATCCTAATTAAATAATGAAAACATTCCTAATTGAATAAGAAAATAATTCTTATAATTAAAACAACTTAAAATAAAGCTTCTAATTTATTCTAATGGGCTTCCACGAGTTAATTTGAGCTCTTGTAGTCTTGTCCGCGTCACCCTCCCTGTGGTTCGACACTCGGACTTTTGAAATACTATACTACAACTTGACCGTCTATACTTGGGTGTATACGATTGCACTATTTTGTGAGCGTCAATCACATGTATTCATTCATGTAGTCCTACGCACATTGAAAATTGTTCCTTTTAAATCTCCTTATAATTTATTCACTCCACCCTTTTAGCCTTGTCATTACCTTCATCAATGCAACCTGACCCTTTTCCTTTTATCACTCTCTTTATACATGTCCCCACCAACCCATTCTACCTCATGGTCTATATTTGCGTAGGACATATTATCATCTTTATTTGTTTTAACATGAAAATTGTAATTAAATTTAGGGTCACTACCCTTAAAGGATGAAAATGAGTTATCATGTGTACTTCCTTCATTACTCTTAATGTTAATTTCTTCAATGCTTTTTAGTTTGATGTACACATTTATTTCCCTTCCGGAAAGAATAAAATGCGCATGGACCCATTAACTATCCCATGCTCATCAAAAAAATTATTTAACCTTATAACATCAATGTTTGTCTGAACCTTTACCAAACCTACTTCTAGATCAAATCCATTTACTTCGTACATTTAAACTAGTGTTTGTAAGCACACCACCTCCCTTCCCAATAATTTTAACTCAATCAATGGCATCTCATCAAAATGATAATAGTCGATGTAATTTACACTACCACCAACATAAACCTTATCATTAAATGTGTACCTAAACTGACCACCATAATGGATTCGAATGGTGAAGTATTCAAGCATAAAATCTTAAACAAACAATTACATATGATCAACATTATGCACATAAAATGAATAAGAAGATAAAAATGAATTATAAACAAGTTATAAACAATGGTATATCGTATAAGCAATAATATAACTTCCATATAATTAATGCGCAACTAGTTGCAGAACCATCGGAGTATAAAAATGTGTGTTAGTTAGTGAGTAAATAATATGAATAAAGAATGCATGTGTAAGTCAATGAGTAAAAAGGTGCTGACATGGCACCTTAACAAATCGAAAATTAACATCTCTATTAGAAATACTCTTAAACGCCCACCATATAGATTATAACTTTGGCATATGATGTAAAAGCAGTCAGAAGTTAGGTTTCAACAATAGGTTCCGGACGTGATGATTTTGCCTGAGATCTGTTGGACTAACGAACCAAGTTGAAAGAATACCCTTTTATAACCTGAAATACGAAAAGCAAATGCATGGGTGCAAATCAGTTGAACAATGATATGAGTGATTTAGTGAGATGTTATATTATTTTTTTGGTTTCCCTTAAAAAATATGGACAAGATAGGAAACATCAACACCAAATCATTCATACGTTTTTTTTCTAACTTCTCGTAAAAAAATAATCGATTTTTCATCTCTGCAATTAAAGAGATCCATGTGAATTGTGTCACAATTTCATCAGTTGGGTTAGGCTCGGATCTTTTTTTTTTTATGCGCATTATTAAGCAACAATATTGACCAGTAACATTTATTAACAACGATTAATGTTGGAAAAAAAATAATGCAAGCATTCCATACTTGTATACATAGCGGAATGATTCGGATCGTTGTTCGATTGGCTTTACGATACTCACGTTATGTAATGTTACACAAACAATTACCACTATGTCCACAGCTTCAGATTCGCCTAATTGAAAACCTTAGAGCATCTCCAACCGTAGTGTACAATTTTGGTTTGTGTAAAATTTACACGTTTTATAAAAAAAAAGGTCTCTAGCAGTCTTTTAAGAAAATTTGACACTTAGGATTTATGTAAAAAGGTTGCGTAAAATACAAACCCAATTTACACAACCACGTCAGATAATCTTGCAAAAGTCTAAAACAGACTATTGGAGTACAAAACGAATTCTTTATTATTTTTATGTAAATCTCACTTTGAGACGTAAGATTTACACAAAATTTATACAAGACGATTAGAGATGCTCTTAGAATGTGCTTGGAAAAGGAGACGTCAGTCGGTCTCCTGTGTAACCACACCATTTAAGTCTCAAGACCTAAATATATATATATATATATATATTAGGGTTAAAAGAGTGTAAAGCCCTAAAGCCCACCATGAGTGTTTTTGTTGGGCTATCTCAACGGGCCCAAAACCCAACAAATATGTTGGTCCAAGCCCAGCTCAACATGGTTTGGGTTGATATATTGAATGACCCGGCCCAAACCCAATTTATTTCAAAATAAGTCAGTCGAGCCTAATTCAGCTGCCACTTTTCTCCTTTTTTTTGGCTTGGTCAACTATAAAACTACTGCCTATTACCTATTTTATTAAGGATAATGATCAGTAGTACTAATAACTAATAAATTGAAATTATGACATTTACTATGTTAAATTGTTATGAAAAATTACCTTTTACTTTCATTCAATACTTCTTCTTTTTTCAAATATAAAATTTAGATGAGGGGGAACTTCCCTAATAAGCACATGCTACAAGACTTAATAAAAGCTTATAGTAATTAATTCTTATAGTTCGTCCATTAAAAAAAAAGTAATAGCAGTGGGATTCGAATATAAGCTTTATAAGTGAGCATTCAAATCCTTACTAACTAATCAATACTAAATTATATATCTATAAAATATTATAGCAACTTGACAAGCACCATGGGCTGATCTTTTAATTAAGGAAATAGTAATATATGGTAATATCTATATATACACACACGTTTATATATGAAAATGTTCTTATAATGAAATTCTTTACTTTAAAAACAGTAAGTACCATCTTTGGGGTAAAATGATGATTTTTTTCGCGAAACTCAATAAAGATGATTTCCATAATAAATAGATCATCCTTCCAAAATTTTATCCAAAAATTTAAATCAGAAGTGGGTATAATGAAATTGTGATACGCACATATGCATGTATATTTTTCTCCGTTAAAATTTTATAATCAATTTACCAACGTTTAAATTGAGTTTTTTTTTTGCTTTCTTTTTTTTCCTATGAAATTTGAGGGGATGATCTAACTCATTATAAATATTGTTTCTACAAAATTTCACTTAAAAATTCATCCACATGCTCCTCAAAATGGACCGTCCTTATTATTCTTATAGTAAGTGATTTCCTTAGAAGAACATTTATGTATATATATGTAAAATAAATATAATTATGACACCTTAAATTGAGTAAAATAAGCTTAGTCCAAGCCAATCCCATTTTAAATCGATCTGAAATTTTATCTCAACCCAACTTTGGACTTATATCTTAGTCCAAGCCCTAAACTTGTTTTGGGCTGGGCGGGTCATCCAACCCATAAACAGGCCTACATGACAGTCGTCGTAGTTGTATGATGGTTCGGATTTTTTCTCAATCAAGTCTACTTAGTCGGATATGATAAGAAAATTATAATCAGTTTATTTTAAATCCGGTCTAATTCCATTAGACTGCGTTTGACGCGTAAGATAAGAGAGTGTGATAAAATAATTTTATCTTATCTCATATTTGGTGTTCATTGGGATTGAATATCCAGACAGATTATTTGTCCTACTAAAACTTCTTATCACACCTAAAGGGGTTAACGAATCCCAGCTAAGAGGTGTGATTGTTTTATCATGTTCGGATGGGACTAAATAATCATATCCGACTTTCTATTTGTAATCGGATTCATCACATTTATAAGTTTATAAATAAGAATATGAATATATGTCCTTGCAATTTAACTCACAATTATAATATATAAAAATTTAATATAGAAAATTAAAATGAGAAGGAATTAAAGTGAAAAAATTATACATGCTATATTCTTTTTCTTCATAGCTACCATGAAATTAATGTGGCAAAAATAAGAAGTCATGCATCTCCATATTTTATTGAATTGATATTCACTCTTAATAATTGTTTTACACACGCATGTACAACTTGTACATAAAGACTAGTTACAATATAAAAAATAACTTTATACATATATAAATTTAACTACCACACATTACAATATTTTGATGCACGTACTAAAATAATAAAAATAGATAACTAGCTTGATCATGCTGAGATTATGTAGGGTTGTGGATCGTGAATAGTAGCTCTCTTCAGGTAACACTAATAAAGAATTACCACCGTGGCCTACCTACATTGGATCCTGGTGGCGCTGGTGGTGGTGGACTTGCCGGTCTTCTATTAACGGTTGCTTTATTATCATTTAGACCTCTTATATCTGCGAAATCAGTTGTTGTCAATAGATGTTCATGATACTTACGCAGCACTTAGAGAAAATTTTAGTTAATTAATTAAGGAAATAATTCACTTTGGAATATTTGTGCAATTCATTTAATTTTATGATATTTTGATGAACATATTAAAATCTATGTATATATGATCGACCAGAAATTTACCGCCTAGCTAGTATAAACTAAAAAAAAAATAATAATAATAAAAAATTTAGCTGCTATGAATTAAAATTTATTCTCAAATTATTTATAGCATAGAAAGAGTTGATAATTTATTAGTTCAATGATAAAAACACTTGACAACGGCGGAGCCAAAAACTGAAGTTAGATGGCCGAGGTTAAATTTAATAGAATTTTTTTTGGCCAAGTATGAAAGACGTGTCCCCCCAAAAAAAAAAAACATATACAAATATATACACAGAATTTTAAAATAATATGTTTGTTCCATATTTCTTATCCACATTGAATACTCTATCTGTTTCAAATAGTCATGAAGATTAAAACTTATGATTGTAAGATTTATTAAGTTAATTCTGTCCTCGATCGAACAGAAAATCAAATTATCATCGATTTAAGTTACCCCCCAAAAAAAGAAGGAACATTATCGATTTCAACAAAGAAAGAAAATTATTCAACTTCTAATAATAAATAAAAATTCAACAACTAGTATACTTGTTTACTTCAATCATGGGATAGAACACAAAAGAAACTACCGTACAAGTCACAAAATAAATTATTAATATAATTGATCAGGCTTGTGTAAGCACAATCTCTTAAGGTAAAAATTACTCATTGAAATCGAAATTGTCTCGAGCCTCTCTCACTTGAACTATACTCTCTAAACTAATTATTTCATTCAAATTATGTATATATTTATATACAACATTGAATTCATTGTTTATATGAAAAATAGTTATATTATATAGAAAATATTACTTTTTATAAAAAAAAAGAAAGAAAGAAAGAAAGAAAGAAAAGAGTTTCATCCCATTTTTATTTTTCTCTTATTACAAGGATGTCTTTACAATTTATCAAAACTACAAGTTGAACCTTGTAGTTTAAAATCTTACTAAAAAGTTCCAAAAAATATTTTATTATTTGTTTTTAATAAACTGTCACTACCTCCTAGTATGTGCCGCTTTCCTAATCAAAAGACAGGAGAGCATCCTTTCTCCCCAAGTTACAGGGTCCGATTTCAATGTGAGAAGTATGGGATTTATTGACCTTCATTCCTATTTAACTAAACTGTTAAAGTAATTATTGTAGTTTTCCAAAAAATATAAAAATAAGATACTTATTCTGAAATTATAATGGACTTATATTTTTTATTTTCCATAAACTTTTTTGTTAATTACATCAATGAAAATTGAAACCTTAATCCGGGGGGAGGCATATAACCCATAAACGTAATTTTTTTTCAACGTAATAAATAGAGAATATAATGAGTTGTGGCACTTTCAATATCTCAATGACATTTTTCGGAATATCAAAAATATGAAAGATACGTATAGTTAAGCATAATCATGAATTATCTAATGAGAAAATAAACACTTTATCTGTCTCAAATTGACAGTACACCTCATTTTGACGTTAATTAGTATATTTTTTTAAGTAAAATACTTATTTCAACGTAATCGATCCTCAATGATACCGTTACAACTAATAAATTATTTCTTAACGTGATATTTAGTAAACTCATTATGTTCCAAAAACAAGATAAAAACTCTTAATTTAGGATAGAACAAATATTCCTTGCCACACACTTAGTAGCATGAGGGTCGTCAAATTTTACTAGCCCAATAACATTTTATAAAAATTATTGATCACTTCCTTTCCTTTCTAAATTCTAATGTTGGAAACATTATCATTATGCTATAAAACTATTGGGCGGCAAAACAATAACATTTTTACAAAAAAAATAGTGTCTCAACATCTATGTATGCTTAACTAATTAATCAAACTCAAATTATTAGAGCATAATTATCATGCAGCTAGATTAATTATATTATATGAGGAGAGTTTAATATTAAATCACCTGGTAAAGTTGATCTTGCTTGAGTTCCCACAAAAGCAAAGAGACAGATGATGAGAAAGAAAGCAATAAGCACTTTATTAATCTTCATTTTTTTTCTATTTAGATTTGATCAAATTAAAGATGCAGGGTAGAGTATTTATATATATTGGCAAACCAATAGGTGTGGTGTTGTAGTGTAAACACTGTTATAAAATTTCCATTGATTTGACCGCGTGAAAGACTTTTATTCTACAAATTAAATTCTTTTTGTAAGTACATTGAATTGAATTAAATATGCCTTCTATTCAATTGTACCAACTAAAGTTAGTTGTACAAATTAAATAATATGTGGGTTAGCCTAAATTTTTGGTCTCCCATAAAAATTATATTATAATTTTTTAAATAATCATTCTTACTAACTAACAAGTTTTAGCTGAAATAATATGATTGCCCAATTGAATTCCGTCAGTGATAATTTGACAAGGTGCATGTATGACAAATAGAGATTATATGTAAGTTTTAGAATAAGAGCTTGAGAGTGATATGAACGTAATAATGAAGCTATGCCGAGAATTGTGATAGAGTTAATATATATATATACATATGAGTTTATTTTTGGAACAAACCAGCCTTCACTTGAAAATTTATGTATATATACATGTATAAATAAATTAAGTCTCTAAATCAAATTGACAAAGTAATATATATTATACTTGCATTTTTTTTTATATTAGGGTGATTTAGACTTTGAGTGCCGTTTGTTTTTGTATATCATACATTGGGTGCAAAAGTTTTGCATAATAGGTGTTTAAGTGCCATTTTGGACTGAATCTGTTAGTCAATGTAGCCAACCGTTAGTTCCGTTAATTTTTGACCATTTTACCTCTAAGCAAGAGCAAAATGTTTTGTCTTTTTATAGAGGTAAAATGGGTAAATTGGGTCAAAAATTAACGGAGCTAATGGTTGACCACGTTGACCAATGAATTCCGTCCAAAATGGCCACCCAAACACTTATTATGCAAAACTTTGACATTCAACGTCTAATATGTATGAACAAATGGCACCCAAAGTCTTAATTACCGTTTATATTATTTGTAAGAGTATATTAGCATGTAGGCATATATATATATATATATATATGAGCCAAAAACAAATTATAAATTTCTCTCTATATATACGTATATATAAAGTCTCTATTCAAATTGACAAAGTAATATATAGTATATGTACATTTCTTTTATATTATTTCTAAGAGCTTTTTAGCATGTAGATATATATATATATATATATATATGAGCCAAAAATAAATTATAGGTATTGAACCACCGACCTTTAACAAGTTAATTTATTTCATAATTATTAAACCATTTTTTCATTTTATTAAATATTATTTTTTAAATTAAATACATACATTAATATACGCAGACATCATGCATACACGTGATCTAATATATATATATATATATGCCACTTAGGTCTCTTGTGGCTTTTGACAATTAGTAAATTATGGAACTTTGAACTTTCAATAGGTCACCCAATGAGACTACTACTAATTTTGAACTTTCGACCTTGTCCCTCAAGTCTTTTCTTGTAATTGAAAAGGAAAATGATTAGCAAATAATAAGTTATATTCGTTATAAAGAATTACGAAGGAGTCAATGTAGTAAAAGTAAAACGAAAAATGCGTAATTAAGGTTAATAAATTTAGAATTTGTTCCTAGTATTTATGTAGCTAGATACCACACGAAATTATATATTGTGGCAAAATTAACAAGTCATCCTCATATTTTATTTAAATTTTTTTATTAGTTATCTATTTGATTGAAACGTTATTCACACTTAATTAATGACTGCTTTACACACGTATTTACAACTTGTACGTAGAAAAATTACTTGATATATGTCTAAATTTAAATGCTACACATTACAATTTTGATGCACTAAATTAAAATAATATAAACACCTAACTATATAACTCATGTTGAGACTATGTAGGGTTGTGGAGAACAATGGTTCGATCTTCAAGCAGCACTAATTTATAGGTGGGGGTGGACTTGCCATCATTTATAATTAGTTGCCTTATTGTTATTCGCACCACTTTTAGTGGCAAAATCAATCGTTATTGATAGATGTGTTGGGCTCACGGGGTGCCTACCTTGAGATTGGCCCCCTTCGCGTGAGGGAGGGGACAATTTGGGTCCACACGTCTATATGCATAGTAACAATATTATTCTTAACTTAATTACCTTTGGTCACAGGTAAAAAGTTTTCTCTTTAAAAGACTCGTTTCTTTTGTGGTGATACAACTCGTGTATCTTATAAACCTATATTAAGTTGAGTTTTATATTTTTCCAATGAGGGATATCCATGGTTTAAGTAACTTCTCAATAATTTCTACCATGGATTAAACTAGTCAACATTTGGCTCTACCTTAGACTAACACCAGTCCACCTTGGCTCTACCTTTGGACTCGATCCATGTAAATCATCACTCAACACCGTCCACACAATCATTCACCTAGTCAATGCAACATCTCGAGATACACCTATATATTTTCACCAAACTTGAGGAACATGCATAACCACTTGACAATGCCCAGTAGGGATGAACCTACATGGTCTCGAGAGGGTACGGTTGTACCTCATTAATTTTTTTAGAAAAATATCATATATATATACTAAACATATTATATATTTTATACTTACTTACATAATTTGATGTACTTAACTATAAACTAAATACATTACTCCATGTGTCTTAAATTATGAGCCACCTTTAACTTCTATATTTTATTTTTAATATATATTGATCAATTGATTTTGGGCCAAAAAGAAAATAATAATTTTATTATGAGACATCTGTGAAAAAAAAGTTTCATTCTTAATTTAAGATAAGGCGAGTAATTTTTACATACAAGAAATGCTAAGGAGATCAAAAAAAATATACCAAAAGTTGTAATTTAAATAGATTTAAACAACATATTAATAGGGATCCATTACTTTTGGTTGTATTTTCACTACTTGTTTTGGCTTGAGCAACAATATTGCTCTTTAACTCTGCCCGTAGAATACTACTAAATGTGTGCATGTGAAACCACATAATTCTAATTCTTAAAGTAATGATATAATTTTAATAGCAAATGAATAGACAATTTTGCCATATAATACTAAAAATTTCTATTATTTTATGTTCGTACCCCCTCAATTATATTCTTGCGTATGTCCTTGGCCCCCATGTATCTAGCACCTTGGCTCCACCTTTGGACTCAATGCATGTAGATTACCACTCAATACCGTCCACATAATCATCCAATTTGTCAATGCAATATCTCGAATTGCACCTATTAATTTCTCCAAACTCAAGGAACATGCACAACCACTTGATAGTACCTCGGTGTACATAGGTTGTAGCGGCTCCACCTTTGACCTTTTCAAGTCTAACTCTATCATAGGCTTTACCAAGTCTTTTCTGATTCCACCAAGGCCGCTACGGGTACTGCTCCAAACTTGTGGATTTACAATCGACTCTGAAATCAATTACAGGGTATCACATGTATTCATAATTCATTCATGTAGTCCCATGCACATTGCAAATTGTTCCTTTTAAATTTCCTTATAACTTATTCACTCCACCCTTTTAGCCTTGTCATTACCTTTATCAATGCAACCCGACCCTTTTCCTTTTATCACTCTCTTTATACCTCATGGTCTATATTTGCATATGACATATTATCATATTTATTTGTTTTAACATGAAAATTGTAATTAAATTTAGGGTCACTACCCTTAAAGGATGAAAATGAGTTATCATGTGTACTTCCTTCATTACTCTCAATGTTAACTTCCTTAATGCTTTTTAGTTTAATGTACACATTTATTTCCCTTCCGGAAAGAATAAAATGCGCAGGGACCTATTAACTATCCCACGCTTATCAACAAAATTATTTAACCTTATAACATCAATGTTTGTCTGAACCTTTGCCAAACATATTTCTAGATCAAATCCATTTACTTCGTACATCTAAACTAGTGTTTGTAAGCACATCACCTCCCTTCCCAATAGTTTTAACTCAATCAATGGCATCTCATCAGAATGACAATAGTCGATGTAATATAATTTACACAACCACCAATATAAACCTTATCATTAAATGTGTACCTAAACTGACCACCATAATGGATTCGAATAGTGAAGTATTCAAACATAAAATCTTAAACAAACAATTACATATGATCAACATTATGCACATAAAATGAATAAGAAGATAAAAATGAATATAAACAAGTTATAAACAATAGTATATCGCATAAGCAATAATATAACTTCCATATAAGCATATAATATTATTTCAAACCACACTACTTTAGAAACAAATAAAATATACAAATTAAAAGCAATAAATAAATATATACACTGAGTCACTGACAATAAACAAAGACCACTGAGAATAAACAAATGCATCCGTATTCAATGCCACCATCAACACCATCTTCCTGTGCTTTTTAAACCATTGTGAGGCCTAACCAGTTGATTTTAGCAAATTGATTCGATCCTTATTCAGTTGAATTCGCAACTTTATCTTGTTGATTGAAGTCCTAATATTTTTGATAATCCCTAAGCTCTCCACATAAAATGCCCTAATCTGTTTTGTTGGTTGTTGTGTAATGAATGAAAAGTTTAGAGAAAATGGTTTGGGTGGCTCTTATTTGTCCTTTTATCACTTCCACACGTTCAAATGCGAACTGCTTATTATACCCTCATTAAACTTCACTTGATACGTTTGGGCTCTATATTGTTAACAAATTTAACCATGTCAGCCAAATAGGGTTAATTGCCACAAATTGGATAGTTGGTGGCATTAATTTCTAACTTTGGTAGCTCATATAGGAAAGTACCAATAGGATCATAGTTGAGAAGAACAAAGTGCAATTAACCCTAAAGTTTGCGGATATGTTATTAGGTGGTATTATATGGAGACTTCGTGTAGTTTGTGATTATGAATTATACCACAGTACTTTTGCCATGAGTTAGCGTCTACAAAACCATGACCACTCTTTCGTTAGGTTAAGGATAGGATATTAGACATCTTATATTTTGTAGGACTTTTGAGTGCATATAATAGATTTATTTTAGTTGTTTGACCGAATATTTAATCACCATTATTTTGGTTTTTTTTTTATTTGGATGGATTTTCCTTTTCTATCATGGTTCAATGTTATTTTTTTTAATTTAAGTACATTTTCATCATCCATAAGCAATTTTTGTAATTCAAAATAGGTAATTTTGTAGTTCACTTTTGCTTTAACTTGGTATACAGATGATAACATTTTTTTTAGTTTGAGTTATATTTCATTTTTCCTCTCTCTCCTAATCCTTTTGGTTCCAAAGGAAAGTCTAATTCTTTTCCCTTTTATAATTTTCTAATAATATTCTTTTACGTCCTTAAATGTAAGCACAAAATTAAAAAGACATTGTTCTTGTGTTATTAATGGAACTTAGTGTGTGGTGTTTATACCTAAGTATAGTGCATTGTTAACCAAACAATGATATGGCTAGAAGTGTGCAGAAAAAACGATGAACGAATATAATCTTCTAAACCAACTCAAACCGTCACAGTTTGGTCTATCTTTTTGGCTTGATAAAAAGTTGTGAATAACCAAAACTTGGGTCCGATCTTCGGTTTGTGAAAAAAAAAACTGGACTGGACTGCCTCGCTTTGCTATTTAAAGAGGAGTGCATAGTTTGAATGGTCTGATATAGTTTCTATCAAATTGGATTGGACTGCGCTTCTAAAGCCATGAATCGATTCGGTCTAAAGCTAAGAAACTCACTATGTAAATTCAAAAATTGTCCAAAAAATCAAATCGTGCGCACTCCTAGATATGGCATACTAATGTTTTTTACTTTACACTCTATAAGGGTTCATTTATGAACTCTTGCTTATCATTTGAAATAATTGATGAAGAATTGATTAGATCGTACACAGTCCTAGATTTTCTAGAAATTTTTTATTCATAATTTTGTAGTTAAAATGGATTTTGTTCTATCGATTGAATAGTACGTTTCAAATATATAAGTTTTTATTAAAATCTAATTTTTTTTTAATTTAAAGTTAGGTCTTATTACAAATTTTGATGAGGGAGAAAGTAACGTAGAAGAGTAGAGAATGCATAGTGGTTTAGTGTATTTGTGTGTTTTACAAAATCTATTTTTTTTAATTTAAAGTTATGTCTTATTACAAATTTTGATGAAGGAGAAAATAATTTAGAAGAGTAGAGAATGTGGAGTGGGTTTAGTGTATTTGTATGTTTTAGAGCATTTACAGTGTCATGGTAAAATTTATAGCCAAATTTGCAAATATTAAACTAAGTTTTGAAAGATGATACAACATGTATGGTATAAAAAATAGCCATACGAGTGTGCTTTGCTGGCATTAATTTCGAGCTAAAAAAAATAAAAAAATTTAATGCCTCATGCATACGAGTTAGGCACACTCGTATGATCATTTCTTCTTCTTCTTCTTCTTCTTCTTCTTCTTCTTGTGAGATAGAATGGAAGATAAAAAAAAATATATACATATATAAATATATACACAAGTGAATGAAACGCATATGAGTAAAATTTAGGTATATGGTAATTTTATTCTCTCTCTACCATATAAGCATAAGTTTGACTATTAACATTTCTCCTCTGTGAGGTGGGTACAGTAAATTTACCGTGGTTGCTCTTAGGTGTAAATTAATAGTGTAGGTTTTTGATAAAAGATTTGGTTGACATTTTGTGCCTTATAATATAAATAGTTCGTCACTTTTTTTTTATCAAAAGACAAGATGTCCTTGACCATAAATACTTCCGACAAAAGTTGAACTTTTGTGACTACAAAGCATATTACAGTACTTTCGATACCTTTGGCACGAGATACCCCTAGTACATATATATGTAGAGTACTAAAAAGATGCATAACACAAATAACATGATTCAAACTCTTGGCAACAATAAAAGTAATAATAGTACCAAAGACCGAACATGCAATCTTATGGTTGATAATAACAAACTCAACTACTAAGCTAGTAAATAAAGACAAAAAGAATGAACACAAAAATAATATACTTAAATGACAAAAAGAATATAATATGTTATATTTTGGCCGTTTTGACTTTTGACATTTAATTAGGATTACCACAAATTTCTACAACAATTATACGACAAAATAATAGCGCCCACCCATGTACAGATTTTCAACTAATTTGCTAGGACTAAAATTGGTAATATAATTGACAGAAAAAATAAATAAAAAGACAAAATTCATCCGTTTTTTATTCAAAATATTGTCCTTTATATCTAAACATATCCTTAACAAAATGTACTTTACTAAAATCGATAGCTATATACTATTAGGGTAATGATATTTGTGTTTCACGAATAGTAATATAGCATTTTAAAATTGTTTTTAGTGGCAAAAAAATATTTTTAAAGATTCATATAAAATATCACTAAAGATGATTTTAGAATATTAAAATACTTTTGTAAAGTACTAATATTATTACCCTATTATTATGAATTATTAGTTTTATTCTTTTATTAATTACATTTCATTTTATATTGCAAGTGACCACAAATAAAACGTATACATGTATCGTGTGTGAGCCAATATCTATGTATTATATAAGGCGGTGTTGTTTATAACCCCAAATGTGTTATAAACACCTCTCTAGAATTCTTTAGAATTTAACTAAAATATATTTTAACAACCTATTATTTATCACAACTACCCTCTTTCGTTGCACTGATAAGTGCTTAACAATACACTCTCTTTATTTGATCCGAGTTTATTTGAATGTTTTGAAAAATACTTTGACACACTATTGCTTAATGTTAAATGAGTTATTATCAACAAACTCGACTTCGCATTACTAATTCCTTGTATCGACTATTTCAACAATTATATCCATGTAAGTTGAATTCATATTTTAACAAAATCAATGTTAGGTGACGTTTGATAAAACATCTAAAAACTGAAAACTAAAACTCAAAAAGTTGTTTGTTTACATCTGAAAATTGTATATGAAAACCTGTTGTTTATTTGACTATAACACCTCTGAAAACTAAATTTTTTTTAATATGACAACTTTGTCCTTATTAATTTATTTGGATGACATAATTTTAAATGAAAATAAAAAAGATCATACAAGGATAAAATAAGTATTTTTTATATGAGAATATTTTAAAATTTTAAATTTAAGTGACAAATTTACTATGTCATTTTTTATACACAAATTTTTAAATTTAAATAATTAATCACTTAAATTTTTTATCAAATAAATAACTTTTGTACCATTTAAATAGGAAAACTTTAAATTTTCAAAACCACCCTAGTCGATATCCAACTACTATATAAGCCGGCCGCAAACCAATTGGCCACGATGTTCATCACTACACCTTGCACTTCATGGCGTTAGCTACTTCATCTTCCCCTACTCTCTCACTCACAAAATTAAATTCACCAGATTTCTTCCACACTTGTCAAAAATTTCACAATCAATTTCATCCTAACCCTTCTTCTTCTAGGTTTTCACCTACCATTATCAGAAGAAATAGCAGTACTGTTTTTGCAGCAATCCCCCCTTTAAATATGGCATCAAATGGATACCTAGGGGGACAAAACAAATACAAAAACAATAATAATGGAAAAATTTATGAAAGATTAGGGTCTTGTTTAGTGGTTGCTCCGCCTAATGGGAAGAAACCTAGGGCAATTATTAAATTCCTCGGCGGTGCTTTTGTTGGAGCTGTTCCTGAAGTTACCTACAGGTTTACTTATAATTTTTTATATCTCTTCACTGTGTTTAGATTAGTGTTTGGTGCTATTTCTGCTTTCATATTAAAAATTTTGAACTTTGAATGAATGCCACATGAAATCTATGAAACTTGTGTGTTTTTGTTTTGTTTTGTTTTGTCCTAGTGGTTAGATATATATTTAGCTCTGTTAGTAGCGAGGGTTCGAATCTTATTACCGGAGGAAGCAACATACTTTTTGTGTGAAAAAAAAAAAAGATTGTAAGGATAAGTTTGGAAATCAAAAGTTTGAAAGCGTCTCAAAGCAGTTAAAATCCGTCCTGACTTTATATAATAGTATAAAATAAATATTAAAATTTTTGAACTGTGAATGAATGCCACATAACATCTATCAAACTTGTGTGTTTTTGTTTTGTTTTGTCCCAGTGGTTAGATATATATTTAGCTTGGTTAGTAGCAAGGGTTTGAATCTTATTGCAAGCAGGAAGCAACATAATTTTTGTGTGAAAATAAAAATAAAAAATAAGATTGTAAGGGTAAGTTTGGAAATCCAAAGTATGAAAGCGTCTCTAAGCAGTTGAAATCCATCCTGACTTTATATAATAGTATAAATAAATATTAAATTTTTTGAACTGTGAATGAATGCCACATAACATCTATGAAACGTGTATGTTCTTGTTTTGTTTTGTCCCAGTGGTTAGATATATATTTGGCCCTGTTAGTATCAAGGGTTCAAATCTTATTGCAAGCAGGACCTTACAAATTTTTTGTGTAAAAAAAAAAAAAAATAAGGTTGCAAGGGTAAGTTTGGAAATCAAAAGTACGAAAGCATCTCAAAGCAGTTGGAATCCGTCCTGGCTTTATATAATAGTATAAATAAGTGAACCTATGAATTTGGCCCTGAAAATTGAATATATCTGTCAATGTTAATCTAATTAATAGTGAATGTTTACGTTTCACACTTTCTAAGGATATACTAATTTCACCATAATTGAAGGATTGATCTAAGAGCCTTCCTATGTGTTTTATTACATTGATTAGGTCTTACAAAGAAAACTGGAGTTCTCATCTGTGGTGGACCAAACATCTCACTAAGAAAAAATAGTATAAATGTACCTTTAGGATTAGTTTGGGTACTTGAAAAGTCCTACATACCTCAATTTATTTTTAAAAAATGGCAAATCTAGAATAGAAATTTAATAAGATTACTTGCCTCTTAATGCTAAATGCAAAATTTTATCTTATTCAGTGCTAAGAGCTAAGAAAACAAACACCGGTGACCACTTAATGCTGAGTGGAGGACCATTCTACATTAAAACTTAAGAACATTCAACATTAAGAATTAAAAAGCAAAATAACTCTCACTTGTTGCATTAGAACTCTCACTTGAAATGTCCTACATACCTCAATTTATTTTAAAAAAATGGCAAATCTAGAATAGAAATTTAATAAGATTACTTGCCTCTTAATGCTAAATGCAAAATTTTATCTTATTCAGTGCTAAGAGCTAAGAAAACAAACACCGGTGACCACTTAATGCTGAGTGGAGGACCATTCTACATTAAAACTTAAGAACATTCAACATTAAGAATTAAAAAACAAAATAACTCTCACTTGTTGCATTAGAATTCTCAATTCTCAAAACTAGAAAAAAAAAAAAAAAGGATAAGAAAAGCAAAGAAAGGAACTTCTCTGACATGGGTTTTGTCTATTGTTGCATACTTTCAGCTATCTTCTTGGGCTTCTTGCGAATGAAGGCTATCTTATTATTTCTGTACCATATAATGTGACCTTTGATCACTCTGAAGCTGCTAGACAAATTTACGAAAGGTTTCATGCATGTTTGGATGAAATTCTAACATATGGGTTGCCGAGTGCTGGCCTAACAGCATCTGAACTTGTTCACCTTCCACTTTATTCTGTTGGTCACAGGTGAGCTTGTTCATACTTTTATGAGGAGTGCTTATTTGGTTTGGTACAAGGAGGTTTTGAAAATTATGTACTTATATTTGGGTGTGATTGGATACATAAAAATGGGGTTCAAGTAGAGATCTTATTCATGAAATTTCAGTTCACTAGCTTTAGAATTCAATTGGTTCAGTTGATAAATTAATTTGGAATTCTAACATATTCTAAATTCATGGTTTTGCGTTGATAAAGTCTTTGTAATTGAATTAGAGGCTTAGAGCTAACTATCACGTCTCCCCTCTATCATCGAAGCAGAAAAGTAAAAATATATTTGATACCTAGCCCTCCTTTTTGTGAATTTTCTGATTTATTAATAAAAATCATTTTTAGTGGAGGGAATTTATTGATAATATCTTTCAATATTTGCTGAAAAACAATACAAAGCCTTTGGAAAAAGGGGAGTAAAACTTCTTTCCGAAATTGTGTAAAATAGCAGCTGGAATAACTATATGATGATATTCCACAACACTCTTGTCTTTATTAGTTTATTTGCACTTTCTTTATTTCGCTCCTAAATAAAAATGCTGACAGTGTAGTTAATCTAGCAATGGAAAAGGGAAACTCCAAAAAATTAGAGACTGAGAAGAGCATGCAAGATAGAAAAGAAAAATCCCAAAATGTAAGATAAGGAGAAGTAGCAGCGGAGAATAGATCATCTCTGTATCAATTATGAAGAAGAAGGGGGATAGTCCGAGAAAGGGAATGAGGGCAAAGAAAATGGTGATATAGAGAGATCAGGTTGTTACTTAAAACTTATTTGACAATGGCTTCCTTAAGCCTTCTATAGAGGTGGATTTGGAGGGGGTTTTTAGGGCATGGGACTGGAACAGGAGGTTTAAAGACTTTTCAGAACCGAGTTCCACATAATTAAAATCCGATAGGGCCATTATGTAATTAGAATGTTTCGAATTTCAATAGAGTTTCAAACCTCACAATGGGGATTTTAATTAGATCTATCCGTCACCTGTGGCATCACGGAGCACCAGAAAAGTCACAATCTATATATCTTGGTATTGACTTTTTTCATTTATGAAATTTGTTTGCAGTAATGGTGCACTTCTCCAAGTACTCACAGGATGCTATTTCTCAGAAAAGTTACCAAAGGTTGGTTTTCCTCTGCCTCATTACCTGTTATAGTCTAACTGGAGTCTAGAGATATTAGTAAGGTTCTTTTGAGATATGGATCTTGCATTTTTGCGCCCTCCATCCCAAATTAAGAGTTAATGCTTTCCTTTTCGGGAGGTCCCTTATTTATAGTGTGTTTCCTTTTCGGGTCATATAACTTATATACTCCTTCCATCTCAAATTGATAGTCCCGTTTTCCTTTTTGGGACATAGTCAATGTAGTATGTACTAAATCTAGAAAGAAGATCTATTTTTGACCATTGATAAGGTTGAAATCAGTGTTCCTTGAAAAGGATGAAAGTCAAAGTGGGACTATCAGTTTGATTCTTGACTATTGATTATATTAAAATTAGTTTTTCTTAAAATGTGTGCAAGTCAGATGGTGATTCCTAATTTGGGATGGAGGGAGGATCTTGTAGAAGCATGATCTTAATTCTAAGTTCCTTTACGATCAATATTAAGTGTGACACAATTTCTCATTTTTGGTGGAAGGGTAACGCCATAATATCGTATAACAACAGACCAGCAACAGAGGCAGTACCTTACTTTGAGCAGGTAATAGTACATAATTTTACTTCTGCTTTGTAGTATTTAGTGTTTAGTTTTTCCGTCATCTTTGAGGTTACCTTCAGAAGTTTTCTGTATACCATGCTTGGACCCATATGATTATTCGAACTCAGCTCATTTCAACATCCTTAGTCCAGACTGGCAAGTAATTAGTTCTTGTTTTGGAGCTTTGGAGATTTCATTTTACAAAAGAAAAAAAAATCTCAGATAATGGACTCTGTGTGGAAGAAGGAGAGGGGCATTCTTTTGATAGGTAATCTTTGATTGTCAAAACTATATATAGTTACTACAGAAAACACATAAAGACCCAAAACCCATCTTCCTAGCAAGACTATGGCCCCACAATAATCCCTGTCTAGCAAAATTAGAATTTACAAAAAGACACTTTGCAGGTCTCTAATATTGTTTTTCTTTTTGGCTACTAAATTCTTAAATGTACTTTTGTAGCCTTTTGACACCATATAGGTTACTGTCACAAATTACTTTTTCTTTAAAAGCTGTGCTGTTGCTGTCACAATTATTTTTCTTTAAAAAATGCGTTGTCACAAATTACTAGTGCCCATAAGTGTTTGCAAATACGTTTTATGCAGTTGGGTCCTCTAGTAAGTCAGATGATGCCTCTTGTGGAAGCGTCTCCAATGTCTTCAATGGCTAGGAGTGCCTCAGGTTGATTGCATTTTGACTCTACTTCTTGGTTTTGGATTTGTTAATGTTCTAGATTTGTCTGTTTCTTTTTTCTCTGTATCCTCACTAGTTTTACTTGTATGCAGGAGTGAGAACAGAACCGGAAAACTGAAAAACCGAAAAACCGAACTGAGCCAAACCACCCCTAACCAGCCTGAGTAGATTGTTTTTTAAGGTATTCGGGTCAGTCGGAAAAATATAGAAACAAGGAGGTCGGTTTGGTTTACGGTTGTAGCGTGTATAAAACCACCCAAAACTGAACCGATCCAACATGTACATATGTCCTCTTTCCTTCGGTGTAGAGCATTTACATAACAGTGAACTACATTTTTCTTTTTTTAAAAAAAATGTAAAAGTAAAGGGGAGGACTAAAAGTAAAATTGAAACCCTAACCCTATGTATTCTCTAAAGTCCAACTAGCCTCTCCTCTCCTCTTATCAAATCCAACAACGGACCAAAAACCGACCTGACCTGGTTGGCTTTAGCTTGTCCGGCAGTTCGGTTGGAATTTGTGCCAAAACCCGAACCGAACTGCAAACACCCCTACTTAAATGATACTGTCCATATTTTTTGAACAGCCAAAATATGAGGCGATTTAGCAGAAATATTCAAATGTAACAGCAATATGAGTGCTATATATTAGGATTCTGTTCTTCCACTCTTTTCTTTTGTTTCCTTAAAAACTAAATGAAGGATTAGCACTACAGTTTTTATTATTCATTTTGGTTTTCGGTATTCTAGAAGCCCTACACCGAAAGGCCGGCAGTAGGAGGGTGCCTATGGCCTTGGGCGCATAAGCGGAGACTACGTGATTTGGTGCTAGGTGGACAATTATTTATTTCTCTTTCAAAATAGGATAAACATAAGAAATCAAACACTTCTTAGAAAGGCTTAAAAGTTAAGTAACCAAACTTTCCCATAATTCAAACATAGGCAAAAAAGAAATAAAAATAATAATAATAACAAATAAAAATGAGCCAAAAACCCCAGACATCTCTGCCTTTTTAGAAGATCATTTTTACTGTTGTGTTGCTCTGTATTACCCTTTTGAAACTTTATGTCGTCTTCCCTTTTGAAGCGTCATTGTCCCTTCGACATGTTTTAATTTTACATGGACGTAGATATGAATATACACACACATAATATAATGGGCCATTAGAGGTTCCATTCAGCCTAATTCATGAATCCCCTATTACTTGTACTTTCAACAGAATTGGATGGAGAAAGTACCTAAGTTTAATTAATGAAAAGTCAACATACGCAATTCTAACTAACCTAAAATTAACTTGAGAATAGCCCCTCTATAAAATGATGACCATGCGAGTTCTCCCCAAACATGCTAAACAAAGTTTTCCCGGGGACATGAATTAGTCTAAAGATGCCAAAACAAATAATCATGTGGCTCTTTGTACTATCTAGATAATAGAAATATTTGGAAGTTTGATTTTACACCATAATAACTTCCCGAACTATAGAAGTCTTTTTGAGCACCAAATTGTCAATTCTCAAACCCCTTAGGTCCTAGGGTCTACAAACAAAATCCAAACTAACCAAATGATCCATATTTTTCATCCAACCCGGACCAAAGTAAAATTTGTCATCGACCTTTGTATCCTTTCTGGAACAATTACTCAGACCCGAAGTAGAGTTTCTCTGGTTGCCTTTCTCACATAACATTAAATTAGTTTTTCCAAGGGGGAAGGCCCACCAGAGTGGCTTGCTACTAGGGTCTTCGTGCATTGACCACGCCTTACACAATTGCACAGGCCTGGTACACTGCACCTACGAAAAAAAGAAAGGGAGGGTTTTCTAGGGTTTTCATTTATAGTGATGTAATCATTGTTCTTTTCCTGGGTGTGATTTGATTGAAATGCCTTAAAGTCGATTTAATAATTTAATTTTAGTTGTGAATGGTGTTTGATCTACATGGTTAAAATAAATTGAGACGACTTTGCCTCATTCTGTCTTGACATGTTGCTTACCTCAAGCTTCTCAACGAATGCATTCCTTCTGTGCTCTATCTTCTATTGAGATTAAACTTCACTTAATTATGAAAAATAATAATCCGAATAATCTCTGTTGTAATAAAATTTGAAAGTATTTGCTTCTTAGTATGCAATCCGAACACTCTAGGCCTCCTTTTTTACTTCTTTATTAGTATATAGGAGTCAAATCAAGTAGCTTCCTTTGCTTCCTATGTTACTTTATTACTTCTTCTTAACAATAAGAAGTCTAACGTGGTTGTTGGTCACGATCTGTCTATTATAGATGTTTTGTCCCTTTTGGGATAGGGGTGGCAACGGGTCAGGTTTGGCCAAACCCGACCAGCCTATAAATATGGCTGACATGAACCCAGCCTGGTGTGGATTTTGTTTGCAAAGCCAGAATCTGCCGTGTTTACTATATGCATAAGCCTGATCCTGCCCTTCCCCGCTATAATTATATGATATTATAAGGGTATCTAAAGAAAAAATATTGTATTCGGGTCGGGTCGGGTTGAGTCGGGTTGGTTAAATGTATGCGAACCCATGCCGGGTTTTATTTTGGAATCCATTTCCCCGTCTTAAAAAAAAACTGCCCTAAATCTGACACATTAAGGTCGGGTTGGGTGCCGCCAGGTTGGTCTATTTTCCAGGCTGCAAAACAGACAGAGTGACAGACAGTAGGTCAACACAGCCTACTATGCTCAATGAATGCTTTTATTAGAATACAAAACTGTTATTGTTTTGTATTTCGTTACCATGTTGATGCATGATATGATATTTTGGTAATAGTCATGCGAGTATAAATACTTTATATTTATATTGTTACATTTGCTCTTCTTCTAATGTTCTTTCTTCTTGAATGTTCAAATAAACTGAAGATGCGTGGAAGGTGCTGCTTGATACAGCTGAAGCAATGACTCCAGATTATGATCCGGAAGCCGTGGTTTCTTTGAACAAATTTGTCGATCAGTTGCCCTCAGTATTCAATCAGGTTTATGCCAAGAAATGACATTCTTAACTGGAATTCTGTGGTGTTTATTGACACCCGTTATACTTTAAACTTTTGATACATGGACTAGAGGTGTGCATGGGTTGGTTTGGTTCGGTTTCATAGTTAGACCAGAACCAAGGTAGGTCAGTTCTGTAATTTTTGAACCTGAACTGATCAAATCCTAGATTAGAATTAACCCAAGCATCATTTCTCTTGGGGTGTGTTTGACGTGCCGGATTAGAGAGTCGGATAGGATTATTTAATCCCATCCAGACGGGATAAAACAATCCCACCTCTTAGGTGGGATTTGTTAATCCCTCTCTTAGGTGTGGGATAAGAAGGTTAAGCTGGATATCCAATCCCGACGAACACCAAACATGGGATAGGATAAAGTTATCCTATCCCGCCCTTTTATCCTGCGCGTCAAACGCAGCCTGTTGGTTTTGTTTCTCAGTTCTAGCTATTATATCATATAAAAAAAATCCAAAAGGTCAAGAAAAACTTTAGCAAATTCAATTTCAGTCACCAAACATCTCACATGATGATTAGCGCACCAACTTTTAGTGAGCGTTTTGGCCTTGTATCAAGCTATTCTTGACAACAAGCTTCCTATTAACTTTACCAACCTATATTTGGGTAATACCATGTAAACATGTTTATAAATTTGAGAATTGTTACATTGGTTTTGAGGCATGGAACACTGAATTTGAGATGTCGCAACAAGGGTAATGGTATTGTTAATTTGTGCAATTGTGCTGGAGCTACTATAATATCTCCAAGAAACAAAAACTCAGAGGAAATCATTACTAAATTCAGAAACAATATCTTCTTAAAGTTAAGTGGAATTTCAGAGTATGAAAGAATATATTGATAATTGCATCACTAGAAAGATTCTCAAAGTGGGTGTAAATAGAACACTAAGGCTCCGTTTGATAGCAACATGGAAAATGATAATAAAAACAACTAATTTAGGTAAGAGGACAGAAAATAAGTTGAGGGATGTGGTGAGATGCTCTTTATCTCATGCTCATTTTTGTGAGGATACGTCATACATCCTTCTTTTTGGTTTGTGGAAAAATTTTCTTCACCACCACTCAGATAATTTTTCCGTGGAAGAAACCAAAAGGCAATAGTTAATCTCAGCACATCCCTCAACTTATTTTCCAACTTATCACAAAAATACATTGTTTATCCTACTATTTTCCATCTTGTTATCAAACATAGCCTAAATGTTTAACCAAGCTAACTATGGTTAATTAGATTCACAATTAGCAATTCAAGAAAGGGAGATACAGAGCAATATATACAATCTCGCGCTAAGGAATGACTCGACTAATAAAATATCTTATATATGTTATCAGTACGTTTGGCCAAAGAAACAATAAAGCATTACAATTACTAAAATAAGTTCCCCAAATATTTTAATCCCATAAATGACGGGAATCTTGATTTCCAACACTTCTCATCAAATTGGATGAAATGTCAAATCAAAATCAGTTTGCACCTTATATTTTGCTTTTTTTTAGAAAAATTGCCCCCCAACTCGAACTTGGTTGTCCAAATGAATAGCCAATTACTTCCTTTGTGCTTGAAAGGGTCAGCCCAAAAAGTCGGTCGGAGTTGAATAGAGATAATGGAAAAATCGGCTCAATCCTCAAAAACATGTTGGAAAAATCAGCACAATATGATGCCAAACATACCAACCCCTCCAAAAAAAAAAATAGCTCATTGAAAGTACTCATCGTATGCTGTCAATAGCAGGAGAGATAGTGATAGAAAGAAAATTCGTTTTGCCATGGATGCTTGCCGAATAATTGGAATAAAGCGCAAGAAAACATTAGATGCTACTGAACACAAACCAGTAGCCCAAACTATCATGAATACAACTGAATAATTAACTTGATCAGCAAAAAAAATATAATAAAACAAGAACACTTTGATCGCTGCTTGCTGGAAAAGGCAGAATAAGTTAGAGGAAAACCTTAGTCAGAATCCTACCCCCTGATACCAAGTGGATTTTCAAAATACGAAATTGTGTATTTGTATTGATAATTGTATTATTATGAAGAATCCAAAGTTGGTATAAATAGGAAACAAAATAAGCCCTAACCCAAACTAACTATGGTTAATTAGCTTAACCAGCCTTGAAAAGATAGTCCCACTTTTGACTTTGGTACATCTTAAGGAAACTCTAATTTCCAAACAATCAATGATCAAGAATACAACTTATTTTCTATTGTGAGATTTGGTATATTGATTATGCCTAGAAAAGAAAATGGGACTATCAATTTGAGAAGGGGGGACAATCATTTTGAGACAAAAGGAGTAAACCGAAGACGATAAAACAATGCCATACCTAAAATAAATACATAAATCAATTGTATCTCTTAAATAATGAGAATCCTGATTTCCAACAATGTATTAGAGTGTATAACTTCAGAGCACCATAATTTATAATCCCTTATCCCGATTTCTGAGTTTCTTTTTTATCAGTTTTTTTTTCTTTCTTTCATTCTTTCTTTTTTAATTCCTTGGTCTTTTTAGAATCGGAATCACATTATATCTATCCAATTGCTACTTCAATACATGCATTCACCATTGGCACATTTTTTAGATCAATGCTATTTTTTAGGTTGCTCAAGGAATATCAGAGTTCAGGCCGACACCATCTGAGAACCGTGATTGTTTTAAGAATTCATACAATGTTCAGCGTACTCTACTGGTACATATTTATTCAAATATCCCCATCTCAGTTCCTGAGGTTAATGAAATAATTCCTTACGATTTTTTTTTACTAGAGTATTTTGATTTTTTGTTCAGGTGAAGTTCAATAATGATGCAATTGACGAAACTGACCTTCTTGAAGAGACTTTGAAGCCTCGTGTGGAGTCTGTAGGGGGAGTACTCGAGAAGGTCTCGTTGAGTGGTACCCATATAACTCCATGCATACAGGTAATTAATTTGTGCAATTTGTGCACTACTCGGGTTTTTGTGGTGTATTCATTGTGCATTGCAAATTCGTGTCGTGTTTCACTGGGTTTATGTGATCCATTTTCTCAATTGTGTATAGTGGGTTAATCTGTTTGTGACCCGAATTCGTTAAGGCTTATCCTGTACCTGTTAACTTTGTGTCTGATTCATGTCGAGCTATGGTCGTGTTGAAAATTACCAGCCCTTAATGGTTATGGTGTGGGGTAAGTGGGTAACATATTCCCCCCTTGATGGGGCGGGTTGGGTTAGGATTATTTGGGGGTTGGGGTCCAGTGTGGCTCAATTTTAGGTTAATACTCTTATGGTGACCCATTCTGTTTAAGTATCACAAACATTTGAGTACATTTATAGCTGGAAAAATAGTAATTT
Source organism: Lonicera japonica (assembly GCA_021464415.1). Classification (NCBI taxonomy): domain Eukaryota; kingdom Viridiplantae; phylum Streptophyta; class Magnoliopsida; order Dipsacales; family Caprifoliaceae; genus Lonicera; species Lonicera japonica. The sequence continues at coordinate 35,347,729 of CM038470.1, read as the reverse complement.
TTTTACACGTCTGTGTTATTAGGTGTTAAATCCCGTTCGTTAAAGGAAAATAGTTATTGTCCCGCATCTAAAATTTCATCATAATGTAGACTGTGTTTCGTGTTCAAATAAAGACCTTGGCTCTCAATATTGAAAAAGACTTGTGAACTTCTTCATTAGTTACTAATGCATCTATGCTATAAAAGAAAATATTTAACAACTTTATTTGGTACATATGTATAAATTCTACTCAATACTTAAAAGAGGTAGATGCACCCTGCCCGTTGCCAAATGCCTTATTGCAACACACACTACTCTTCCACATCATTTTCTCTCATCAACTTAAAAAAAAAATACCATAGCTTTTTTAAAATGCCCTATTTACCATAGAAATATACCAAATGATTGAATACAAATCTTTGCCCCTATTTTTTTTCTTTTTGTATGGGCAGGAGCCGCGTTGGGAAGTGGGTGATGTGTACACACCAGCGGATGCAATTGCTCAAGGGCTTAAGACTCTTTCACTACATGAAACTAGAGTCCTTTCTCGAACCATCACCGATTGGTTTACCCGTCTTGAGGAATAACAATGTAAGTGCCCAATTTGTGCTAAAACTTGCTTTTGTATTGTGAATTTTAACCTGACTCTCGAACATAACTCACACTGGAGTTAAGAGGTCTCTATGGTTGAATTTAAATGGGTTTGCGGCATAAATAGGTCAATCCATTGAACATAGACTGAAGATTTTCAAGTTAGTGTTTTGGGTCTGAATGGTTTGAACTTTGAATTGTTATTTGTTTAACTAAATATGCTGTATTTATTATAACCTGTTTGTTTCCACTTACATGTCCATATGTTATATATACTATGTTTCAAATTGATAGTCCCACTTTGGCTTTTAGTACTTTCTAAGAAACCATTTATTTCAACCTCATCCATGGTCAAGGATGCAATTTATTTTCTATTGTGAATTTGGCACATATACATGTCCCAGAAAGCAGAAGGGAAGAAAAGTGGGACTCTTAATTTGAGACAGGAGGAAGTATGAATAACACTGATATATACATATACATTAATTAAATGATTTGAAGGGTTAAATTTTTCATTGAATGCCTCGGCTTTTTTGGTTGAAAAGGAAGTCACCCTATGCGTCGCCAATCGTCTATAACTCTTGCTCTTGTAAGGGCAGTTTCATGGGACCAATTTGCTTAAGCATGTTTGGTGGGTCAAGTGGTCAACCCGTTAACCCCAATTTACTTGAGCGTGTTTGGTAGTTCAAACCGTTAAAGACTAAACTAAGATCTACTAACTTCATGTCGTGTTTGTATCAGGGCAGTTTTTCATATACGCCTTTTCTCATCAGCTGAAGAATTTGCCCCAGATTGCCGCACCGTGTTAATGAGATCATGCATTTTTCTTCTGTAAATCCTATACATATGTATGATCTATATTTATCTATATATATGTAAATATATATATATAGAGAGAGAGAGATGGACCACCGTAGTTTCTCCTTGGACCTATTCTTGCACTTTACACTTACCTCGGAGTCCATGATACCAATAAGCGCTATCAATGTGCTACAAGACTTTGTTGGAAGTACTATGTTAAGGACTTAGAGGTACAAAATTGCTTAGTGACACTCGAGTGAAATGACAGATGCACCCTTTTAATCTCCCCTTCTCACCTAGAATTGTAAAATTTGTATTTTTCTAGTTACGCAAAATGTATTTTTATTTATGCATGAAGTACAAGTTTCATGTTATTATTGACCAAGATTTGTGCTTATTCGCAAGGTGTGCAAAGATTGTAAGATATGCTTTATTAAAACAGGATATTGAATTTGCCTGTTGTTCCTTTCTTCATTTTTTTTTAATGCAATTCATATACAAGTTGGTTAATTGACCAAGATGCTCCCAGGGCCGTTATGTTTAGCAACTGATTGGTGCATAGTTTAAGGGTTCAATTGGCGCAAATTGAGTTTGGGGGCTTAATTGAAACTTAGGTCATATTTTGAGGACTTTTAGTGTCATTTGCTTAAATAGTTGTTTCTATGTTTGAATTTTGAAAAATGCTCAAGTACTGAATGCTTAGATTGTGTTTGATGATAAAATGAACAATAGAAAATTAATTTTTAAGAAGAGGAAAATAAATTTTACAAAAAAGTAATGATGGACAGAAAACATTTACAAATAAAAAATAGAGAATATTTGACAGCTCAACTCATTTTTAAACATTGCACATAAATTAATTGTTTTAACTCATCATTTTTTATCTTATTATCAAACAAAGAGTCTTCGCTACCCCACTGTGAATTAAATTTAAAATTTTGCAATGGCTAATAGTTTGGTACCAGGGTTTATGTGATGCTCTAACTTTTAAAGTTAAATAAATAATTGGCCTTCTACTTAGGCATGAGACGAGCCCAATAAGACATCGTGCAGTGGTACTGTAGTAGTATAGATTTTTTTTATAATACGAGAGATAGCTATGATAGATTCTTGGGAGAGGGAGAGGGGTGGGAGATTGAACCGTAACGCTCCGTATGAAATATCACACACTTTATCACTTGAATCAAAGTCTTGATCTCATATAGTAGTAGTAGTTCTTGGGAGAGGAAAAGAGGGGAGAGGAACTTAACTGTAACGTGCTGTATAAAATATCACACACTTAATCACTTGAGTCAAAGTCCAGATCTCATATAGTAGTAGTAGTAGTAGTAGTAGTGGTGTGCAGTTTAGAGTGATTTTATTACACCCACCTAATTATTCAAAGAGGAAACAATATATGTATAATCCTAGTTTTTAAATGGAACCTAATTATTCAAAGAGATATATTTATAATCCTAGTTTTTGAATGAAAATTTAGGGTCTATTTGATAAAAGAATTAGAAAATAATTGAAAAAACTACTAATTTATTATAAAAAGGTGGAAAGAAAAAAATAATTAGTGATTTGGTAAGACATGTTTCATCTTTTACTTATTTTTCATGAAAAATATTTCTTACCACTTAAACGAACTTTATTCAAGGGCAAAAAATTTCATGTAATAGTTTTTTTGAGCTTGGGGTGGGTGGGGGAAGAAAATAAAATAAATAAATAAATTCAACTTAGTTTTTCGCAATGATCCAATAATAGTATATTACTAATTGTAAAACTTGTTTAGGAGACTTAATTAGGATGAAATATTTTACTGAAAAGAATATTAGTTGTATTAATGACGTTCACAAAAATCTAGAAGGGGCTAAGGCTTCGCCATATCTCCTAGATCCCCCCCAACTGCTCACAAACATAAAATGATATTCTTACCTCGTATTTTTATTGAATATTCTGACATTTTATTATTAATTATTTTTTGAGCAACGGTTCTTAGAAGAATTTGAATATGGGATGGACCTAGTGAACCACTAGACCGATCAACCATAGAATCTTGTTAAAAATTTAAAAGTCGATATTTTGACTTTTAAATTAAAACTTAAATTAACCTAAACAAAATCAGTAATATTCGGTTTTTGAAATACGTAAACTAAAATTGTTATTTTTTTCTTTTGGATCATTTCAATATGGTTCGATCCACTTTGTGCTATTTTAATGGGTTTTTTTTATATTTGTCGAGTCTTTATCCAATGATTTCTATCATTTTAGAGGAACCCATTTTTTGTAAGATGTGTACCAACACTAGAAGTAAACAAGTATTGAAGTGTATTAAATATTTGTACGCTTAGTAAGAGTACAACCATGTAATACATTTGATATTTTTTTTGTAGAGTTAAAAACACATAACATCCACGAAGTTTACATCGAGTTTCACTTTTGTCCATAAAGTTTAATTTGGTACTCATAAAGATATAAACTTTGGACCGAGTTTTACTTTCGTCCAAAAGTGGATGTGCCGTCCAAAACTTAATAAAATCAGTCACATGCACATCACGTGAGGGGCAAAAATGGTACTATCTTGTTAGCCTTAATTTCATCAAACAGTTGAGAGAGAAAGCAAAAAAGTTGTCGATTTGAAGAAAAAATGGGTTGGTACTTGAGAACTCCTGACATTGAAGAATTTGGTGGCCCTATATATAGTTAGTCTATCAATCTTTGTTCATTTTTACTTTGTTTTGTGGCTTTATAGTTTTTTGTGTGACGTATATTATAATAATCGTAGTGAATGTCAGTATTCATAAAATATGCATTGTTATTTTATTGATTGTAGTGTTTGTCTTGATTGTAGATTTTATTTGTTTGTGGCCCCTTATTGCACTTTTTCTTTGATTATGCATATGTAATATTGTGCTAGTGGTGGCCCTCTTTGAAAATCCAAAAACAAGTTCTTTTGGAGGGTTTACTATTGAAAATGCATCATGGGAGTCTAACTACTTGGTGTCCTATTTTGATTATTGCGAAGTGGAAAAACTGTCAATGTTTGAACTAATGACTATGGTGGATGTGTTGAACCATCAAAAAATACAATATTATGGGATTTCAAAGTTTTATGTTTTAACACTTGATGGTACTATGTGTTCTACAGTTAACGACTTTGATGTGTTAAGATTAGGTAACAGTGTCAATAAAGATGGTGAAGTTACAGTGCTTTTAGAATCAGAGGCCTATTTGAATGTTGGCTATAGCATAAATAGAACCCTTAAAAAGGACAAAACAAGGATCAAATTGATATAGAAATTGATAGTAGAAGTGAGTGGGATTATTTATCTAGTTGCCCTATATACAGTTAGTATGTCGATCTTTATTCATTTTACTTTTGTTTTGTGGCTTTATAATTTTTTGTGTGATATATATAATAATCATAGTGAATGTTAGTGTTAATAAAGTATGCATTGTTATTTTATTGTTTGTAGTTTGTCTTGATTGTAGATTTTAATTGTTTGTGGCCCCTTATTCCACTTTTTCTTTGATAATGTATATATAATATTTTGTTAATGGTGGCCCTCTTTGAAAGTCTAAAAGTAGGCTCTTTCTGGAGGGTTTACTATTAAAATGTATTATGGGGTTCTAACTACTTGGTGTCCTATTTTGATTACCGCGAAGTGGACAAATTGTCAATGTTTGAACTAATGACTATGGTGGATGTGCTGAACCATCAAAAAATATAATATTATGGGATTTCAAAGCTTTTATGTTTTAATTCTTGATGGTACTATGCATTCTAAAGTTAATGACTCTGATGTGTTGAGATTGGGTAACTGTGTCAATAAATCAATAAATATGTTGAAGTTGAGAGAGGCCCCTTTGCATGTTGGATATAACACAAATAGAACCCTTAAAAAGGGCAAAACAATGATCAAATTGCTATAGAAATTGATATTGGAAGTGAGTGGAATTATTCATCTAGTTGTGATTGTATGAAACGTCAAAAATCATTGAAATGTGGACAATGGGGGTAATTGGACACACAACAAAAAGAGATGTAAGAAAAAGACAACAAATTCAACAAAACGAGCTGCCAGTACAACGAATACAACCAATGCACTAGTAAGTTATTTACTTTAATTCAAATCAATTCAATTCAATTATAAAACATTGGCTTAAGCACACAAATATAGTGAGTGGAGAATCATTTCATAGCAGTAGTACAATGTGTGGTAATAAAGAATTCAATGAAAATCTAGCAACACAACAAAGTTAAACAAGTGTAAGTCAAGCAATTCAATTTATTTAAATTATGTTTGGACTCTGTTTGACACAGGGACAAACTTTTAATGCAACTCAACCAAGTTTCAATGCAATTAGATAAAGCTTCAAGTAGGCCAACCTAGATTCAGGCCACTAACATAACAAAGTCAAACAAGTGTAACTGAATAGGTTTTTTTGTTGATAATTGAATAAAATGATGATGAATTATTTTTGTTGACAATTGTTATTCTTTGCTATAAGATGGGTGGTCCAACAATGACCTACCACAACCAATGATTTAAAAGGTGTTCGAGGCGTACGCCTTGAAGGCGCACCTTAAGGCGAGGCGTCGCTAAAACACTATGAGGCGTGATTTCTTGGGGTAAAAATGAGGCCTACACCTCACTGGTTTGAAGGCACACTTGAGGCGTACACTTTGAGACGTAAGCCTCAAGGCGTTTGAGGCGTTAAGGCATTAATACTCCTTTAAACCCTAAATCTAAATGGTCAAAAAGAGAAGGGGACAAAAAACGGCAAGCAGAGAGAGAGAGAGAATATATGAGATGTGGACTTCAAGACGATAAAAGAGACGAAATTTAGAGGAGAAAAATGAAGCTTACCCAAAAATATGGTGGTCATCGGCAGCGGCAGCAACGACAATGGAGAAAAAACCCTAAAGTGGGGAAGAAAGAAGAAAGAAATAGACTTATTTAGTCTATTTATCTTTGGACCTACATAGAAAACTCTTTTTGTTCTTCTGCCACAAGATATTAGATTTTAGAAAAACCGTCTTTTGATCTTTTTACCCCAAAATATTATATTTTATTTTCAAAAATATTATTTTTTTGCTCCATAGTTTTTTAATATTTAGGAAAATAGACTTTGATATTTTGGTGTGATGCACTATATTATTTAGCTTTTATGTAGTAACATGATATTTGTTTCTTTTGTGTGATAATTTGAGATTGTTCTTATGTTTGTAAAGTTGTTATTTTTCTCCTTTAGTAATGATAATCATGTTAATATATTTTTAGAATTTTATTAGGGAAAAAATAAAAAAAAATGAGGCTTAATCTAGTGCATCGCACTGATAAAATTGTAAAAATATAATAACATGATTATCATTATTGCTAAAAGAAACATAGGCATATTGTTGCTAAATAAAAATGACATTTTTCATTTCATTAGATAACTACCTATTACAACAAAACACAGTCATTACATTACATCATATTCTCTTAAACCATTACTACAAAGCCAAATATACTTCATATTTCTTAAATAGAGTCAATTTAATTGAAGATTGCCCCCACTTCTGTCTCCAACTGAAACCTCCCCAAGACCCCAACCCTAACAAACTAGTAAAATATGATCATCACTAGTAAAATCAACACCAGCACCAACAATTTCTCTCTTCGAAAGCACAAGAACTCGGTTTTCTTGTAACGCTCCGTGTTTCATTTTTGAACCAATCCTCCTCCTCAGCTTGTTTAAGGCCAAACCTCCGTTTGAGGAGTCAATTTTGGTTCTGGAACCTCTGTGGTTAAGCCAATACTTCTAATAGGTTATTTTAATGATATTAAGTATGCGTGTTCGATTAGAACGCATTTTGAGAAGCCGTGGTTGAATTTGGCGACTAACGACGAAAAATCGAACTTTTGCTAAAGTGAGTTTTTGGCCAACTTTGGAAAGCCATAAATTTTTCATCCGAGGTCCAAATCAGTCCCCGTTTGTGCCCTATTGGAAAGGTGGTTCGATAACCTAAAACTTTCATGTTTTGGCCGAAACCGAGTTCTCGTATCTTGAGGACCTAAACGACAGCGCAAAATGGTCCGAACTACCAAGTGTGGTGGCAGTGGACACCATCAGTCGACTAAGGGAAAGCCATCAGTCGACTGATGGCCTGAAATCTGGTCAAAACATGTTTTTAAGCCCTTGACCCCCATTTTTATACAACTAAAACCTTCTCCTCTCCCATTTTCGACCAAAGGACACACATAACTCATAAAGGGGTCTAGAGAGAGTACGATGAGAGGTTCTTAAGGGATTATTGAGGGATTTCCACGTCTACACAAGATTTGGGCAAAATCTTACACTATTCATCATCTCCTTCCTCCTTAACCCACCATTGAATGCTTGAGCTCTAGCCAAGGCTTGTTATTCGACGTCTACGCATCATTAACTCGAGGATTCGACTTTTTTAAGGTAGGAATCTAGTACTCTAACTTGTTTTCAAACTATTATGTGATGCATGTTGATTTTATACTACAAATTGGGGATTTTCTTATAAGCTTGGTTAATACATACATACATACATACATGGGTTATTGGGTTAAGATTTGTTGTTAATCTCATTACTTTATTCATGTTTTCAACATAATTTCATGTTGGTATGTAAGAATCCCATTATATGATACGATACCACGAGCCCTAGGTATGACTTGCTAGTGCCTATTGCGCATATATCCCCTTCTATGATTATATATGTATTGTTATGGTTTGGAAATCGGATTGTACGCAAGATTTAGACTTAAGACCATGTAAATCATTTATGTATCTGTTTGAATATACATATCTACATTTTGAGTTGATGAAGGAATAGTATTGCTAATAATATACAAGAAATCCCATTAGCTCATTGGTGTACTTGAATAGCATTTGTGTACTATTATAAAGAGCCTTAGAGTATGTGAATTTAGTATATGAGATGGAGTTGCACGTAGATTACGTCATGCGATGGATATGTATACGCGTGCCATTGATTTACTTATATCATTGTCTTAATACATGATTTCGCTTCTAAGCATTAAGACAGTTATATCCATGGAATACTTATGCCATTGAATGGAAGAGTTGCTTTACTAATGATATTCTATTCATGCCAAGGGTTTACAACAAGAGAGACGATTAGTCCACTTATTAGAATTGTTCAAGTATTGCATGGATATAATCATGTAATGACATTGATTTCTTTAATGGCACATGTATATTAAATACATTGTAAGTTGAATCTCTCTATCCATCTATCCAGCTCTTACGTGTACATGATAGGTGGTTTATATAGTTTGTACAAGGACTAGATGTGGTGCATATGGAGACTTGTAGGGAGATTAGATGTATGTATATATACATGTATTATAGTATGTACAAGTATATTCCTTGGAAATTACTTTCTCTTGTTATTTTGATTTTGTAAAGCACTAATGGTCCATGAGGTTGACCTAGCCTTGGTAGCTACATATCCTGGTTCGCGTAGAAGGACCCCGCTTTCGAAATGGCATACTTTATGGTCCATAGGGGGACCCTGCGATGCGGCATACCCTACACCATCTAGGTGGTCCACGGGGAGACTCGGTCTTGGGGGCTGCATACCCTAACCTTGGGGGCTTAGATCCGGATCGCAGTGTACTGTAGAGTAAATCCTAGATGTCAGACGTGGATTGAGATTAAAGAATATAAGATTAGTGCCTATACTTCTCTTATGCCCTTTATCATTATGATATACTTCCTTATTTTGGTATATTGGACTTTGGAGATGATTATACCTTGTTATTACTATTTACTTATATTTTTGGCAGTACCTTCGGATATATTTTTTTCTCGTATTTTCGGGGATGGGATAGCACTTGGTGTGCATTACACATAAAAGGATTTTCATAACAATTGCATGGCATTACTTATTATATTCTTTAGAATGTATGCATAAGGTAATAATATGAGCATATATATATATATATACACGTACACATACGACTCATACTATGTTCATTATTTCACGTTGTGTGTGCTTTTCTACATGTACTTTCTTATGCAAAACCCTATAGTTCCCACCGAGCCCGTGTTTGACTCACTTCTATTTTTCAACAGTTTTACAGGTACTTCCTCAGGGCGATACGAGTACGGATTAGAACCTCTAAGGACCATGTATAGTTGTAGTCGTCCGTGGATGACTTGTAGCTTAAAAGTTATATGTATTAGTATCCATCAATATTGTTTTATGTCATTAGATTGTATTTATTTCAATTCATATGAGTTGTAAGGCCTTTTATTTAAGATTGGGACCTCGTTGGAGGGTTTGAATTTTACAAAACATTATTACCATGAATGTGGAGTTTGATTCTGAATAAAGGAAACTTATAGCTTTTATTTGTTTATTTACAGAGCGGTTTTGTTATAAATACGGACTCTATATGCCAAAATTTTCTAAAATAAGGCCTTTTGTATAAATTACTATCAGATAAGTTTTAAATTATGCATTTTATAACCTGCCATCGCGTACGTCACCGAGATTAACCAGGTCTCAGAAGGTCTAAACCTCATAACGGGATTCGGGGCGTCACATTTCTTCTCTGTTAAACTCCTCAAAAGCCCTAGGAGTTATCTCTCTTGATCTATTAGAGGATCTATCCAATGAAAAAAAACCGTATCCATTTTCTTGTTATTTCGAAGAAATTCAAGTCATAATGTCAAAACAATTGAACTAAAAACATAGATAAAAGAAAAGCAATAAATAAATTTGCAACAACTTACCCCAACACTTGGATAAGCCCTAAATCTCCTCTGATGATTTAAGTCAGTCCATTAAGTTTTAGTTATTGTCCTCTTCATACAGTCGCAAAAATGGGGAGCATTCATTTTATTTTTTCAATCTCCAATGGTAAATGTGCGTTTCTCTCTAAACATGTATATATATATATGTATAACGGTTGTTTCTAGTAAGAATAATAGGAGGGAAAAGGGGCTAATGAGAGAACACCATTTTTGCCCCTCACATGACGCGCATGTGACTTGATTCTGTTAGGTTTTTGGATGGCACATTCACTTTTGGACAAAAGTGAAACTCACTCAAAAGTTTATGTCTTTGTGAGTGCCAAATTAAACTTTATAGACAAAAGTGAAACTTGGTGTAAACTTCGCGAATTGTTATGAGTTTTTAACTTTATTTTGTACACAAATTTTGTCCGCTTTTAAACTAAAAGATTTGAAAGCCAATAACCTTGTATAATAATAAATTTGGAGAGTTATTTCTTCAATGAATCAATAAGATGAGAGGTGACATTAATCCTCACACGAAGAAGATCCAATAAATTTCAACTTGCACTAAGGATTGGGAGGGAAAGGACAATGTATTCGATTCACATCGTTGTAATTACAAGATAAAAAAACTAAAAAAAAAAATTGAAAGAATCATTTGAGAACATTTTCTTCATCAATAGCATGTGTCCTTCTGTAATATGCAGCACTTTAGCTCTCAACATCCCCAAAGAACTTAAAACAAACAAAACATAACAAAACTCTTTGCATCTCATTAAGCATATAATAACATCATTTCATTTACAAAAACTTAAGATAGAACAAGCAACACTTGCAACTCACTCTCTCTCTCTCTATATATATATATATATATATTAAGGGGAATTATTAGCTGAAACACTGCTACAAGCCTCTCTTCCTATGCACCATACTCGGCTCCGGCTAGGGGTAGCGGTCACCGAACTTAGTTTAGGTTCATCTTCGCAATCTGAAACCTTAGAAAACTGCCCGTTCATTTGGTCTAGTAGGGAGTGCCTTAGTAATCGTGCACTCGTCACCGGAGAATATAACACTTCCGAGGCTGAAAAAGAGCAATTCGATGCAGGGGAATTGGCATCACTGGAAATATCTTCTTGTATAATGTCTCGGATTCTTGAGAGTATGCTGAATGCTAGGTTTGCAATAACGCGGGAATATGCTTCGAGGATCGAATGCCCAACATCCTAAAGATATTGTAAAAGGATAAATCAAAATTATTCTCATGCCTTCGACAAAAGGAAAGACTGTAATTTATTCGTACTGTGGAAAATAGAAAGCAACTGCACACCACTGGGTACCAACCAAACAGGCAAAAACGTTTCATTTGCATGAAAAACTATTTATTTCGCAAACTTTTTACACTGCATTGAGTTACCAATGTACCGAACACATTCATACCTCTAGATAAAACCTAAAATAAGTGAAAAAAATGTTTTTCATCATTTCCTAATTCACCCAAGTAAAATGACTTCAAAGATAGAAAATTTGAACCTTATTTTTGTAGAAGAAAATCAATCAAACTCATAATGAATTTATGTAAAGAAAAGCTAGACAGAATGCCATGCTACTTAATCCCATGTAGTTTTGTCATTATAGTACTCAAACCATAAACATGGCTAAATATTGTTTGTTCCCCATATATATAAAGGTGGGAGTGTTTGGTGATTATTAGCCATTTTAATGCTTCAGTAGACATGAAGATGTTCGCCAACATTCTTCTCTTTCACTAGTTTTCCATTGAAATAGTAATTATTAAAACTTTATTTTGGGACCATGCTGATGTTTATAAACAAAATAAAAATGATGTCAAATGAAAATAATTCACAAAAAGATATTATAATGGTGAATGATGTTGAGACAACTCATGCAAATGCCATATATTAGTAATCTTAAATTCTGAAGACACTTATTATTGCAAGGATCGGGAATTGCCCCGTTGGTTAAAGTTGTGTTGTAAGTTTCAATAGAATTGCAGTTTGAGTTCCCCCGGCCCACCACCCGGCTTTGCCCCTAGCTCACTAAAAAATTCGATCCGGAAGTGGCGGCGAATTTAAAATTGATATATTTGTTCATTTTAGGAAATGAAATTTTAGATGTCATCTCCCTGACTTCTAAATTGAATCTTTTGAAGAAATTTGGTAGATAAGATCGTCCTCTTTAGAGCGGGACGGTAAATATATATATAAACTGGAGAATTAGACTGTACTAACCTTGCCATACTGAATTTTTGTAACGTCAAGAAAAGTTTGGGGCAGATTTGGGTAAGTGGTTTTGAGTTGCTGTAAAAGAGATTCAGCTTGTTTCAACAGGAACTCAGTTTTATCCATCTCTGAAATTGGATCCTTTATGATAGAAGACCATGATGTTCTTCTCGCCGGTGATTTGCCACTGCTATTGTTGCTATTGCTTTGTTCATTAATCCTCTCTCTCCATGCAAACGCTGCAGTTTCCAATCTATTAATGGCTTCCAATGCTTTATGCTCCGTTTTCAAATTCAATAAATCCATCATCTCCTTCACTGATTTCGATTCTCCTGTCAATATCTTGTACATTTCTTCTCCAAGGCTCGATCTTCCTGACTGTAAATCGAAGAAAATGAAGAAAAATCCGTTAAAAGATATAGGACAAGTAGGATAAGTTCATTTGTTCTAAAACCACATCACCCACTTAATTTCTTCTTTCCATGTAATACAATTCCAAGGAATTCATTTCCAAAACGTACCCCATTCAAAGTTCTTACACGATTGGCATAATTCTAGTGACTTTGCAGAAAATATTAAGTACTCCGGAGTACCACACAGCAGTGAACTTCCCTGAATTTTTGATTTACTAAAATAGAAGTGTATTAAAGTAATCTCCCCTTCGTTTGTGAAATTCCTTTTTACTTTTACATTTATGGTATAAGAATTTTTTTTTCTACGTGCCTTAAATTACCATCATGAATTGGAAATCTAAAAATTGTTCGAAATCAATATTTGAGTAAGTGTAGGATTTTGAAAGATTTGCTTGCCTTCGGAAGTGCCTCCCGAATGATGGTTGGAACTGGCATTTCAAGCAAGACACTTTCGTTGATAGATTTGGCGGCCTTGAAAACTTGTTGGACCAATTTACCCTTACTTAGCAATTTCTTCCTCTCAGTATCTGAGAGCCCCGATATAGGCACTCGAGGTGAGGGGAGCCACCACCTTTTGCTCTGCCTTGGGCCGCTGCTCCTTCCTTCTGCTCGGCTTCCTCTTTCCTCGTACCAAAAATCAGCGCTAACCATTGAATCCAGTGTCTCCTGTTAATTTGATACATGTAAATTAAGGTATTTTTATAAGATATCTATATATATACAAACAAGCTCTAAAGAGGGATTCCTTCCATTAAGAGAGGTAAATAGATGAATCATTTTGTGAAAATTATTAGAGATAGGTCTATATGATGAGTAGATTGCCTCCACCAAATTTCATCAAAAAATTCAATATAGAGGTGGGTGAGATTACCAAAATTAACTTCAATGGCTGAAAATGAACACATATACCAAGTTTATATACATCAATGCGTAAGCTAGTTAGTTGGTTTGTTGATAGTGAAGAGAACATACAATTAGCATGGAGTCGAGTTTCTGAAGTGCTGGTAGATTCATATGGATGTCCGCGCGAGCTTTTGGTGTCATTATCTGCTCAAATAAGATAAAAGAAAATGATAAATATGTAGGTCGAGTTGCGTTGTTTGGAGGTTAAAAATTGTTTAAATAATAGTCACTTTAAAAGAAAGTTGAAGAAATCTGGACCATTGGTTTTAACTGTATATTTTATTTAAATAATTCCTTGCCTGAGTAAAAATTTCTGGAAAAAGTATCCGATTAATTTCATATCGATTTTGTGCTGTGCGACATTGTGGCATATAAAAAAAGTTGCAATCTGAAAAAAATTAATGAGAAATACCTCAAGACTCCTGCCATTTGCGCCATATTGCTTAGCGGGAACTAATTCAACCATATAGTTGGTAGGGGAGAGCAACCAGTCCATTTCTCTTTGCCATTTGCTCTTCCTTTCTTCCGGCAGTGGTTCCAATTTCCACAGCTCCCCAAAGACCGATGCTGCAAATATATAGCAGCATTCCACATCGGTGGGAAAATGTGAAGAATTTTCACAGTACCGTCATAACAAAAAAGGTAATATTATACTGACCTAAAGGGTGCGTTTGATAAAAAAAGTTGGAAAAAAATTTGTTTTCCAACTCTTTTATCAAAGTAAATTGAACTGTTAAATATTATGACATAAAGTAAATCACTAAATGTCCAATTCAATAGTGGAATCTGATTATTGAATCTCTAGACATGCTATCATTTGACAAATGCTACATTTCAATTTTTTTTTCTAGAATAAGAAAAACTACTCGAGACGTACTCGCTTGAGCTATAAAATTTGGTCAAATAAGTTGGATGGTGTATTAGTAAAGATAATCTGGTTATTATTAAATCCACCCATTATAGTTACTAAATACACCATAAATAATAGTAGCTTGTTAGCAAGAAGTAAACTTGATTGTTACTTCGCAAGTATAAAAGTGAAAAAAAATAGCATACCTGCAAGACTTGTAATAGCATTGGACAATGCTAATGCAGCCGAGACCCCCTTTCGTCCTCCCGTGATATCTTCCCCCAACAACAACTTCGCGAATCTTTCTTTCATAGTTTCCACATCCGAAAACTCAATAGCGTAAGCTGGTTTCTCTTTCATGCAGAAATGACGGGGGCTATCAGATAACTCCCACTCGTCGGGCCCCTGCTCATCCTTCTTCATCATTGTCCAGTGAGAAGAGAACGACCCAAAAGCGTTAGTGCTTGAAGAACAGCTCGAGTCATCTCCATCTAGAGAGTCAGTGACACATCCATTTTCTCTGCTTGTTCCACTTTCGTTTTCGTAAGGGTGGCTGTTGAGAATGCAGCTCTCGAGGCCATCGTATGTCATTATTCCTGAGATATTTTCCGTTTGAATTTGAATTTTTTTTTTCTACAAGTAAATAAGCATTTTTGAGCAGTGCTCATAAATGAAAAGAATAAGAGAAAGATTCGTATAAGGTAGTGTTCATCATTGCGTTAGGGAACGTGTTAAGGACTCGTAAACGCCAAGAATAAGGTCCCAAAAAGCACCTAACAAAAATGAAGTTTACCCTTAATAAATGATAGGACACCAACCCATTTTAATGATTATTGAAGGATAATGTACAACAACTCAATACACAATTTGCTCAGTCAAAACTCGTTTCTGCTATGATAAAAGCATTACCCCTTTTAGTCTTATCTTGATGTGTTTCTATTAAGTAAAAAAATTGAAAGAAGAAAGTCAACAAGTGAATAATATAAAAGAATTGATGTCCCCACATTTTGGCTCCTTTAATCAGGAAAAAGAATAGAACAAATGTTCTAGTCATTTTTTTTTTGGTTCAAAAGATTTCGGGGTAAACTAGGCCAGCTTTCGCGCACCAAACTAAGCCCCTCCACTGGTCTAGTAAAAGGCAGGCCATCCACGCCAAGACCAAGAGATTCATAAGACATTGCTTGTGGCCTGACCCTCAAAGATTACTTCTCATTCAAAACTCACAAGTACGAATCTTGTATGAATTAACTACAAATCTTGTTCACAACTCAAAAGTGAGGAGAAAAGGGAATAGAGCACTAGTGAAGAAGTTCCAAATTAGAAGGATTAAACTGAAAATATATGAAACTTGAGAGGGGCAAAAATAAATTAAGTTTACCCATGATATATTGTAGGACACCTACCCATATTTTGTAGTAGATGTGAAGGCACATGACAGTCATGTGCTATCTTTGACTTAAGTAACCAAAACTATTTAAAACTGCAAGCCTCGAATATTTTAATATCCAATGAGCACATTATGTGAACTTGTGCCACACATGTAATATTTCAACAAATACTGCTGGATGAACCCCAAGAACATAGATCAAGGATCACCATCAATATAATTTAATTCATATGGATTGTCCCCTTGCTCTAGCACTTAATAGTTATTTATAACCACCCACCAGCCAACGAAAAACTAAAACAAATTACTTAAAAAAAAAAGAAGCTATCTTAATTAAGAATGTGTGTCTAAAAAGAGAAAGATTAATTGAGGATTTGTTTTATGTAGGATTGCAAAGGGTGAAAAAACTTGAGAGGTAAAGTTTTGAAATCTGAACGGGTGAAAAAAATGAGGTATGTAATGACTTTAATGTTGTGGGCAGATCCGGCTCCTCTAAAGTTTTCACAAATACTACATAGGTAAAGTTGCGAAATCTGAACCATTAATTTTAAAACGAAATACTCTTTGAGTCCTTGCTAGCGGGATAGAGGGACTAGAGGAAGAGTATCCCTCTAGCAAGGACTCCATTAAATACAAGCTAATTTGAACCGTTCAATTTAAAATTAATGTTCGGGAGGTTGTTATAAGTATATTTGATGCTGCATACTACAGTTATGAGGACTTGAGGAGTTTGTATCACATTGCCTCAATGTCATAAAGTAGTTTGCTATACATTCTTAATTTTATCTAAAAAGTTGTAATTTTGAAATTTGTACTTCTTTCTTCTTGGTTGGTTTTATATTTATGAGATCTAAAAGCCAAAAAATACAAACACTAAGACATTAAATATTTAATAATTTATTTTAATATTCGGTCAAATACTAACTAAATCGACCGAATCCTACCCCTTGATCAACTCTGAAATCTAAAATCATGAGAAATTGAATGGAAAGATAAATAAAGATATGAAATAGATGGAGCAAAATAAGGAATCCACAAAAGGAGAGGGATCCAAACAGAAACCAAAACACAACAAATTTTTGAAAGAAAAAGTCATGTAGAAAGTGAGTTATGGGTCCCCACCTAGTTACTTCATTGTCTCACAAAATGGGTGTGCTTGTTTTATGTAATATAGTACCATTTCTGCCCATTAGGCCCCACCATTACTGGTGATTCTTTCATTGAGAAGGCTATTGACAAATCAAAACTCTCATTATTATTGTCCTTCTTTTATCTTCAATCTTGTATTTAACTATTCCACACAAAATCCAAGATGCTTCCACTTTCTTCCCATCCCTCTGCCATATCCACCACCACAATTTGTTTTGAATAAAAACATATATATAAGATAGAAAAAAATTAAACGTAATGCTAAAGACACGAATAATACACAAAAAGTTAGGATGCGTTCGTTTTGACAAACTTCAGAGGTGAGTTAAGGTGTTTCGGTGTTTGTTTTGGTTAAAAATTCAGATGCAACCTATTAAAATGCCTCTTCATCATTGAGAAGCTCTCCAATCTCTTAATGTGATTAATGAAGTTTAAATGGTTATATAATACTATTTTTGTCGTCAACTAAGGCTTTTGGTCATACTCTAAAACATAAAATAAGGGCAAAATAGTCAAAGTAATATGTTTAATTTTTATTAAAGTATTACATTTAGACAAGAAACAAACAAAATTTTCATGTTTAGTCTTCAAAGCTTAGATTTAATATTTAGACTTTAAATTCAGAATTTAGAATCAGAAAACAAAACAAAAGCATTATATAGATCAACAAGAACTGGAGCCTACTAAAAAGTGGTTGTATAATTAATACAATATTTTATATACTAAGTTTTCGTGTATGTCAGTGGGCATAGCATTATTTGTATTTCAAATGAAAGTGAAGATGGTGTTTAAAAGGTTATAATTATAAGCACGAAATATTTGAATTATAGGGTTCAGACATGTGGTTCAAGTCTAAGATACCCTACAATTAATAGGTAGGTGCACATTTAAGATCCCTTTCAGATTTTTTTTTCATTGCACCACTTAACACATGCGGTTGGTACATTACTGCCTTAGTCTACCACTCTACCCTCTCTTTAGTGGCAGATATTTCAAAATTTTAAAATATAATCCACCATCTATACTCTACTCTACAGCCTACTGACCATAAATGAAGCAAGTTTTTGATATGGATGTTGACAAATGACCCAAAATATATGTAGTAAATATTTAAATATGAAAGCGAATTTTTCCGCTAATTAAAAATGGAGTATTTTCAGAAGAGTTGTGACACATACGGAGTCAAAGCAAGTTTTCATAGAAGATTCGAGAGTGGCAAAAATGCAGGCTCAAACCTATCGGTAGCACTTTCCAATTTATCCAAGGGAAAACTGAGGGGAGGATTACGCTTATTTGCGATGGGGACCCAAAATTAGACAGAGGGCCGGGATGAACTAGGCTAGGATGTGTTAAAAAATTTATGTAATGTATAACTGAATATATATATATATTTTGTTGGACTAAACTAGAGTCTGCTCTGCCAAACCTTATTTTTACAATTAATGTATTTGTATAGCCTACTATTACCATTTCCTAATAAAATTTCGCATATATATATAGTAAATATTTAAGTATGTAAGAGAGAGAAAGTGAGAAATCTTACTGTCTTCTTGATCAAAGTCAATGCTAATTTCCCTGTCCCGGGTACAGCAAGCAAGTCTCCTCCTCATCATTTTTATTGATTAGAGATTTTGCACACAAATTTCAAACAACTGCAGACGATTGGGGCCACAGTCCAAAATTTATGCACCGCCTACCTACATTACAGAAACTCAGTATTCAAATTAATTTGAAAAAAGCTATCACATAACAGTATAAATACAATGTACAGAACTACTCAGATTTAAATGGTCCATGATTTACGGATGTTTAGTGCTGTGAGAAATTGCATAGTACCACTTGCGCAATACTATTGCCAGAGCAATAGTTCTTTGTCATAGCACTTTTTATATACATGGAACCAAAAAGTCCTCTTTCTTTTACACCAGAGCAATAATTTTTATCAAAGAGGACTTTTTGGTCGATGTGCATAAAAAATTACTCTGGCAAAAAACTAATGCTCTGGCAATAGTGTTGCCCACGTTGACGCACAAATGCAGGTTCAGCGGGTGTGAATTCGTCACAACTTAATTAGAAAAATAAGCAATTGTGCAAAAACCGAGAGAAAATATTTGGTATGCCCAGAGTTCATGTGGTTGTACTCCAGATCTAGTACTTAGCACCGTATAAGCGCAAATACTGATCTTTTTGTATTTTTT
Organism: Lonicera japonica; assembly: GCA_021464415.1. NCBI lineage: Eukaryota > Viridiplantae > Streptophyta > Magnoliopsida > Dipsacales > Caprifoliaceae > Lonicera > Lonicera japonica. The sequence continues at coordinate 35,328,452 of CM038470.1, read as the reverse complement.
ACGGAGCTTCACCATTCAACTGAGACTTCAGGATTACTAAATATCTTTTCGTGAATGGGGGAGGATCAAAATCCTATTCGATTCAGCTGCATTTATCCTCTCAAAGAATCTTAGATTCATAGCTTTATGATAATACACATTTATTGCTTAACAATTTGGAAGTGAAAAACTAAGAGAAATTCCTCGTCCTCCTAAAAAGTGATGACTCAACACAGAAAATGTTTTTTCTTACCGGATATTCTTACCGCTTGTTCTTACCAAATACATTATATAAGTTGTACTCGCGAAGATAAAATTCATATAATACATGCCGGTAAGAATATAGCATTGCTCATCAACATATAGTTGTTGGCAATGATAATCAAGAAGCAGGTAGACAACCCATTACTTGTGCAAAGAGGTGAAATGATTAATCAAATCAGTCAATTTGCAAGACATTTAATAGGTGCATAGAATTCTTCTGCTGATAGGTACACATAAATTTATACATATTAATTACTCTATTATTATTCCAAATATTCACTTCACTTAATTATTTTTCTTGTTTCTGCTTTCTTGCTTCTATTTAATTAGTTAGTCACACGTCTGATTGTACAAAAAATTTGAACAAACATTGCCCTAATTTTTATACATCGATTCTTTACATTTCTGAATGACTACTATATTTTTGTAAGCTTTTGTAAAGTTTAAAGTGGTAAAGTATATTTATAAGACCCCATTTACATGGAACTTTTTTGAGTGCCATTAATTTATATTATCACAAAACCCATTCCTCAATTCATTCACATTAGTTAACATTATAAATTCCTCAGCCTAAAAGCAGTAAGATAATTTAGTTGTTTTAAATTACAGGGTGATTGGGAGAATATTAATAAATTAGTGGTAACCCGTGCTGAAAATATTATTTAAAATGTTTTGCAATTTCAACAACTGCAATATTTTATTCTTTATATATTTTTATAATTTACAAACTCTTGCCGTTTATTATATAGTTGACAAAATAATACTCATTTTGCAAACAAAAAATTAATAATAATAATAATAATAATAATAATTACTTGTGCTTTTAAATTTTTTATAATGAATATTAATGTGTTGACAAGTGTAAAAAATATATGCATAAAAATGGGTCAAAACTATATCCAGTAAATAGTTTTGACTCGCGTATGCAACTAAGTTTTATGTTTTCGGCCTATTTTTTTCATCAAAAATAACGAGATGGTACATGTAAATTTTTTTAAACAAAGTTATTTATATTGTCGAAACAATTATTTCTTTGTCCGAGTATATTTACTGTTTTAAAAAATTGTATTTCTTTGACAATAATATTTAAACAAAACCGAACAAAAAAGTCTAAACTAAAAAAGTTATAAACATAAAATAATCATTGTTTGTCCTAACTCCTAAACCAAAACCCCAAAAATAAAAATAAAGACTAATCAAAGCGCAATTAGTGCCCCTTAAAAATTTTTTCTGTACAACAGTAAAGTTTATTAAATCCTTTTCACATTATCAAAGTAGCTTTTCAGTAACAACAATTGACTCATTCATTGTGTATACAAATATCAAATATACAAAAAAAATTTTAAAAAAAATAATATTGACCTTTTGGCTTTTACTAATCTTTGGCATAAACATCAAGATCTGGACCACAAAATCTGTGTATAGAAGAAATACAGATAAAGACATTGATAAAATTGGGAACGAGATGTGATGTTTTTAAGATTAAAATGGAGGTTGTATTTAAAATGGTTATGAATCATCTTCGCAATAAATATCATGCTTAACAAATTCTCTTACGTGCAGTGACAGTCAGAAATTTAGTTAAAGAAATAATTACAAAACTAAAGAAAAAGTTAATAAAAAGGGGGCAAAATTAATATTACTAATTTTTTTTTTTATCAAAATCAAGGAGGCAAAATAATTAATATATATTTTTCAAAAAAAAATTAAGAAGAATTTATTTCTGAAAACACTAAAAAAATTTCAAATTAAAGGGAGCAATTGCATCCTCACCCTCCATTTCTCTCACATGCGACGCAATACTCACAAGTGTAGAGTAGGCGAGAAAAGGATTATGCAGAACAGACAGACTTATTAAACCATTGGACCGACGTCTGGTTCCGAACCAATTCTCCCAAAAACTTAAGCTAACAGGAGAATGAGAAGGAACCGCGACGAATATCATGCTCGACAAAAATGAGATGGCATAGGAAGTGAAAATTGGAGAGAAAGGAGTGGAGGAAAAAATGGTGTAAGAAGATAACATACCTCGATGATTCTTCAATTGCAAGCGTATATATGTGTGTATATATATGTATAGGCTGCTTGTTCTTTAAAAAAACTGCTGCATTGTGGAGAGAGAGAGAGAGATTGAAGAGGGGGGCTCTTGATCAGTTGAATGTTTAGAGAGAGAGTGTGTATATGTGATGTTGTCACATTGAGAGAGAGAGAGAGAGAGAGATTTGGGAAGTGAGAGAAATGAGGGAGGGAGTGGGGGTGTATTTAATTGAGGAGGAAATGGGGGTGAGACCACAGTAATAAGTTTATGGTTTGAGATTTCTTGAAATTTTAAATTTTATTTTATTAAAATTATATTATTTGGGTGGAGGTTTAGATAAAAATTTAGAATTTTTAAGAAACTTAAATTTCCTTATTTTGCCAAATTTTATTCTCTTATAAATTAGGAGGAATCCTCTTTTCTTTCTAGAAAATGAAAAAAAAAATTACTAGAAAATGATTTTTTTTCCATAAAATAAAAAAAATGAATATATTTTTTTCCAGGAACAAAAAAAATTATTTTTTCCAAATAATGAAAAAAATAAAAATTCTAGAAAACAAAAAAAAAAATTTCAAAGAAAACGAAAAAATTATTTTTTTTCAGAAAATGAAAAAAATTATATTTTTTTCCAGAAAACGAAAATATTATTTTTTCCAAAAAATGAAAAAATTATTATTTTTTCCCAGAAAACAATTTTCTTTTTTTCAGAAAGCAAAAAATTATATTTTTTCCCAGAAAATGAAAAAAATATTTTTTTCCAGAAAATAAAAAAAATTATTTTTTTGCCGATTTCATTCCTAAAACTCCAATCAAACGAGCACCAATGGATTGGAATAAAAAATGCTAGGAATAAAGGTTTTCTGACATTTAGATGCCAATTCCATTCTTAAAACTTGATCCAAACAAGCCCTTAGTGTGTAGACAACGAGCATTTGCATACTTAGATTAATTTTCTTCATGGAAGGTGTCAACCGTTGGTGATTAGAGATTTTGCATCTTCTAAAACTTGACTAATCTCCTTCGTGCACCTTGACTCCTTTTTCTTATTTTTTTGATTCAATTTCATTTAATGGGTTTTAATTTGAGGGTTAAATTGAAGAATTTTTTTTTAATATAATTTTGTGCAGATGATCTCTAAGATGAGTAATTCATTTTTACTAAATTTTGTTAAAAAAATCGTGTGAGACTATTATCTAAAATTTCAATAATAAAAAATAAAAATTCAAGTCAAATTTTTATTACACTTCATTTCAAAATTTTAGAGTCATGGACATTCATATCAAAATTTTAGATTGATACATATACTAACTTAAATGACTAACACTTTTTTATAGCAAAAATTTAAGTCTCTTTTCATTATTATAATAATAATTCTCTTAGATGAAATTCGAATTTAAGATCTCTCCTAAATTCATCATTTTTTATTTTTTATGATTTTTTTCTTCTTCTTCATCCCTAAAAATAATATTTTTTATGAAAAAAATTAAAAAGTAAGAATTAATTTTATAATATATATTAATTTATTTTACAACTTTTCGCATAAATTAATTGTTTTTTATATTATTATCAAATAAAATGTTATTTATTTATTTAAATTAGCACATGCATAAGATGAGAGGAAAATGAGAATAAATCCATAGAAGCGAAAAAGCTTTGTTGGTTCGCGTGGGGTCCATTTTGTCCTTTTCAGCTTTTTCTTCCCAAATAAATTCACAATTGCTTATGGTGTACAACTGCAGGTGCACAGTGGTTAACAAAATTTTAAAATTTAATGAAAAATTTACTTTATTTTTTTCATTTTTATAGGAAATATAGTATTTTTAATTTTCAAATATTTTTAAATGAAATTGAAAACGATTTTTACACTTCCGAAATTTGAAATATTGACGCAATTTGTCCAATTTTTTTTAATTTACCAAAATTATTTGATTTAAATTTATTTTTTTATTATTTTGAAATATTATAAATGAAATTGGAAAGTACTTTTACATTTCAAAATTTTCAATATTCTGATACGATATTTCCAAAATTGTTCCTATCATATGTTTCCTAATAGTTTTATTTTTGGAAAATGTTATATAGTGTTACTAAATAATATTTATATTACTATAGATTAGCCTTATATAAGATTTCGCTCCTTTTTTTTTTAAGGGAAGCCAGTAAAAATAAATATGGAGCATATATACATATATATATATTTTTTTTTAAAAAAGGGTTCACCCACTGGCATGAGTCACCATTGAATTCCTGTGAGGGGAAGGAAAACCATCTACGTATTGGAATACCTCAAGTTTGATTCACTCTAAGTTCAAAAATTATGTGGCTAACGGTAAACGCAGTTTCGCGAGTGAAGATTAGTCTTACTTTCAATGTGACGTAAAGATATTTCACAGAGTTATTTATAATTTAATTATTCTGAAAATCTTGAAAGCTTCCGAATTTTTTTAAGATAAGGATTTGGAATAGTATTTGAAATTTTTAAAAATTTTGGAATGGGATTGATCGAAAAGATCAATTGATATTTGGAAAATTTTGTGACTTTTTTTTTTAAGAGAGATTTATTCCAATCCATTCAAACCTATGTGTGGAGTACTATTATTAATAGGCAAGGTAATAAATAATCTTTTAATTCCCCTTGCATTTACACACTAAAAACAGTAAATTTATTAGTTGTCACCGTCGCTAGTTAACATAATAAATATCACTATTTCTGATGTAGTGATTTTGGTGAAGATTTATAATTTGTGATTTTGTACGTTTTAATAAAAGTATAATTCATTTAATATACTCGATAAAAATATGTGGTAAAAATTATAAGTAAAAAAATTATTTTCCTTCACGAATTTGTGATAAAATTATCCTTTGCGAGTCATTCGTGTGATCTAGGCAATCTCAAGGAGGAGGTAATTATGCAACTTGTATCTATGATGAATTACTTATTTTCATGATATAGTTCAATAAATATTTATGAATTTTGTTGTGTGATTACAGTGAATTACTTGTGTTTATGACATTAATTAGTTGTAACTAATATAAATTATTCATCACATTCAATTATGTGTGGTTGTACCTAAAGCAATTTTCTGAAATTTAGCAATTGAAAACGACACATGCATTAATTCGAGCAAACCTAGCTTATTTTATCTCCAAAATATTGGAATATCATAAATTCCGATATTAGCAATAACTATTGGTGGTAACGACAATGGTTGGTGAGACCTCGCTAGCGATTGCAAAATGTCTCGTCCTAAATTTAGTATTTTTTTAAAAAATATATATCTAAAATCTACTTACCTAAACTTATAAAGTAAGACCTATTAATTGTAATTATAAAATTATATATAAAAATTATAAATTTAATAAAATTTATGTTTTTGAAATATACTAATCATTACGGTAATACCTTTTAAGTAAGCTCCATTTTGAATAAAAAGTTGTCTAAAAACTTGTAAGATGAAGGATACTTATCCTTTATCCAATATTAAGATGTTTGGTAGGAGTATTTTTTTTTTCTTTTCATAAGCTTGTGTAAATATATATTATGGCACCTATTTAGGCGTTGGACTTCTTCTTTTTCTTTTCTTTTTTGCATTTAAACTTGTATGATAATTATTAGCTATTTCGAATTAATTTAATTAGCAATTTTATTTTCCAACTATAAAACAATGTTAGTTTTATTGTGAATAAAATTTACCTGCTTTAATTAAGTTGTAATTTATATACCTTATTATGTTGTGCACTTATTTTTAATTATCATTTTTCTTTTCTTATTTAACTATGCCACTCGGTATAGGCAATATCTAGTTAGAGTATATTTACCCTATTTACTTGGGTGAAAAAATAATGATTGAAAAGAAGAAAGGGAAGATTATGGCTATCTCACCGCTCACACTAACCATTGTAGTTTTTGGCGGGGGAAGCCCTACGCGCAACATTGTGGCCTAAAGTATTAGATGCGACAATGTGTAACTAGAGCTCCCAGAAGTTGAATTCAACTTTATCTTTTCTCTATACTATGGAATAATATTTTACTCGAATAAACTCAAACATTGTAGACTCTTGTAAGATAAATTTACCATATTAATATTACAAGGCTCAACTTTTATATATGCTCTTAGTAAATGAAAGAAAAGGACGCTCTAAGTTAATATTGGAAAATAAAAAGAGAAACTTGCTCTAAGTTAATATCTACTACTATATAAAATATGAAGGGAATTCATTGATTTGAATCCACGTTAGGTTTTTGAGTTTTTAATTTTGCCCCTTCGAGTTTCAAGTTCATAACATTTTTGATATATATGCGTAAGCAATATGATTCGAACATTTGAATTTGCAAGAGTATCAAGATACATCCAATCGCTGGACTACCTACTTATTTTTACTAGATCACATGCACACGCGATACGTGTACTACTCAGATATATTTAGTTAAAATTAAAATATAAAAAAGCGATGTTAAGTAGTATAGTGGTTAAGTAGCAAATTACTTTGTTCAAAGTTCAAATCCTTTTTCAACCATATTTTTTAATGAAAAAAAAAGACAACAAAAAGGTAAAATAAGCAATTCAAAAGTTTGGCACAGTTTCATGATAATAAAACCCAATTATGTAGGTTTTCGACCCACCCCGACCCTAATGGGGTGGGTTTTTTTGACCTCAGTTTAGGTTTGGATATAAAAAAAAGGCTTACCCGGGTTCAGGGGTGGGTTTGGATTTTGCATCTAAAAAATTTAACCCGACCCTACCCTACCCACATACATATATATATAAATATTTATATAGTAGCACGTTGACACGCCCTAATTCAATCTATCCCTCCTCCTCTTGATACACTCTAACTAAATTTGATTTCATTCTCTCTTCTTTGTATGTAATTTATTTTTATAATTCTTTCAAATAGAGTGAAAAACTATTGAAATAGATTTAACTTTATTCTATTTATTTTTTTGCATCGTTGATTTGGCAATATAGTTAAAATTAGGATGAATTCTATTTGATTTGGGATAGATTTAGTAGAAATTTAAGGTGGGCTGGCTTCGGGTTTTAATAATGTGAAGCGGGTTTGTGTTTCAAAAATAAAATCCGCATCGGGTTCGGGGCAAACTATTGCAAGTACGGGTCGTGTTTGGTATTAGCCAAACCCGATCCATCGCCATCCTTAAATATATCTAATTCAAATCAAAATATAAAACAAAGATGTTAGATAACCTAGTGGTTAAGTAGTGAGTTACATAATCAAAAATTCAAGGTTCAAAATTTTTTGTAAGTACATTTTTTAATGAAAAAAGAGACTAAATGGGTAAAAGAGACAATTCAAAAATTAGACACAGTTTCATAGCTGTTGAAATGGATCTTGACTTTATATAATAATATAGATAAAAATATATTTTTCTTTTAAATTATTTATATGTGCGTTGCATACGTATCGCGTGTGTGCAAATACGTGGGTTGGTAAATGAAAGAGAAAGATGGAGAATGGAGTTGCGTTTGAGTTGCAGAAATCATGGGCCATAAAAGGCGCCGAGGGTAGAGGACGTGTGTCCAAAACAAAGAACCCACTCCCCCCGGACCCCTCTTATCACTCTCTCAGTGAGTGTGGCGCGCGCGCTCTTGTTAACATCATTGCGCAGCTGCTGCTACTTAACAAAAAAAATAAATAAATTCAACATCAATTCATTAATTTGTTTTGTATGTGGTATTGGACCGAGAAAGAGGGCGCGCCTATCTACTTTTCCCTACGCCTACGCTCTCTCTAATCCCCATCACAATCATCATCACCACTACTTTTAGCCCTAAAATCCAAATGTTTCAAATTTACAATAACCAAGCTTCACAAGTCAACTTTATGCACTAATCTTAAATCGAATAATTAAAATGAAATAATTAAAATAATTTTTAATTATTTATTTAGTAAATTGTTAAAGTTAACTACGTAATCCTTCTTAATGGTTATGTGCGGTCTATTATATTGATTGACTATAAATTAATCAATTTGAATTTTGTTTTAGAAAAAACGGGGGAAAGATGATGTAAATTTGAAAAAAATTCTCTTTTACCCAATAGAATTAGCGGGTCTCTCATTTTGATTATTGAATAAGGTTGGTAACTTTGATTATAAAGAAAGTAGATTTGGTTATTGGTTAAAAAGTTGCTAACGTTTTATTATACCATTGAAGTAGTGTTTTTAGCCAACATTGTTAAAATTGATTATAATTGTTATTTTGATTATATTACCGGAGATACTCTTAGTTGATAAGTCACATATCCAAATTTTGAATTTAAGGGAGATTTTTAGTTTAAATTTTATTTGGTGGAGAGAATTTTGTTATTATTATACTTCTCGGTACGAGTTTCATCCGGGGTGAGAGATTTTTATTATTACTTAAAAGAAAGTGAGTTAGTCCTTTTTTTCCTCTTCTGTAACCGAGAGCATTTTCAATGGTATTGTATAAGTTTTGTGTAAAATATACAAAATTTGTATAAGTTTTTGTCTCCGGTGATCTTTTTTTTTTTAAAAAAAAGAAGTCACTTTTTGTAACTGAGATTGGAAATTTAAAATAGAGGAGACCTGTTTCTTCGCTTAATTAAAATATTTTTATTTTATAAGAGTTAGTGGACCAAACTGATAAATCTTTTAAATTATGAAATAGTCTATTTCAGGGGGTCTGTCGAATTTAGATTAAAAGCAAATCTTTAAAAATGACTAAAAGATGACATACAAACAAGATCAAACTACGTTAAGGACGCTTTCAAACCCTAAAATAGATAGTTAACTTAAAAAGGTTACCCCATAATTTAGTTCACTCTTTTTAATAAAAAATATATTCTAGTTCTTCACTTAAGTTTAAATTAAAAATAAAAACAAAAAACAAAAAAACAAAAACGAAGTAGACAAGAAGGCCACCACTTTTTTGTCCACTTTTTAAAGCTCAATCAATTCATTAAAATACCAACCACAACAAACAAACTTTCTTGTTTCCTCTTTGTCCAATAGAAGTAAAAAGGAATAGAAAGTTGTAAGAAAAAATTGTTTAAACTTTAACCTCTTCCCAAGGGAGTTTATTTTTTGAACTCTGAATAAGCTCTTCGATTGATGAGACAGCAAATTTCAACTTCCTTTCCATGTTACACTATTTTAATGGATCACTCTAACACCTAAAGCTTGAAATGTTAAAGAAAAAATATAGGATCTGGTGCCGTGTGAGACAAAATTTAAGATGGCATTTGAATCCAAATTTTGTTTTTTTAAAAAAAAAACAATTTAAATAGTATTTTTAAATATCTAAAAAATAATAGTATAGAGCAAAGCTCCGGCTGTCTTTATAAATAATAATAGTATGGAGCAAAGTTCTAATTATAGTTGTCAAAAGCTCAAGGCGCACCAAGGCGCCAAGGTCCCTAGAGCCTAGGCGCAAGGCGCAGGCGCGCGCCTTTTCGAAGTAAGGCGCACCCTTATGCAAAAACTTAAAATATATTATTCTACTCATAATTTGTACCACCTACTCTAATGTCATACAATCTAGAGCTAAATAAGTCAACAAATTAAAATCTAAATAAGAAACATTATATCATTTATAATTTAATAATTCTGTAATATATATATATATATTTTATAATTTAATAATTATGGAAAAAAAATATAATTCTGGAAAAAATATATATATATATTATTTATAATTTAATAATTCTGGAAAAAATATATATATATTATTTATAATTTAATAATTCTGGAAAAAATATATATATATTATTTATAATTTAATAATTCTGGAAAAAATATATATATATTATTTATAATTTAATAATTCTGGAAAAAAAAAATATATATATATATAACAAATTATCTATATCACTTATCTATAAAAAAGGGACATATCATACCACGTGAGCAGCAGAAATAAAGTGAGAGCAGACGTATGTGAGGTGAGGGTGTAGAAAAGGGCAAAACAACGTGAGCTGTATAAATTAATTCTTCCGAGGAAAAGAAAAAGAAGAAAGAAAAAAAAAATAGCAGCGACAGAAGAACGAAGAACAGGAGAAGGAAGAAGGAAGAAGGAAGAAGAAGAAGAAGAAGAAGAAGAAGAAGATCGGCGTGAAACGATCGACTGAACGACGGGGTGAAAGACGGAACGAGCAAGAGAAGTGTGAGTGAGAGTGTGAGACGGCGTGAAACTAAGGTGAGTAGTAGGGATTTAGGGTTTTTTACGTCTTGTTTCAGTGGAAGTTCCCAATAAATGAAATGGCTCCGTTTAGATCCAAAAAAATAAAGTCAAAACATTAAAAAGAAAAAAAAAACGCCTAGCTTCAAAAATCCATGCCTTGATGCGCCTAGAGCCTGGAGCCTAGGCGCAAAAAGCCCTCGCCTTTTCGAATGGGATGCACCTAGTAGTAGGCGACTCCCCACTTCCGCGCCTGGAGGCGTATGGAGCCTAGGCGCGCTTTTGACAACAATGGTTCTAATTATACAAGAATGGGTACTACATGCCCAACTATCTATTACAGTGGGGAGTTGGGATCTCTCTCTTCACTATTGACCTATTCATATCCAAGTCTGTAATCTCTAATGTACTTACGAGACTTGTTGAATACAAGTGGGTAATAGCTGAAGTGAGGTTCTTGCTTGAATATCAGTATTCAATGCCCGAACTTCAGTGGTTGTAATGGAGTAAATACTTTGTATATATAGTATGAGAGAAAGTAGGTCTATGGAGCTGGAATGGTTGGCCCATAAATTTTTCTATTGTGGCAATGGTTGATGCAGCATGTCCATCTTTGATTTTGCTTCTCCCATCATCCGGAGCATAAAGTGCAGTTGACAAGTATTTAATGCACTTAAGGTGGTTTGTGCACCCACATTTGTCTCGCCTGCCAGTTGCCCATGCTCTCTTTAGCTGCTCTGACACAATTGCGTTCAGAGCTATACTCAGCTTACTGGCACATGCCTGTCTTATTTGCTTATCCAAATGGAGTAAATTGATATTTCACCCTATCACAATATATGTGATTTGCTATGAACAGGCAGGGCCAGAACTTTAATTCTTTTGATTGGAGCACTTAAAAAAGACAATTGTACAAATAAAAAATAGTTATGTGTTTAAAATTACTAAAAAAATAAAATAAAATTTGTTCAATGTGTTAAGTGTCGTAAGTACAAATTATTACAACAAACACAATTAGTTTTCTTTAAACTTTGTCTAGGTAATGTATATGACTATGCAAAAAGAATATAATAAGAATAAGTGAAGGGTTTGATTAAAATTTTCTTCGACGGGGCCACTAAAAGGAACAAGCAAACAAAAAATTGAGAAAAAAAAAAAGAAGTAAAATTAATAAAATTAGATGGGGCACTAAATGAATAAGAATAAAATATGTATATATATGAAAGATTATGCCCCACCATTCCTAAATACGTCCCTTTAACTACAAAAGGTTTAAGACTAGATCAAATTTAAATAGTAATAATTTTCAACTTTAATTTATCATTTATATTTTTTGTTTATGTTATAATGGTAACGTGAATATTATTGAATTATACAACATAAATAAAAGAAGTTCATTATTTGAGTTCAAAGTTTCGATATAAAATGTTAGTCTTTAGTTTAATACATTTTGCAATACTTCGTTTTCATTCTCAAGTTATAACTTCCAAAATGTTTCACCTTATTTAAAATATTATGTAATCAAATATATTTTGAAGATTGTGCTAATTTTTTGATCAACAAAACATAAGATAACGTATCTATAATTATATACAAAAATGGATAGGTTATTATCCAAATCCAAGAAATTCAAAAGGATAAGAATAGTTCAGCGTGTACAAATATGGATAGGGATGAATCTATTTTCTTATTCAAATAATTTAGTCCCAAACAGTTCACAACTTCTAAATCTTCTACCTAAATTCAAATTGGTCCATGAAGTCCTACGAAGTGTTTCTGTCCATAAGCACAAGAAAAGCAATAGATTAATTGCGTATATATATCAACATCTTTTTGACTTGGTTTATGCACATATATAATGATACAACAAAATGTATAAATACATTAACACATCTATTTACTTGAGAGATTGAAAGAAAAATAACTCGCCAAAATGTGCACCAATCCATGCAGGACCCAACTTTGTGTGTCTCAAAGCGCTTCGATAAGTTTTGTAACTGTAATGGACGTGTGATCAACATTACAACACTAATTGAACGTTAGAGTCAAAATTGCAAAAATTGAAACATCGGGGGTCAAAATTACAACAAACCCCAAACATAAGCGTCATTTATAGTGATCCTACAACGAATGTGGCCAAGACTGTCCAAGACAAGTTGGGGCCCTAGGCGATAAAACAAAAATGGGCCCCTCAAAGTATTTATCGAACTTTAATTTTGCATAAATGCACTAGATAAATACAAAGAAAAATTGAATTCAAACAAACAAATATTTGTATGTATAAAACTATCATTAAAACTTTTTTTTACTTGAATTAAAATAAAAGTGGCTCTTATATTATTTAAAATGAGGGCCTTTTTTACATCGTAACTTAAATGATTGCCTAACTGACCTTATAATAAGACCACTTCTGCACGCGGTTGAGGAAGGGTGTGACAGAAATCAACCCAGGTTGTTGAGCCTATACATAAACCCATCCATTAACAACTCAGTCTGGTCCAACACAAAAGTAGTTAATGGGTTCTTATTGGTTCGTCCATTAAGAGCTTATTGCTTAATGTGATTTAGGGATTCTTGTTTTGTTGCCCATTAGTCCAAGAAGAACCCAATTATACAGTCCAACTAAAAGAATACGCTCCAACTATCACCTTGGTAAAAGCCCATTAATGCAACCCAATAAGAGCCCATTAATGCTTCTCTCCCTTTAACCAAAAATAACACCCAAATCTCCCTAGTGAAACTCCAACTTATAATTTCTCTTAAATTTGTGTGATTGCTTTGATACTAACACCCTCATCTAACACCCCCATACATTGGAACTTTAGAACTTGTCGATGGAGTTTTTATTTATTTTTTTCTCTCATTTGACGTCATTTATCTGACACCGGACATTGAACTCACTAAAAGAGCAAACTTTATGTGCTCAATATAAAAAACTTCTCCTATAATTGTACTAGTAGTCCCTAAACTTAGCATTACTAAGCACTTTTGGAAAATTTAGGGGAAACTCGAACTCAAACGTTGAACGATGGTCATTTAGCAACCATTGTAAATAAAAATTTAAAAGAAGTAATCGCAATTCTCATTATGTTCTTCACACAACAATCGCAAAGGTTATGGACACATTTTTGCAGTCGCTACCCCATTTAACTTTCCTTTCCTTTCTTTTTAATTCTCAGTCCTTCTACTGCTAATGCTCAGGCAAATCAACCACAACTATTCCTACAATGTTCACGAATTGCTTGGTGCGGAAAGCCATTTAATTTTATCTCTCTTCCATTTTTACTCCTTCCGAGACGGATTTCTAAAACATTTGACATTTTTTTATGGTGTGTTTGGGTATTCTATTCCAAATTTGAAATTTGAGTAAAAATTGGCTTACACTGCTCAAATTTCAATTCTTTTAATTCTAATTTCAAAGCTCGTAATTGGATACCCTAGCGGCCTACGGACCCTTATAATTAAAAAAGTATCATTGTGTGCGCATAAAAAGAAAAAAAATAAATTTAAAAGCTAATTATTTATGCTAAATATGCAAGACAGGATTTGAGCTTTTATAAGATATGGGCTTTGGTGCGATGGTTAATAGTACGATAATTTACACCGAGCCTTATGGTATGAGCTTTTATAATTAGTAATAATTGTTATCTGTATAACATAGGGTATTCTCCTACGTAGTTAATGGGCTATGTATTATCGTTTAACAATTAACATGCACCCTCCACCTACAAGGATCATCTTTGAGATCATATTATACTATATAAAGTCATAAACTATAGTTAATTCCAAAGGTGTAAAAACATAGTTGACGTGAAAAAAATCACACCATACAAATTTATGCTAAAAAGTAAAAATTGTCGATTTATCAATTTATAATAAAATATTATAAATTAGACAATTTATACAACCATAAAGTGCTTGATAAATTTATTGAAAAAGATGTTTGACTTATCTTTTTCATAAACCAATATTGGATTGGCCGGAAAAATTGATACTTACATTAGGTATTATGCATACTAAAATTTGATAATACTAATTAACCCACTTTAGAATTATTGCTTAGGACTCTTAACTTCTTTTCGGTCACCTCTTAATAGTTCTGTTTCTTTTGGGTCGCCTTTGTTCAATGATCCATCTCAAGACTTAATAGTTCCTTTTCTTTTGGGTCGCCTCAATGATTCACCTCAAGATTTAATAGTTCCGCAAAAAATATAAGTAGTAAGTGATATTAACGAGTTGAATTGAGGGAGAAGGGGAAGGATGGTACATGAGGCCAGGAATTTGTTACGATAGCCGTTATTTTTACGCAAGTTTTTACTTAGTAATACTCTATTTTTTATTCATTCGATGACAAGCGAGTAAATACATATTACTCGGTTTATGAGGGCCAAGTATAAGCTTGAGTGAGTAAGTACATATTACTCGGCTCATAAGCATCGAGTATGTAGGCTTATACTCAGTCCTCATGATCCGAGTAACATACATTTACTCTCTTGTTATCGGGTGAATGAAAAGTAAAGTGTTAATAAGTGTTTTGCAATGTGCAAATAGTAACTGCCCTTGTTATATAAACAAGAACGACATTAATTATTTGTCAGTTTATTTTGGTAACTGTTGAACTCGCCAATACTTAACCAATTGAACATACTCCACAAATACATATATAGATTCACTTAATTAACTAGTTTTTGTATACGGACATGATGCATGTACAATTGCATGAAGATCGTCTAAAATGAAAAAGGAAATTACAGGTTAGCGACAAGAAACTAGGGTCTACTCATATGAGTAGTATTTTTAATTTTTGTATAGAGAGATAGATAATAGTGTCAAAATTTGACATAAAACAAAACAATTTCTTGTAATGATGCTTTTCTCGTGCTCCACTCGAGTATATAAATGAGCTAAAATGTTGAGTTGATTAAGTTCGAATGAAGATTGAGATATTGTTTTGGAAGAAAAATAAATAAAATTGTGTTTTGCTCATTGTAAATAAAAGTTGGAATATTTAATTGTTTAATATTATTATGTTTGACTCATTTCATATTTTCGTGTAAATAAACTGCCCGCAGAAAAATCACTAGGATTAATCTAGTGGCGAAAACTTACTATCGACTAGTGGGATAAATTATGAGTTTGAATTTCTCATTGATGTATTAAAAAAAAAATAAAAAAATGCTGCCCATAGAAAAGTAGACTATTTAATTGTTCACCTACTTTCATCACAATTTCATGGCCCTACTAGCTGCATCGCATTGAATTTATGCTACAAATCAAGCAAGAGGAAAAATTATTCTTCATCAAATACCAACTAAAACAAATTTATTTTTTTAAAATAAAAAATTCTTTACATTAAAAACAATTTTTTCTTAATAAACCTACTTAAATTGAACTGGACATCTCCTAATAAATGAGTTTTATACATTGCTCAAACTTAGTTTACTAGCTTAACAAATAAACTCAAATAGATTTTAAAATAAATCAATCTCAATCTTTTTTTGAATATCTAGATTAATTCATTTATAGACACGTCTGTTAGAAAAATAATAATTATTTTACTGTGACAAACAAAAAAACAGAAAGAACTTATTGATTGAGAGTTGTATAATCAAGATATCTTAAGGTGAAAATTGTTTATTGATATTGAAGTTGTCAACCTTAAATAGCAAACACTTCATTAGATTCAGCATACTAAGAACAAATGATGTAATATGAATAAGTCAAGGGTTTGATTAAAATTTTATTTGGAGGGGCACTAAAAGAAACGAGCAAACAAAAATTTGAGAAAAAAATTAAAATTAATAAAATTAGATGGGGCACTAAATAAAATATGTATATATAGAAGATGGGTTATGTGCAAAATACACCCGCCTCTCGCTATGAAAGGCTCAAAACCATATTAAATTTAAATTGTAATAATTTTCTACTTTGATTTATTATTAATTTATATTTATTTGTTTATGTTATAATGTTAATGCGAATCTTTTGGAATATATTGTAATGACCCAAAATATCCTATGTCGTAGTATGAACCACTTATAACTTGGACTAACCAATTTTGGAAAGAACCGGGGTGGTTACATATGGCATCATAGTATATTTAGGACTACTACCACGTAATGTGCGGATATTATGTGCTGGGTTTGTGCGACTGACAGCGAGCCAGAATCACTAGATGCAGTTAGTTATAGCTGAGATTGTTTGTATGTGACCTTGACCTGACGAAAACTTCAGAGATTTAACGGAAGGAGATCTAACGATTCAAAATATCCTACATCAATAATATAATGAAAAGTTTCTTAGTATATATGCGGGAACAATGAACATAACTTACAATTTGGGCTAGTCATTTTGGGAGAGAACCTGGGCGGTTACATATACAACATAAATAAAAGTTCTTATTTGACTAGTTTCGATATAAAATGTTAGTCTTTAGTTTAATATATTTTGCAATGCTTCGTTTAATTCTCAAATTATAAATTCTAAAATGTTTCGCCTTATTTAAAATATTATGTAACCAAATATATTTTAACGTTGAGCTAATTTTTAAAATAACAAAAATACACAATAACATATCTATAGTTATATACAAAAATGAATATGACATTATTCAAATCTTAGGAATTGATGTACAAATATGAATAGGGGTAAATTCCATTTTCTTATTCAAGTAATTAAGAGTTACCCCCAAATAATTCACAACTTCTAAATCTTCTACCTGGATTCAAATCGGTCCATGAAGTCTTACAAAGTGTAGGGTATCACAATGGCATATTCGTCCATCCATAAGCACATGAAAAGCAATATATTAATTGTGTGTGTATATATATCAACATCTCTTTGACTTGGTTTATGTGCATATTTAATGATACAACAAAATGTATAAATACATCAACAAATTTGTGAGATTGGAGTAAAAATAGCAAGCCAAAATGTGCCCTAGTCCACGTAGGATCCAACTCAGCATGTGACATAAGCGCTTTGATAAGTTTTGTTGCAACACTAATCGAACTTCAGAGTCAGAATTGCAAAATTGAAAAAACGGGTCAAAATTGTAACATAACCCAAACATCAGGGTCATTTATGTCAATTCATAGTGATTCCACAACGCATGCCTATACATGAAACCCATCCATTAAGAACTCAATCGGGTCCAACCCACAAGTAGTTAATGGGTTCTTATTGGTTCATCCATTAAGAACTTATTGCTTAATGTGATTTGAGGATTCTTGTTTTGTTGCCCATTAGTCCAATAAGAAACCAATTATACACTCTAACTATCACTCTTGTAAGAGCCCATTGATGCCTCTCCCTTTAACCAAAAGTAAGGCCCCAATTGGTGCAACTCAAATTTAGGTTCTCTTCCATATTTAAATAGGTGTCGCGACACTAATACCATTCATCTAACACTTGATAGAGTGGATTATTCCCTTTACTGAATTTATCCATAAAGTTTTTGTTTTACTTTCTCTTCCATCTGATGTCATTTATTTGACACCCGATATTGAACTCACTGAAAGAGCAAATTTCATGTGCTCAATAATAAATAACTTTTCATATAATATAGTGCATGTAGTGCCTAAGTTTAACACTACCAAATATTTTAAAATTTTAAAAGGGGCTCGAATTCATGCGTTGAGCGGTGCTCATCTGGCAACCATTGGAAACGAAAATTTAGAAGAAGTGATTTCAATTCTTTCTCATTATGTTCTTCACACAACAATCGAAAAGGCTATGGACACATTATTGCAATCGCTACCCCATTTAACTTTCCTTTCCTTTCCTTTTAATTCTCAGTCCTTCTCCTGCTAATGCTCAGGAAAATCAACTACAACTTTTCCCACAATGTTCTCGAATTGCTCGGTGCCGAAAGCCATTTAATTTTATCTCTCCTCCATTTTTACTCCTTTTGAGACAGATTCCTAAACTATTTGATATTTTTTATGGTGTGTTTGGTTATTTTATTCCAAGTTTTGAAATTTGGGTATGTTATTTCTCGGAATATTGTAAGCTAATGTTTGCTCAAATTTTAATTATAATTTCAAAGCTCGTAATTGGATATTCCAGCATAGCATAAACGAAAGGCGGAATATTTAAATAGTATTATTATGTTCGACTCATTTTTATACTTTAGTGTAAATAATCTGCTCACATAGAAACCACTAGGATTAACGTAGTGGCTAGAACTCTTTTCCAACTAGTAAAAAAAGTCCTTAATTCGAATCCTACTACATTGATGTATTCAAAAAACTTTTAAAAAATCTATGTTGCCTACAGAAAAGTAAACTATTTAACTGTTCACCTACTTTCATCGCACTTTGATGGGCCTACTTGCTGAATCGCATAGAATTTATGCTACAAATCAAGCAAAAGGAAAAATTATTCTTCATCAAATGCCAAATAAAACAAAATATTTTATTTTATTTTAAAAGAAATAAATCTTTACATTAAAGATCGACAATTTCTTCTTAATAAACCTACTTAAATTGAACCGCACTTCTCCTAGTAAATGAGTTTTTGTACATGGCTCAAATATAGTTTATTAACTTAACAAATAAATTCAAATAGATTTTTAAATAAATCAACCTCAATCTTTCTTTGAATATCTAGATTCATTTACATACACGTTTGTTAGAAAAATAATAATTATGTTACTGTGACAAACAAAAAAATAGAAAGAACTTATTGGTTGAGAGTTGTATAAACAAGATATCTTAAGGTGAAAATTGTCTATTGATATCGAAGTTGTCAACCTTAAAGAGTGAACACCTCATAAAATTCAACTAACTATGAACAAATAATGTAATATGAATAAGTGAAGGGAATGATTAAAATTTTCTTTGGAATTGATATTATACAAAAATGGATATGATATTATCCAAATCCGAGGAATTGATGTACAAAAATGGATAGGAGTAAATCTGCTTACTTGTGAGATTGGAGAAGCCAAAACGCGCCCTAGTCCACGTAGGATCTAACTCAGCGTGTCACATAAGCGCTTCGATAAGTTTTGTTGCAACACTAAGGGTGTGTTTGGCAACCCCAATTCCACACTATAGAATTGGAATTGGGGGATGGTTTTAAAATTCTATTGTTTGGACATGTTAAAAGGTATAGTTTTGGAATTCTACTAGAATTCTAAAACCACAAATTATAAAGGATTGAATTCCATAAAAATAGTAGAGTTTTCTAATTCCAATTTTTATTGAATTGTAAAAAATAATATTAATAAATAATAATAATTCACCATCACCACTCATATCACCCCCCCCCCCCCCACCCAAAAGCAAGCCTTCACAGGCTCACAATGCCCTCTGTTTCAGGAAGAAAAAAAAAAGTAGCTACACACACATACATATATATATATATATTACATATGTACACTTGCAACCCCCCACCTCACCTATTTAATCTTTCTCTTTATAAAAGACTTTTACATATACAAGTATATAAATTACATAAATGTACATACACAATAAATATAATATATATATATATATATACATATATGTATACAAAGTATATATATTAAATGAATCTCAGCTATCACCGCCTTATTGTTTATTTGAAATTTCAAATGAATTTTACAATTTAGCCAAATAAATAAATTTTGAATTCTATTAGAATTTCAAATGAAAACTATATACAATCCAAACAATGGTATTGCAATTCAATAGTATTGCAATTCTTGGAATTGTAATACTATAGAATTACAATTCTAATAGAATTTTAAAACTATGCATCCAAACACACCCTAATGGAACTTCAGAGTAAGAATTGCAAAATTGAAATAACAAGGTCAAAATTGTAACAGATCCCAAACATCAGGGTCATTTATGTCAATTCCTAGTGATTCTACAACGAATGCCTATACATGTACTGCAACCCATCCACTAAGAATTCAATCGGGTCCAACGCATAAGTAGTTAATGGGTTCTTATTGGTTCATCCATTAAGAACTTATTGCTTAATGTGATTTAGGGATTCTTGTTTTGTTGCCCATTAGTCCAATAAGAACCCAATTATACACTCCAACTATCACTCTTGTAAGAGCCCATTAATGCCTCTCCCTTTAACCAAAAGTAAAGTCCCAATTGGTAAAACTTGGACTTAGGTTCTCTTCCGAATTCGAGTGGGTGTCTCGACACTTACGCCATTCATCTAACACTCGACAGAGTGGATTATCCCCCTTACTGAACTTATCCATGAAATTTTTGTTTTACTTTCTCTTTTATTTGACGTCATTTATTTGACACCCGATACTGAACTCACTGAAAGAGCAAATTTCACATGCTCAATAATAAATAACTTCTCATATAATACAGTGCATGTAGTGCCTAAGTTTAGCACTACCAAATACTTTAAAATTTTAAAAGGGGCTCGAATTCATGCGTTGAGCGGTGCTCATCTGGCAACCATTGGAAACGAAAATCTGAAAGAAGTAATCTCAATTCAATTTCTCATGATGTTCTTCACACAACAATCGAAAAGGCTACGGACACATTATTGCAGTCGCTACCCCATTTAACTTTCCTTTCCTTTTAATTCTCTGTCTTTCTACTGCTAATGCTCAGGAAAATCAACCACAACTATTCCCACAATGTTCTCGAATTGCTCGGTGTTGAAAGCCATTTAATTTTATCTCTCCTCCATTTTTACACGGATTTTTAAAATATTTGACATTTTTTTATGGTGTGTTTGGGTATTTTATTCCAAGTTTTGAAATTTGGATATTTTATTGCTCGGAATAGTGTAAGCCAATTTTTGCTCAAATTTTAATTATAATTTCAAAGCTCGTAATTGGATATCCCAACAGACTTATAATAAAAAAAGTATCATTATGAGCACACATAAAAAAGAACTTGCTAAAGGCTAATTATTTATGCTAAATATTTAAGACAAGTTCTGAGCTTTTATAAGATTCAGGTTTGGGTTCACTGATTAATAGTGTGATAATTCATACGGATCATCACGGTTTAATCCCCCTCTCATACTTCCTCCAACAAGATGTTTATCTTTTTTGTATATGGACGTGATGCGTGTACAATTCCATGAAGATCGTTTACAACGAAAAAGGAAATACAGCTTAGCGACAAGAAATTAGGATCTAATTATATGAATAATTGTATTTATTTTATTTTTTATTTTATAGAAAGATAGATAATAGAGTTAAACTTGGACAGAAAACGAATCAATTTCTTTGTAATGACAACATTGCCACATAGGAGTGCAAACGAGCCAAGTTGAGTCGAACATTCGATTTTGGGTGTTCAAAATTGTCTGTGAAAGTTTAACTACATATGAGTTAGATATTAGAAGCACAAAAAAACCATATTGGAGCTTGTTTAATATAGTTATGCTTTTCTCGAGCTCGACTTGAGTACATAAATGAGCTTAAATGCTGAGTTTGATTACATTCGTATGAAGATAGAGAGATTGTTTTGCAAGAAAAATAAATAAGATTATATTTCGTTACGTTGCAAATGAAAGGCAGAATATTTAAATGTTTCATATTATCATGTTCGACTCAATTTCATATTTTAGTGTAAATAAACTGTCCACAGAAAAATTACTAGAATTAGTATAGTGGTCAAAACTCAATCCCGACTAGCTGGTGGTCTTGCATTTGAATTCCGCATCAATACAATAAAAAAAAGAGGAAAAAGCTGCCCACACAAAAGTAGAATACTTAATTATTCACTTACTTTCATCACACTTTCATGGCCCTACTAGCTGCATCGCATTGAATTTATGCTACAAATCAAGCAAGAGGAAAAATTATTCATCATCAATACCAAATAAATAAAATATTTCTTTTAAAAAAAAAAAAACTATTTACATTAAAAACCAATTTTTTCTTAATAAATTTTCAACGAACCAAATGGATTCAAACCATACTTAGTATTTACAGTGACTTATAAAGTCAAGGTTGTGTAGGATCCTACTCTAGCTATGTTAATTTTTTTTATTAGTTTCTCACGGGGTGTCTGGGCCAGTTTTTGCAGGTTGTGTAGGATCCTACTCTAGCTATGTTATTTTTTTTATTGGTTCCTCATGGAGTGTTTGGGCCAGTTTTTGCGCACCTCGACTAATCCCCACTCGTGATTCGTGATTGCCGCTAGCCAAGCATTATTTTGACAACGCCGGGGTTCGACATTTGGAGCTCAAAGTCTACCCAAGGTTATCCCAGTAGCAGCCTTATACCACTGGGTCAAGAGGTTTGGTTCTAGCTATCTTAACAAACCTACTTAAACTGAACTGGACTTCTAATAAATGAGTTACATGTATGGCTCAAACTTGGTTTATTAACAACTAAATTCAAATAGATTTTTAAATAAATCAACCTCAATCTTTCTTTGAATATCTCGATTCATTTACAGATGCGTCTGTCAGAAAAATAATAATTACTTTACTGTGACAAACAAAAAGATCATAAAGAACTCATCAAGAACAAACACCTTGTAAGATTCAACTAATAAGGGAATCTATCGACAACCGTAAAACCCTTTTGAAAACTCTCAAAGTACTCCAGAACACATAGAAAGATCAAAAGAAGAAGAAGATAGTTTTGATTTCTCTGTCTACTCTAAAAATAACATAATGATATTTTATAAAATATATTTTCAACAAAAAATGGAAAGTGGGATAATATCACGCACATGATCTGTAACAACCCGACGTGCAATTAACCAAATCAAAACCTTAATAGGAATTTAAAATAATTGAAAAATGAAATTCTATTAAAATTAAGGTTTAAAGTAATAATAAAAAAATAAAAAACCCCATCAATTATTCAAGATCCTGCCAAAGAATTTAATAAAATATAATCACATACTGTAACTTGAACTAAGAATCTCTTAAGCCAGTACCAAATCCTACCAACTTAAATCACATATCCCAAAGTAACTATTTCATTCAAATTAGTATATATACATCATTAATAACATTTTTTATACATCTAATATGGATTTTAAAATGCTGAAACATTGAATTGGAATTCTAGGAGTCGCACTCAAATATAAATAAGTTATTAAATAATACAAGCATTGACAAATGGGACCCTAAGAAGGCAAAGGGCAAAAGGTGAAGAGGTGGAAAGGTTGGTTAAATGAACAAAAGTCCCCAATAGTGGATGCCTTTGATCAACTTTATAAACATGAGAAATATTCCCTTGACAATATAAGGGTCAGGAATCTAATTCCACCAATACAATATAATATAATGTGAGTAGCATAATGTTTCTTGTAAATCTCACTACTCAAAAAATAATAGATAAAGAAATCACAGTGAATAAAGCTACATTTAAAAATGAACACAATTAATAAAAGGAAATTAAAGTTGCAGTTTTTGGAAAGTGACCTAACAATTCATTAGTATAAAAGATTTTGTCCTTATCAAAGAATTAGTGACAGTGATAGAAAAATATTATAGAAAATGAAGTATGGAAGTAAATATCAGTGTCCCTAAATAAAGAAATAGCACTTGGTGCATGCATGGGCGGAGTCAAGTGGATAGGCATGGGGTTCACTAAGTGCACTCAATTTATTATAAATGTAATGTGCTAATTCATGAGGTAGCTTGTATAAAATAAACCAGCTAAAAATCTTAAAAAATTAGGTCAAATAGAGTCATTTTTTAGGTAAAATTGTAATTCAATTCTTCTAAACTTGCATTTGATGCAAAGAATGATAGTTGGTGTTTGGGTGACTTAACAAAGGATAATAGGAGTGTTGTGGTGAATCCGAAAATTGAACCGTATCGATCTGTTATAAATTTAAACAGAAACAAAAAAAGGGAACGTACATAAACCAATCAAGTTTGTTTTGGGTTTAGAGGTGGCAGTGTAAAACTGAACTGAACCGAACCAAACTAAATCATAGCATAAATGATTCTAATATAATATTAGTTCACTATCTTACATTTTATGTCCTTAAAAATTGTAAGTTTTAGTAAGAACACGACTCTTTGAATTATCATGAATATTATAACTATATTATAAATATAAGAGTTAATATTTTTTGACCAAAATAATTAAGAGCAACCACATAGTTATTATATTTTTGACCAAAATAAGTGTTGCCTTACTATTTATTATTTTTAAAAAGAAAATATATGAAATTTGAATAAAACAAAACAAAAATGTTTGGTTTGAGGTCTAGATTTGGAAGATTTAGAAACTAAAACAAAAAACGCCTTTAAAGACCAATGCTTATATATGTATATATAAGTGATGAATCCACGTATCACTTTCTTTTCTTTTTCTTAATTAACCACTAGGATTAGCTTAGTGGCCAAAACTCACTCTAGACTAACGGGAGGTCTTGAGTTCAACCTTGCAATGATGTATTAAAAAATACAATTTGTTTTGAAAGTCACGGATCTACAACCACCACAACAGTAGGTTCAATAAAACGTCCACATAGATTGAACTCATGACCTTATTACAAGAATAAAAATGATGACAATTAAGACACAATGCCATTGATAGCGGTCTTGAGTTCAACCTTGCAATGATGTATTAAAAAAAACAATTTTTTTTTAAAGTCGCGGATCTACAACCACCACAACAATAGGTTCAATAAAACGTCCACATAGATTGAACTCATGACCTTATTACGAGAATAAAAATGATGACAATTAAGACACAATGTCGTTGACATTAAAAACCCATGCTTAATGGTGCACATCTATTAATTGTATTTTGTAAATTTCGTACTATATAAAGTTTAATATATTTTAAAGTCACGGATAGAGTTAATTGAGTGGTCCCACTATTTGGAGTCTCAACATTGATTTAAAAGTAGATGACTCATATTTCTCAAATAATTTTCTCTTTGGCGAGTATTTAAATAAAAACTAATTCTAAAACTAGCCATTTTAAAACCAATAGTTAATTACAAGTATAAACAGTTACCTGTCCCAAATTAAAAACATTATTTTATAAAATTAATAATCTAATTTATTTTTCGGGACGAGAGTATATTCAATTTAGATTTTAAAAGATTTTTATATACTTTTTAAAATCAGTGGATTCTTCTAAATCCATGGATTATTTTAAATCTATATTGAGTCTAATAGATTTTAATAAATCCATACAGGCTCTAATAGATTTTAAGGAATGTACTATTTAATATTTTTATATATTTTAATAAATTCATTGATTCTTCTACTTATAATAAAAAAATCAAAGGATAAATAATAAAAGAATTTTGATTATGACTTTAAAGTAATAAGCAAATTATAAATATACCGCAAACGGTTCGGATCGAGTCTAAAAACCCAACGGATTGGATTTTTTTGCCCTTTTTATTCGATTTTCATCTTCTGTCTAAAAAAATTCATAAAAGGGAAGAAAAAATCAAGGGGGTGACATCTCTATATTTTCGGAAGAAGATGACTAATTAGATAATTAAAACTTTGAAAGTAGTAGTACTTAAAAAGAAAAAGAGGCTTTAGATAGAGTGAATGAAGTGGAGGGATTTAAATAGATTATGGAGACGGAGAAGAAATAATACATAGGGTTTAGGAAAAGAAGAGATTTTAGGTAGATAGATTATTTGGAGAGGAAGGGTTTAATAGATTACAGAGATAAAAATAAATAATACCTAAGGTTTGGGAGAAAGATGAAAAGGAAATCCATGTGAAATATTTTATTTGAAGAGAAGATTTGTTGCTGAATTTGTTATTCATAAAAATACTTTCAAATCCATCAAAAACTATCAATTTATAAAATCCTTCAAAGTTTATTTAGTTTTGAATACCTTAAGATTTTAAAAGATTATTTTTAATTCTAATTAAATATCACAAGATTTTAAAAGACTTTTTAATATATTAGTTGAGTTCAACCCTGCAATGATGTATTTAAAAAAAATAAAAAAAATTGCAAGTCACGGATCTACAACCACACCACAATAATAGGTTCAATAGAATGTCTACGTAGATCGTACTCATGACCTTATTACAAGAATAAAAATGATGACAATTAAGACACAATGCCGTTGACGTTAAGCACCAATGCTTAATGGTTTATTATGCACATCTATGAGTTATATTTTGTAAATTTAATACTATATAAATTTTAAAGTCACGGATAGAGTTAATTGAATGGTCCCAGTATTTGGAATCTCAACATTGATTTAAAAGTAGATGACTCATATTTGTCAAATAATTTTGTCTCTAGCGAGTATTTAAATAAAAACTAATTGTAAAACTAGCCATTTTAAAACCAATAATTATAAGTATAAACATTTACCTATCCCAAATTAAAAACATTATTTTCTCAAATTAATAATCTAATTTATTTTTCGGGACGAGAGTATATTCAATTCAAATTTTAAAAGATTTTTATGTACTTTTTAAAATCTATGGATTCTTCTAAATCTATGGATTATTTTAAATTTATATAGAGTCTAATGGATTTTAATAAATCCATACAGGCTCTAATAGATTTTAAGGAATGTACTATTTAATACCGGCTCTAATAGATTTTAAGGAATGTACTATTTAATATTTCTATATATTTTAATAAATTCATTTATTCTTCTAATTATAATAAAAAAATCAAAGGAAAAATAATAAAAGAATTTTGATTATGACTTTACAGTAATAAGCAAATTATAAATATGCCACAAACAGTTCGGATCGAATCTAAAAACCCAAAGGATCAGATTTTTTTTTTGCCATTTCTATTAGATTTTCATCTTCTGTCTAAAAAAATTTATAAAAGGGAAGAAAAAATCAAGGGGGTGACATCTCTATATTTTCAGAAGAAGATAACTAATTAGATAATTAAAACTTTGAAAGTAGTAGTATCTAAAAAGAAAAAGAGGCTTTAGATAAAGTGAATGAAGTGGAGGGATTTGAATAGATTATAGAAACGGAGAAGAAATAATACATAAGGTTTGGGAAAAGAAAAGATTTTAGGTAGATAGAATATTTGGAGGGAAGGGTTTAACAGATTATAGAGATAAAAAGAAATAATACCTAAGGTTTGGGAGATAGATGAAAAAGAAATCCATGTGAAATATTCGGTTTGAAGAGACGATTTGTTGTTGGATTTGTTATTCATAAAAACACTCTCAAATCCATCAAAATTTATCAATTTATAAAATTCTTCAAAATTTATTGCGTTTTGAATACCATAAGATTTGAAAAGATTATTTTTAATTCTAACTGAATATCATAAGATTTTAAAAGACTTTTTAAAATCCGAATTGAATACCCATAAACTTTCAAAATCTAAAAAAATCCTATAGAATCTAAATTAAATACACCCTCTATAATTTCACAACAAAAAGTTTCCATAATTTTTTACTGTTAATTAAATTTAACAATTTTCTCTTAAAAAGTAATAAAAGTCAAATTAGGATCCTACTATAGTAATAATCAAATCTGCCGCCCCCACCGAATTTCAAAAGACTTCAAAAATTTACGATGAGAAAATGAGTGACATGGCAAATTCCTTCAAAAGAGGAGAAAATTATGCCAAAAGCAATTTTGCTTTAAACAGAATAATTTGACCAAAGTTGCTTCAAAAAAAAAATTATTTGACCAAAGTCAAAGTGACATTATGGAAAATACTAATAATAAATTTAATTTTAACCAAGACTGGTTATGGTCAAGTATAACTTCCTTTTAATAAAGAAGACTGAGAATATATTAAGTATTTTAACGAGGAAATGAAAAGAAAAGACGCGTGCAATTTCTAAACATGAAAGAAGCTATGACTTATTTTACAAACGGGTAATGATATTAGCGCTTAACAAAAGCATTCTAACACTTTAAAATTATCTTTAGTGACTAAAAAGTGTTTTAAAAAATTTATATAAAGTGTTACTAAAGATGATTATGAAGTGTTAGAATACTTTTAAAAAGTGCTAAAATCATTACCCTAACTCTTTACAAAAATAATTTTTTTTTCTTTCACATTCTCTGTGAACGCAAGTACTGTATATAGTGCTATATCGAATCAAAAGTTGTTAACCTCATCAAGGACGGTCTTTGCAAGCCTACTTTGTGATCGGTTAATATTGTTGTGTTAGAGTACTATGTGTTTTGCTCTAACGAGAACTCTACCAAATATATTAATCAATCAAAAAGTAGGGTCATTATAGCCTTATTTGAGCAAGGATTAGCACATTTGAACTCAGTACTATATCTAGGTTGTATTCACACAAAAGTACCAAAACAAAGAAATGCAAAGGCCTAACTAAGATCTTTTGTACTTTTCTAACCAGGTAGCATGCAGGGGAGAAGCCCTCACAAAGTTCTCAAAATTAAGAATCCTAGTTCAAAGGCCAAACATTTTATGAAATTTGTTTAATGTCCATATGTATATATATATGTGTTCACTTCCAAGATTAGGTATTTAGGTTAGCTGTTTAATTAGTCATGAGCAACTAAGGTAAATTTATGTATATCGCGCTGTTTGTAGCCTACTTTCAGAAACAAGACTCTTCAAAAATAAGCGATAATATAAAATGACATTTAAAAAGGATTTTACCTTCAATAAAGAGATAATTGATAAAGCAGATCCCAGGGAGGAGGAGATTTCTGCAAGAGCAAGTAATAGAATCACATAATCAGATTTTAGTAACGACTAGGTCCAAAACAGAGTTTCAATCCAGTTTAAGAAAATAATGAATTAAAGATGTGTATGGCTACCTTGTAAATGCTGCAAAAGGTTTTTGTTTGCAAGGAAAATGTAAGATCAGTGTGTTTGGTTTGGTTAGTTGTAAATGAAAAGCTTGTAATACAGAGCTGCTTCTTCTTTCTTCTTTCTTCTAAAATGAGATCACATAATTACCGGAAAAGATCAAGAGAGATCATAGACAATGCTCACCGATATTGTTCCCCAAAAAAGTTTAAGGGATCATCATCATCAAGATTCATGATTCGAGACAGAACCAGTCGTACGAAACTTGATCTGTGTTCCTCACACAGTTGTTTGGTAATATTTATGTATAGTTTGTTTTTTTTCTCTATATTCGATATTTGTTTAGCTTGTTTCCTTATTTTAATTAACCAATAATCTTTGTACATCTTAAAATTTTAGGATTGTGCTAATAATGAAAATGTTAGTGTAATTGAAGATGATGATGTCCCAATACCACCTTGAACCTTTCTTATTCCAGACCAAGATGGTGATCCAATGACTGCAAATATACCATCAGATGTTAACATGAACAGTATGTAGATTCCAAAACATGTTAAATTTGTAAGTGGATATATTTTTTCATCTTTATTCTTACTTTCTCTTTTTCTTTATATATATATATATATTATCATATGTTTGATACATAATATAATTTTACAAATGTAGGTTGGTTTCGAGAAAGTGTCTACCTTATTGAGAATAATCGTTGGGTTACAACACATACTAGTTTCGAAGATGCTAGCATCGAGAGGTAGGTTGAATGCTTCTAACGTTGTAATATATGAGTTACGACGTCGTATTGTAAGTACATTTTGATCTGATTATAAGAGTATTTAGTTGTACTTGGTTGATTAATAACATAAAAGTTATTTTTTATTTGTTGCCTTTGCAGCAAGAATATGAAGGCAATCAAAATAGTAATGGACATAAGGAAGATGGATTGGTGACAAATGAAGTAGTGTCCGGAGCCAAAGGTAGACGTTGATTACGAAAGATTTTTTTTTGTTGGTGAAATAAAAACTTTAATATCATTAATGTATTTTTATCTATGAAGTCTCATGAACATATGTATTTTTATTTTTCTTTAAGACCCAGTTGGATAGATCGATCAAAGAAACAATTTTATTAAAACAACATATTTGAAGAAATATAGAATTTGGGTTTTTGTCTTTTTAGTCTCATCGGTAGAATTTATTTTTAAGACGCAAATGGGTTTAATTAACAAAGATCAAATTTAATTGAAAACACTAATTGATTTTTACATCTTTAATAATATCATGCAAAACAAAAGAAGAAACACAATGGATAGAACAAAGATCAAATTTTATTGAAATAACTGATTTTTTACATCTTTAATATTATACAAACCACAAGCAGAATTAAAACAACTATTAACACAATGTTAATGAGAACAATAAAATACAGTTTCACTTTCTTATTTAGAATATTAACGAAAGCTGAAGTATTTGAATGTGTCGACCTATCTTTGTTCTCTTCTGGAAAAGAAAACATAGCACTTTCTTCTTGAACAAACCATTCAAAAAAACCGCAACCATTGTTCTTGCAGCAATATAAAATTCTATTTGGATTTTTCAGTGTGCAACTAATCTTAACGAATGCGATTTTCCCACAGAAGCATAGTTTTGGCCTGCAAATGAGATTTTGTTCTTCTGAATTACTGCTGCTAGAATAATCAACTACTCCTATCTTTCAAATCGTAGTACCAAGAAGTCAAGAACTTATAAGAAGATAATAGTATAAGTGTAATTTGATTGAAGAATTTAGGTTAATTAGAAGGTGTTTATTATAGTGAAGATCTTTTAACACTTGAGGAGTTTTAATGATTTCCTTGGCAGTGTGAGATAATGTAAATTCCAATTTGCAATGCTCGGTGAATGTAAAGTAGTACTTATCTAAAGCAATGATTTATGTTAGTAATATCTGATTGGGCATGTAAAGTACTGCATGCTGCAACTAATTAATATTGTTAGAACTCACAAATTTACAATTATGACTATTTTAAAATTCTTGTGTAAAATGATGTTGTCCATTAAAATAAATCTATGTGGATACTAATTGGAAGAGAATACCTGCATGTTACTTAATTCCTAATAATAATAGTTGAGAAATACTTATTATTACTCAATAAACTTAATGAAAATTAAATCCATAAGTTTTGTCATTCGGTTGATATAAAATAACTAATGTATTCCCTGAAAGAGATTATCAACGAAAATACTTATTTTATTTTGTGATGTAATTTAATAAGTGTAGGTTTGTTTTGCTGTTTTTGTTGTTTTAAATTTTTTTTTATCTTCAACTTAAAAATTCTGAAAAAATGTTTTTTATTTCCTTTTTTATTCAGAGAAGGAGAACTTAAGCATTTGAACTAACAAAAGGAAAAAGGAAATCCCTTAACATTAAGCATTTGAATTAACATTTAGCGAAATTAAGATCATTCGGAGAGTTGATCCTTCGGAAGGTTGATGTTTCGGAGGGCCAGGGCCCCAAAACAAAAAACTTGAGAGAAAAGTAGGGGCTATAGGGGCTTTGAGGCTCAATCATTTACACAACCATAAAAAAAACATTTGTCAAGAGGACCCATTGACAAAAATCCTAACAAAAAAATAATAATAATAATAGTAAAAAACATAAAAATTGAGGGTTTTCATCGAGGGGAGGGGTTTAGAGGTTCATCATCACTGTCTAGACCATAACCATTTTCTTCCTCTTTATCATCTAGCGAACGGCTCACATGGTTGCCTCCGTCTTCGTACCTGAACCATGCTTCAAATTTATCAATGTCGGTATTGACATAATGTCCGTACTTCTTTCTCTTGTTTTTCTTGACCTCCATGTCCATGTCCATGTCCATCTCCTTCTCCTTCTCCTTCTTATCTTTTATCTCTTCTTCATACTCTAAAATTTTAAATGTTTTCATTAGTTTTTGCGGAGGTGATTTCGACATGTTTATTTGAGGATCTCTCTCCTCATCGCCATCGTTGTGGTATTTCCTTGAGGGTCCTTCACTTTCGAGGGATTTGCAACGTAATCCGCTATGTCTCTTTTCGCCATTGTTGTTTAATGATATTTGCGTAGTAGTTGGTGGTGAATGAAGGGACTATTGTGATTCTCACAGGCTTAGAGCATATCCAATGGACCCATTAATTGAGAGTAACTAGATGGTAGCCCTTGCGATGCACGGGGAGTTAACAAATAAAACTTTCAAATAGGTCCCTTTATTATGTACAAAATTAATTATCAACCAGTTATCACTCCAAAATATGTTTATATGCTGCAACGTTTTGTCTACTCTCTCTTAAAAATAAATTGAGCAGTTATGTTATTGCTAAATATTTGGTTTCCAAAAGTATAGATTATAACACCCTAGCTGTTGGGGCCTTTTCATCTACTCTTTAACAAATATATATCAAATTAGACTCCATTATCTTCCTATATTTTTCTTTTAATTATTTTGAACATTTATATTTTTCTATCCGAATCTATATTATATAAGTATTTGTCTAATTTTAAAAATATCGTATAATATCATCCCGTGCATCGCAGGGGTTGTGACTAGTAAGGAATAATAATTATAGGAGGAAACCGAAATAATTAGAATTGACAGATTAATGATGGACACGTGTCAAGCCCACAGAGAAAGAGAGTATTTTATTATATATAAAATATATAATATAATTAGATTGAGCTGCTACATAGGATGGATAAGTTTTAAAAAAGTGATTTCCAATGCAACCATGAATAATGACCCCTCAAGCTTATGTGGCAAAAATGAGAATATAAACTATGAATGTGACCCTCTACTTTTAGGATAATGTCTTAATGCCACGTCATCTTTTATGTTAAGCTACTTTTATTTTTCAAGTTTTTAAATATTTTAACTTTTATTTTATAAATCATTTTTATAAAAATTATATTTTTGAAAAGTATGAATCAAAATCTACCAAACAAGATCCATATTGCATATAAAATTATTAAATTTATTTTCATGAATTTCCTAATAGACAATCTTTTCGCATTTAAGCGATTTTTTGAAACTTGTCCATCAATATTTTTTTTGTTCCATGTTTGAAACTCTCTAATAATCCATTTTTGCATTGGAGACACTCTTATAAGTTTTGTCTTCTAATCAAATATGTTGACACATGGCAGCATTAAGACGTTGTTTGATAACACCACTAAAATCTGAAAGCGGTTTTCAAGTTTTAACAAAAAAATTAAGTGGCAACTTAATTTTCCCCACTTTAAACTTAAATTTTTAATCCAAAAGTTTTAGGTGGCAAATTTCCCTTTTAAAACTGAAAACTTAATTTTAAAGAGCGTAAGATACCTATTTTAACCTTTTACTTTTAAATAAATTACCTAAATACCCTAAACCCCCCCCCCCCCCACCTTTTTTACGTTTACACTTTTACCCGGTTAGAATCAATGGGAGATATACTTTTTGCTCCATTTAACGCATAATATTACATCTTGTTGGAAGTTAACACAATGAAAATAAATAAATTTAACATGTTGTATAACAATTAAACCCATTCATGTAATTGCTTATTTTGATACTGGTGCCGCCTGTACAGTAATCAATCCTGACATTTTACCCTCAAATCACTGGAAAAAAAATGCTTTTAGGGATTTAAAGCTGCTAATGGACAAACCTTCATTGTTAAACAGCTTAGCAAGCCAATCTATATCCAATTTTTCCCAAGTTATGTTCTTCGCCATCAAGCTTATGGAACAAAGTTGCTAGCCAAAGATCTCATCATTGGATTTGATTTGATCCACCAAATTTCTAATTTTTGTTAGTCAAAAGAAGGATTGAGTTACAAAAGCTATCACATCCCTTGGACCTCAGTCCCAAACTTTTACCTCACTGAAACCCTCTCAGCAACTATTGAAACTCCAGCCACCCACCCATCCCCATTGAAACCATCAA
Source organism: Lonicera japonica (assembly GCA_021464415.1). NCBI lineage: Eukaryota > Viridiplantae > Streptophyta > Magnoliopsida > Dipsacales > Caprifoliaceae > Lonicera > Lonicera japonica. The sequence continues at coordinate 35,294,404 of CM038470.1, read as the reverse complement.
GCAAGATATCATTTCTACTTCATGCGCTGAATCCCACAAGAGTTTCTCCAAAAGTGTTCCAACCTTCTCTTGCAAAACCCAGACTTCTTCATTTATCTTTCTTTTAAGAAAAATAAAGACGTTAATGTCACTAAAGCAAACCACTTAGGAATGAACCCAGGCCATTATTCCCTCACCATAAAAGAACTCTACTCTTTGCAAAACCAACACTTAATTGAACAAACTTCCTCTCCTTGGGCATGTGAAGTATTTTATGTCAACAAAAGGTCAGAGCAAGTTAGAGGAAAATTGTGACTTATCATCAATTACCAACCATTAAATCAGTTTCTTGCAAGTGACAAGTTTCCACTCCCTTAAAAGAAGTCGATGTTCCAATACCTCTCTAATGCAAAGGTTTTCTCCAAATTTGATCTCAAAGCAAGATTTTGGCAATTAGGAATCCATCCAAAAGATAGGTTGAAAAACAGTGTTTTGCATACCCAACCACCATTTCCAATGGACTGTTATGCCCTTTGGTTTGAAAAATGCACCATCTTGTTTCCAAAAGGCCGTGATCTAAATTTCCCAACCTTTGCTTGCAAATACGCTCATCTACATAGATAATATTCTCCCCTATTCACCAGATGAAACCTCGAATTCCCACTTCCTTAGCCAGTTCCATTCAATTGTCAAACAGTACAGTGTTATGCTTTTAAAAAAGAAAATAGTCATCGCCAAAACAAAGATTGATTTTCTTGGAATGATAATTTGCGATGGAAAATACTAGCTCCAACCCCATGTTTTCCAGGAATTACTGGAGTTCCTAATTCCTTGGCTTTGTCAATTACATGTCGAACTTTATCCCTAAGTTGTCTACCCACATACAGCCCCATTGTCAGAGCTTCTCTAGAAAACCCTCCTTTATAGAATTCCATTAAGTCCCAGTTAGTTAAAGCCCTCATTGCAAAACTCCTGCCGTTGCAGATCCCTTCAAATGGAAAAAATGATTCTTCAGACTGACGCAAATGATGAATATTGGGTCGTTATTCTTTTAGAAGAAAAAAATTCCAAGCATTCTGTCTGTAGATACAAAAGTGGAAAATTCAAACCAGCGGAAGCCCATTACCATTCGACATTCAAAGAGAATTTCTCTATTAAAAAAGGAATTGAGAAATTTCAGTTCCATCTCATTGGTTACAGGTTTCTTGTTGAAATGGATATGTCTTCGTTCCAGAATATACTCAAGTTCTAAAGGAAAATGCTCCCACGGCCTCAACTTCTCCATTAGTCAAATTAGTTCTCTCAATGGTCATTTGATGTCAAGCACATTAAAGGAAAAGAAAAGGTCCTCGCAGATTTCTTTTCTCGACATCTACTCCGCCAATCTCCTCCATAATCCCTTGTTTATATCCATTAAAGCCAATTGATCTTTCGTTCCTTCAAAATGTCCCACCTGAAGTTAGAGACATCCTAGAAAAGCTCATTTCTACACAAAGTATGGATCAATTTAGAATATTCTTAGAGATCACAATATTTCGTCATAGACTTGTGTTTTGAGGATTAAAATTTCATCTAAGCTTCCCATTCCTCTTAATGTTCCACAACCATCGTCTCTTTGAGGTCTCAAAAGTAGCCCTATGTTTTCTTTGTTACCTCACCCAAAATTACACTGTTGGTTTGTTCAATGCCCTTGAGTTATTAGGATACATTAACTTTGCTAGAACAGGTCATGAATAAGTTAATGTTGGCAGGCCACATGGAAATAATCTCGCAACGTTCTTGAAATGGTTTAAAACTTTGTATCAATGGTGTGATGTCCTCAGGACTCACTATGGCACTTATGTCCTGATCACTTTCAACAAACCATTAAAAAATCTCCCAGAAAATAAAAATGATGCTCCGCAGATGATCCAATTTGAGAATGTGAGCAAATTCTAGGGTGGTATAGCTATAACCTCGCCAAGTCTCCAAGAACATTGTTTAATGACAATTGAGTTTACTTTCTTGATACCATGTGCCAACGCAACAACACAAACCTTGACGCAGTCTTGCCATAACTCCTCTTCAGCTCTCGCCCATGGGATAACAATCATCTACTTACACGAAAACTCTCAGAACGTCTTTTTAATTGTGCTAAAGGAGCATTCCCTTTTGGTGATCTCGGATTACTCAGCTAGAATACAGACTTGTATGTTAAACTCGGTGACTCAGACTCGGACTGGTAACTCAATATGAAAACTCTGTGTCAGTAGCAAGAAGACAAAAGCGCCTCGTTGATTGAAGATTCCGACGAGAAGCAAAGTATATTGGCCGACAAGCTTTTCTAAAAGTTGTATAATAAGTTTGCTTTGTACTGTTTAATTTTTTAAAATTGTATGTGTAGACACCCTGATCCGTTAACCCCCAAGAACCCTAACAACCATCGAGAAGTATAGTTCTTGGAGCCTGGGACCCACCCGAGCACCCGAAAGGGGCTTGTTGGCCAACAAACCTATTTATAAGTAGGATTATCGCGCGACATATAGTAATGTCGCGCGACAAACAATCTTGTGTCGCACGACAAACCTCTCTGACACAGACCATCCATTCTCTGATACATCAGTCTGTCAGAGATATCACTTCAGCCGTATGTTGCGCGACATTAATCAAGATGTCGCGCGACACTTGCCCTTTCTGGAGAAATGTCACGCGACAATCCTTCACCAGCACTATAAATAGGCCAACACCCCCAAAGGTTCAAGGCAGCAACTAAGGATTGGAAAATTATTGGTATATATCTGTTTTTCTAGTCTTTCGTCACGTATTTTCTACTATCGTCTTATTTCTGAGGAATCATCGAATCTATTCCCGACACTCAACGTGTCCCGCTTCTAGAATCAAATTCTCGAAAATATCTGAAGAAGAAAAAGATCATTATCGTCGGAGATCTCTCTGCCGTATTATATTTTCTTTCTTATTATTATTCTTGTCGGGGAGGTAAAGAAAGTCTTTTCTAGTATTTAAAATCAAAAATATCTGAGTACTCATTTTACTTCCATTGTCCACGTTTTATTTGAATAAACTTATTGCCAAGTTATAAATAGTCTACTATTTTCAAAATAACAGACCCTGATAAAAATCATTTACAAAACCAGAAGAGTAAGTACATTATCATCCGGATAAAATTCTCTTTTTAAAACCCGGACTGATAGAACTTATTTAGGAATTAAAATATGGTATATCCTATCTTTTCCATAGGCTGCGATATGTCTGATAGAACTCCCCTCAAAAGTTCCAATTCCATATTAAATTAGTCCCGATACAAGATCTGAACTTTTCTAAAAGTAATCAAAAACATGAGAAAACCGTTATCATCTGAGGAGATAACACGGGAAACTCTCTATTGAAACAACTTTTGTCACTTGTATTTACATCTTTTCAAAACGAAACATCGGATCTCGGAACACAAAGGTTTTCACCCATTTTCTTGTTTTTCCAAAATTAGGGTTTTTCAAAAAGTAGTAGACTGTCAGTAAAAGCATCCCAGTTTTTCAACATAAAATAAACATATAAAAGACCACTAGAGACCGAAAGGGCGGAACGGGTGCTTAACACCTTTCCAATCCGTAACATAGTTTTCGAACCCTATAAAATCCTGGTTTCGTAGACAAGCGTGTAAAGAAAGGCTTATCTGTAGCCTTTCCTCTTATACAATTATTTTGTCCGTTTTCTCATAAAACGTACTGGCGACTCTGAACGAACCCTCTTACATCTAAAAATAGGATAGAGGGACACCCGATATAAATTATCAAAACAAAAAGAAGCAAATGGAACGACGAAATCCATTCCGACGTTTCAGACGCCCAAGAATGGGAACGAGACCCGGGGGTCGCATTTGCAGATTCTCACAGTATGCTTTTTATAAAGTTGTTTATACATTTGTCATTGTTAGATTCTTACTATTTTGTTTGATTGTACTGCTCCTCCTCTATATAAGGAGCATTATGTTGTATTGTTAAGGCATTGGAGTCTTGTAAGGTTTCTCTCTCTATAAGCTTTACGTGATGAATAAAATTATCATTTTGTTTTTTTATCTCTCCTTAAAAACTTATGTTTATATTTGTTTAAGTGTTTTTAGTTAACTACTCCTGTTCTTCCCATACCCTTATTTACTCTCCACTCTCATAGCCTTATTACTTCCATACCCATATATATATATACATTTAGCATAATTGTACTCCACTTACACATCAAGGTAATCAAAGAGTTATTATATTTGTTAGAAAAGGAGCATAAGTGAGCTAGATTAGGCAATGAATTAATTAAGTGGATTTTCTTTAATCAAATTGGAGTTATCAATGACTGTTATATATAACATGGGCGATTTCACTTCCATTTTTTTTCTTTTCTTAGGCTTCTTAATCCTAGTCAGAATAGGTCAATAATATATGCGGGCAGTTACTACCATACAACAATTTACAATTGGCAGCTGAACAAAGTAGGATAAAGGAACCTCCTCACGCCACCAAATCGCGTAGAAGAATTCTAAAATTGAGTAAATGTTGGATGGTTTTGATAATATTTAGTCAATATATGCATATTTGTGTGCAACGATAAATTTGTTTTCGTCATTTTTTATAGTATTCTCCCCTTAAATTGTATTTATTAATTAAATTTTGCCCCTTACATTCTTCTTTCACCCTCCTCGTTCTTTTGGCCTTTGATTTATATTTTCATTCAGTTTTGCCCCTCTCCACCAATTTGTCCCTTCCCTGTTTTGAATTACATATATAATTTTTATATTTTTATTTAACTTCCCCCCACTTTCTTTCCCACAATTTTTATTATATGCTAAGACTACTTCCTTACCATATGTCTCAAAAATTAGAAAATTAAGTAAAAACTAATAAAAGTGGGAACCCAATTATTAACACACAGATTGTTAGATTCTAGTTCTATAGTTCAAGTATTGTAGTTTTGCCAATGATTATAGTGCCATTCCATTCAGCCTGACAAGAACACATAAAACTATGTCAATAAGGATTATTTGCTGCCATGTAATAATTTGCAAAATTCAGATTTTGTAGTTAATTATTGGTTACTTTCAAAAGTCTACTAATTATGATGGGCTGAATTATCTTTATGCTTAATTTCTTACCCAATTTTATTTTATTCTTTTATACATGTTTGTTTGAAGTATTTCTTTTTTCTTTTTGGTGGGCTATTTGGGTGGGAGTTTAGATACTTGATGCTTGCCCATCCAATTATACTTTGTTGTATTATCACATCTAGTGAAAAAAAAATAGAGTTGTCATGGGTTTGTTGTAAGGAATGAGTAAGCAATGGATTTGAGTTACACATGTGTTGCAATTTTTTGACTTAGATTGTTTGTTGTTCTTCTTCGCCGGTCGAGATCATACTGGAAGATTAGTAAGACCAAGCATATCCACGTTAGCCGACGGACATGAGAATCAAGAAATGGATTAGAGCCTAGCCGAGGCGTCAGCAGTTCAACCAACCCTAGCCGAGATGCATCATTTACTTATGACCGTTAGCAGGAACCTAGCAAGCCTCACGACCGAGCAACAGGGTACCCGAATTCGAATAGAAAAGTTGTCAGCCGAACGAGCTGCACCACCGGGGTTTGAACGACTACCACCGAATCGAGATCCAAATCAAGGGCAGTCATCACAAGTATTTCCCCCAATCCAAGGAACCAACCCACCGCAAATAGGTCCCATCACGGCCGGTCCCGTCCAAACCGACCCCAACAATCAGAATCAATGGGCCCCAGATTCAGGCCCCACTTATCAGCAACAAGAGCGACCCATCGTGTGGCTGCAACCCCAAACTCAATAGGGTTTTGATCCTTAGTACCAACCATGGCCACAAGTTCCCGCAAGACCTATTCCACCACCAGCCCTAGTAGCCCTTGCCAATAAGTACCCAGATATCAATCGACTCCGGGCAGTATATGCAGAATCGGTCATAGCTCGGGAACAACCCGATGAAGTGTCAAGAGAGAGTGAAGAAATAAAGAAATTAAAAGAACATATGAGGGTCCTGCAGAAGGGAGTTTCCCTAATAAAAGGAGCAGACGAGATTACCGATATGAATGCCTTCTCCCTCTACCCAGAAGCCAGATTGCCCTAGGGATTCAAGCTCCCTTCTATCAGCAAATTTACTGGAACAACACCCCCGAAAACCCACCTCCAATCCTACATTAGATCCATGCAAGTATCCGGTTGTGGAGAACCCGAGTTGGCTTAGGCCTTTCACATGACTCTCACAGGGGCCGCCCTGAGATGGTTTTTCAATCTAAAAAGACACCACACGAAGACTTGGGGAGATATCGTCAAGGAATTTATGACTAAGTACGGGTCCAACGAAGATTTTAAAATTACCCGTAAACACCTGGAAATGGACAAGCAAGGCAAGAAGGAAAGTTTCAGCGACTTTGTCATACGCTGGAGAGAAATGGCCTCCCAAATGTCCAAACGACCCAATGAAGAGGAGCAGTTAGAAATCATACAGAAGAATTTCACTCCAGCTGTGTTAAGTTGTATGGGAAACACGTCTTCCTGCACTTCAGAGCTTTGTTAAGCATGGGGTCGCAAGTAGAAGAAGAACTGGCCAAGAAGGCAGAGATCGACACCAAGAAAGCCTCGTACACTGAGAGAAAGACAGCCACTCCAGCTGTAAACCAACTGAGCTCATACCCATTGTAGACACCCCGATCCGTGACCCTCGCAAGAACCCTAACGACCTTCGAGAACTACTGTTTTTGGAGTCCGGGACCCATCCGAGCACCCGAAACTACTCCGAAAGGGTTTGTTGGCCAACAAACCTGTTTTTAAGTGGGATTGTCGCACGACATACTGGTATGTCGCGCGACAATCACTCTTATGTCGCGCGACAAACCCCTCTGCACTCGACCATCCACTTTCTGACATATCACAGTGTCAGAACCCATCACTTCAGCCGTTTGTCGCGTGACAAACAGGTACAGTGAAACAAATATGTCGCGCGACAAACAGGTACGTCGCGTGACAAACATATAAAGTTGGGAAATGTCGCGCGACAATCCTCTCCGAGCAGTATAAATAGGCCAACACCCCCAAGGGTTCTAGACGGCAACTTCGCCACAATTTCTATACTAGAGACCGAAAGGGCGGAATGGGTGCTTAACACCTTCCCAAACCGTAATATAGTTCCCGAACCCTATAGAATCCTGGTTCGTAGACAAACGTGTAAAGAAAGGCTTATCTATAGCCTTTCCTCTTACACAACTATTTTGTCCGTTTTCTCGTAAAACGTACTGGCGACTCTGAACAAACCCTTTTGCATCTAGAAATAGGATAGAGGGACACCCGATATGAATTATCAACACATAAAAGCAAATGGAACAACGGAATCCTTTCCGATGTTTCAGACTCCCAAACCAGAGGCTGAGAACTTGGGGTCGCATTTGCGGATTCTCACACCCATATCAACAAAACCCATTCCAACAGCCGCAGCAAACACCTCAGATGAGTTGGCTTACCCAAGGAGACTCTTCAAACACCAAACTTAAAAAGAGAAGGAATTTCTGCACCCTTCCCACCACCCTGGTCAAAAGTCTGGAATTACTCCGAAAGGCCGGACTAATCACTTCGCTCAACCCACGCCCCCCACCAAACCCTATTCCCAGTACCTGGAGAATGAATGAGAATTGCGCATACCATCAAGCTGCGGGCCATGACATGGAACGCTGTTTAGCTCTTCGTCATCGCATCCAGGACCTAATCGAAGTTGGAACCATTCCCGCACCTGGCGGGCCCAATGTTACTAACAACCCCCTTCCCAACCATGCCCCACCTGCAGGAATTAACGCCGTGACCACTGATGAAGAAAGCTTTGATCCCGTAGAACTCATCCGAGATGACCCAGCCTACAAATCACCCATTGTTCCGCGTAAAAGAGCCCAAGTTGCCTCAGGCCTCAATCCAATAATTGATCAATGGATGGCTAAGATGAACTTCTTACCCGGGCAGGGTTTAGGAAAAGCAAATCAAGGGATCTCCCACCCACTTACAATCAAAACTAACCCTGGAAAATCCGGGATATGATGGACCCAGGACAAGAAGAAACAACCATGGAGGCCCTGAGGCCCCCCCAAGGAGACAATCTGTATGACAAAGACCTCCCCCAAGACTTTCAGTTGGTTGGCAGAGCAAGATCCGTTAGAAGCCTCTGAAGAAACAGACCCCGCATCTCTATGGATACATCAAATTACTCGTTCGGGAAGGGTATATCAACCACCACCGATGAATGTTGAGAAAACACCTCCTCCTAAGGAGATAGGAGATGACCGGGTACTAGAACAGTTGAAGAAAACCCAGACACACATCACCATTTGGGGCCTCCTGATTTTCTCTAAACCTCACAGGACCGCCTCATCAAACTCCTAGATGAGGCCGTCATATCACCAGATTCCACGCCAGAACAACTGCTAAGCATGATTGGTTCGCTTACACTTCAAAGAAGTCTGTCATTCTCAGATGAAGACTTGTCCCCACTAGGGAAGAAACACAGTCTGGCACTCCATATTACTGTCTGGACCTGAGAAAAAATCTTGCCACAGGTTCTCATCGACAACGGGTCAACCATAAATGTTTGCCCACTGAAGACCGCCGATGGGTATTTCAAATACAGAGCTTTCTCCGTCAGCTATAACCGTTAGAGCCTATGATAACATGAAAAGGGCCGTTCTGGGCTCTCTAAAGCTTGACCTCATGGTCGGTCCTTGAAACTTTTCGACCGACTTTCAAATCATAGACATTCCCTCTAGTTTTAACCTCCTATTGGGAAGAGCATGGCTACACGACATAGGATCACTCCCCTCCTCCTTACACCAGAAGATCAAAATAACGTTCGAAAGGAAAATAATCACCATCTAAGGAGATCCTGAAAGGACCTTGGCATATCTGGAATTACCCGTCTTAGGCATAAGGAGCTAGAGCATACAGTTGGGGGGCTTTTCTTACGAGCCTCAAGTGCAAGCCCTCACCACCCAGAGAATCGAGTATCTTTCCCCTGAGAATATCCCCGGTTTTAGTACTAAGATCACAAATATGCTGAGAATGATGAAATACTTGCCTGGAGCCAGTCTGGGAATGGGGCAGCAGGGATTACTTCAGGCCTTAGAACCAGTAGCGAGATACAAAAAAGACGGTTTAGGGTACCAACACACCGACAAAGATAATCGAGAAGAAAAGGTTCGAGGGCATCAATATCCGAGTTTCAGCTCACTAAATGGGTTTTTCGTCAAGGAAGGAGAGGACTTCCCCTTTTGCGGCTTTCAAGAGCCTTGGAGAAACAGCGATGGAGATAGTTTTCTAGGATGGGAGATCTTCTATGAAGAGGACCTTTACCTCAAAAAGGATGTCATACACACTTTCACCACCAAATTGACAATCGGGCCGAGAGAAGAAAATGAAGACAAGGAAGATGCAGAGGAAGAAATGATCGGAGATATCTTTGACATCATGGCCCTAGAAAATGATGAACCGATGGATGATCCGATACACCTAATTCGCGCCGATCCAGAATACCAAGAAAAAAGGGGAAATAGTGAAATTGTAAAGGTGAGAGATAAGAAGAAGAGTGAGGGTAGGGCTAGGAAAGAGTCACTCCTAGATTTACTTTTTAAACATGTACCTGTAAGCACTGTTATCAATGAAAAATATTCTATTTTGCAGTATCCTGTTAGTTTTGATTCTGTAATTGCCTATATGAAAATGGAAAGACTAAATAGCACCCTGAGTGGGAGGAACAATATATACAAAGCGAGGAGGGAGACACTCTTGTGATTAATCTCAGGACGGAAGAGGAGAAGAAAGAGGTTCGTATTGGGGCAAATCAAAACGAAACGGAAAGAGAGAAATTCACACAAACTCTACATGAGTACGTGGATGTCTTTGCCTGGTCCTATGCCGATATGCCAGGTTTGAACAGCCAGATAGTCATGCACGACATACACACAAAGCTAGAGTTCAGGCCTGTCAAACAGAAATTGAGAAAATTTACGCCGGAATGGTCCCTAAAAGTAAAAGAAGAAGTGATGAAACAATTGAGTGTGGGGTTTGTTGATCTTATAGTCACTAATCTTGTTTTGATAATAACAATAACATTAATCACGTGTAATTTAATTAAGTTGATGTTTAAATTTATAGCCACATTAAATTGATCACACGTGGACAAAATTGAAAAGCCGGAATAAAGATCTTTCACCTACAAAGTTGTACGCTTTCAATATCTCACACATCACAAAGCCTCCATGATCAATGATCTATCAATGGCACCTCTATGATGAATGATAAGCCAAGGAAGAAAAGAAATGAAGAAACAATCAGAGCCCTCGAAGACTCATTAGTTTCTATTTGAGTGAGTGCTTTAGTTGCCTTTGTAAAGGTTCATATTTGATTCTTAATATAGCTCATATACTTTGTTTTTACATAACTAGATTGATCAAAATTGAGTTTCCTCAAGATCTTTTCAAAACACACATTCTAGTAAAAACCGGTTTTGAAATTAATTCTTATTTAATTTTAAATGATCTTATTTGAAGCTCTAACAAAAATAGGTATCTTAGGAACCTATATTTTACATTCCCCACGCATTAAAAGTGGTCTTAGAGCTTATTTGCAAAAGTATCAAAATTGGGTTTTTGGACTGATGACCAGAGCTCATCAGTCGACTAAGCAGAGAGGCTCAGTTGACTGAGGCTCACTCAGTCGACAAAGGAGCCCTGCTCAGTCGACTGATGGCACAGAATATAGCCGTTGGAGTTCTGATTTTTTACCATTTTTGGCACCAAACTCTTACGAACTCCCTCCAAACGGCCATATGATGTCTTAGACTATATATACACCATATAAGACTTATTTAAACACTCTTGAATCATTCCTACACTATTCTCTTCATCTACTTTCATTTTCAAAGATTCAAGAACATTGCTTTTGATCAATCATCTTTATTTTGAGCTATATTTTATTGATCAAATTTGATATCTCTTAGTGTGAGTTTAAGTTATAATCTTCATACACTATTGAGCTATTGTACATTGGTGTTAGTCACCAAATCATTTCTTTCAAACATTAAGAGAGGTTCATCTCTTAAAATAGCAAGAGTGAATTCTTGTGTGAGTATTAAGAGAGATTCAATACTTGTAAGAGTGTGTGAGAAGAATACACTTGTAGAGGTTTGATCTTCACCCGGAAGGAGATCAGTTATAGTGGAATTTCTCGGGGTACTAACCGAGCGCGGAGTAGGGGCTAACAAGTCAAACCGTGTAGACAAAAAGTCTTCGACTTTGATCGGTTTAATCTTTCTATCTCTTGAACTCTTATATTGTGTTAATTGCATCTTGTGATTGGATTTATCTTTATTTCTTGTTGCTTGATCGATATAGACACCAAATATTTTTAAATTGATTTTGAAAATCCCATTAAGTTTTAAAAATCCTATTCATCCCCCTCTCTAGGGTATTTTCTGACCTACAATTGGTATCAGAGGTTGTACTCATGTTTTGATTTTACAATCTTAGAGTTCACGATTATGTCTATCTATCAAGGAACCGGACTTAACGAAGGTTCTTCCACCACTAGGCCACCCCTATTTGATGGCAAAAATTATAGCTATTGGAAAAATCGCATGTGTACTTTTCTTCAAGCTAGTGATTTTGAACAATGGAGGGTTACACTCATTGGACCCTATGAGATTACCAAAACCGATGAAAGGGGTAATGTCACTCCTAAATCAATTTTCAAATATGATGAGCATGACATTAAGAAAATCCAATTTAATGCTAAAGCCTTAAATTCTTTACATTGTGCATTAACTATGGACGAATACAACAAAATTTCTAGTTGTAAAACTGCAAAAGAAATATGGGACAAATTAGAGGTTGCTCATGAGGGAACCTCACAAGTCAAGGATGACAATATTGATATGCTTGTTCATGATTATGAGCTTTTCAAAATAGAGCCTAATGATTCATTTGCTTCTATGTATAGTAGGTTCTCCATTATTACTAATGCTTTAGATCTCCTTGGAAAGGTTTATTCCAATGAAGACAAGATTCGAAAGATTCTTAGAACTCTTCCCAAGAAGTGGAGACCCAAAGTAACGGCTATTGAAGAAGCCAAGAACCTCAAAACGCTAAGCATGGATGAACTATTGGGTTCACTTAAAACCCACGAGAAGGAATTGGAGAGAGAAGAAGAAGTTGACTCAAAAGCCAAGAAGACTCTTGCTCTCAAGGCAAGTCAACGAGAGGATGATGAAGAGTCAATGGGCGGTGACGATGACATGGCTCTCCTCTCTAGAAACTTCATGAAATTTCTAGCCAAGAAGAAGAAGTTTCAAGGAAAAGGAAACAACTTTAGTTCTTCATCAAAGAGGAACATTGATCGATCAATTCAACCAAGAGTTGAAAACGAAGAAGTCAAGAAATGTTTCCATTGCCATGAACCGGGACACTTCAAAACCAATTGCCCGGTTAGAAGAAAGGAGAGAAGAGATAAAAGAGATAAAGCCTTCAAACAAGTGAGGCATGCCCTCAAGGGGACTTGGAGTGATTCCGAAGAGGGTGAGTCCGATGCTGACTCTAGCGACGAGGAGACGGCAAACCTTTGCCTTATGGCAAGAGACGATGAAGTAGACTCTATTTATGATTCATTTAGTGATGATAATGTATCTATAAATGATGATGCTCATGATGAAAATGACTAGATGAGTTATATGAAATGTTTGAGGAATTGCATAGCAAATTTGAAAATTTATCTAAAAGGTATGCAAGCCTCAAAAAGGAGAATTTGATAGTTTCCAACAAGTGTGAAACTTTTGAGAAAAAAAACATGGTTTTGAAAAATGAAATCAAAACTTTGAAGAAAGGAAAGGAAAAGGAAATTCCAAACACACTTGTGGTGGAAAACATCAAATTAAAAGATCAAGTGGATGATCTAACTAATAGCTTAGCCAAATTCACCAATAGAAGGGACAATTTGGATAAACTATTAGGAATGCAAAGATGTGTATTTGACAAAGCCAGTTTGGGCTACAACCAAATTAACAACCAAAAGGATTACAAAAACTTTTTTAAAACATATACACCTCATGATCCCACTCATCTTTGTTCATATTGTGGTAGAAATACTCATTATGTGGATCATTATTTCTATCGAAATGAAGGTTTTCCTAAAAGGAAGCTTGCTTGGTTTCCAAAAGGAACCATTATGTTTGCTAACCCAAAGGGACCCAACACATTTTGGGTACCAAAGGAGAAGTTACTCAAAGTCATGGTGTAGGTGTGCTTGAAAGCCAAGGGTAGAAAAACCAAGTGGTTCTTGGATAGTGGTTGCTCAAAGCACATGACGGGAGACAAGAACAACTTCTTAAGTCTAATTCCCAAGCGAGGAGGGAATGTGACTTTCGGGGACAACGCCAAAGGAAAAATCATCGGTATAGGTAAGGTTGGTAAGCATTCTACGTGTATTGATAATGTTATTAGTTGATGGTTTGAAGCATAATTTACTTAGCATTAGCCAATTATATGATAAGGGTTATGAAGTTATTTTTAAATCCGATCGTTGCATTGTTAAGAATGTTAGTGATGATTCCATTTTACTTGTTGCATATAGAAATAACAATGTGTATACTCTTGAGCTTGATGATTTATCACAACAAGATGTTAAATGCTTATCCGTTATAAATGATGTATCTTGGTTATGGCATAGGAGACTAGGACATGCTAATATGGATTTAATTCATGTTTTGTCTAAGAAAGAGCTCGTTAAAGGATTGTCTAAAACCAAATTTGTTAAAGATAAAATTTGTGATGCATGTCAACTTGGTAAACAACACAAATCATCGTTCAAGTCTAAAAAGGATATTACTACATCTAGACCACTTGATATGTTGCATCTTAATTTGTTTGGTCCTATTTCGGTTGCTAGTCTAGGTGGCAAATTGTACACTCTTGTTATTATTGATGATTACACTAGACTCACTTGGGTGCTCTTTCTCACCCACAAAAGTGAAACTCCACCTGTCTTTGCTAAATTTTGTATAAAAGTTCAAAATGAAAAAGGTGTCTCTATTGTGCATGTTCGTAGTGATAGAGGTAGTGAATTTGACAATGTTGATATTGAGAACTTTTGTGATGAGCATGGTATTGATCATAATTTTTCGGCACCTAGAACTCCTCAACAAAATGGTGTTGTTGAAAGAAAAAATAGATCTCTTCAAAAGATGTCTAGGACTATGCTTAATGAACATTCTTTGCCGGAATATTTGTGGCGGAAGCCGTTAACACCGCATGCTATGTGATTAATCGTACTATCATTCCTAAAAAGTTAGATAAGACACCTTATGAGTTATGGAATGACAAGAAACCAAATATTGCATATTTTAAAGTTTTTGGTTGCAAATGTTTTATTTTGAATGATCGTGATCACTTAGGTAAATTTGATGCTAAATCCGATGAAGGAATTTTTCTTGGGTATGCCACTAATAGTAAAGCATATAGAGTTTACAACAAGAAAAGTTTAGCAGTCCAAGAGTCTATGCATGTTGTATTTGATGAGTCAAATCCTTTCTCACCAATAGTACATTCCGATGATGATGTTGAAATTATCCAAAAGATCTCGGATAGTCAAATTAATGATACATCTAAGGAAGATACATTAAGTGCTCAAGCTCCTCCTAAGGAGTTAGAAAACAAAACCAAGCAAGACTCGAATGATTTGCCTAGGAGTTGGAAATTTGTGTCCAACCACCCTATTGATCAAATTCTTGGAGAGCCATATAGTAAAGTTATGACTAAATCTTCCTTAAGAAATGTATGCAATAATGTGGCATTTGTTTCTCAATATGAGCCTAAAAAAATTATTGAAGCCGAACAAGATGAATCTTGGATGATGACTATGCAAGAAGAGCTCAATCAATTTGAGAGAAACAAAGTGTGGACACTTGTTCCCAAACCTAGTGATCAAACCATTATAGGTACTAAATGGGTATTTCGTAACAAAAAGGATGAAAATGGTGTAATTGTTAGAAATAAGGCTAGACTTGTTGCCCAAGGATACAATCAAGAGGATGACATTGATTATGAAGAAACGTATGCACCCGTAGCTCGTTTAGAAGCCATTCGCATTCTACTTGCTTATTCATGTTTTAAGAATTTTAAATTATATCAAATGGATGTGAAAAGTGCCTTCTTGAATGGTTTTATTGAAGAGGAAGTTTATGTAAAACAACCTCCCGGTTTTGAAAATCATGTTTATCCGGATTATGTGTTTAAATTATCGAAAGCATTATATGGTTTAAAATAAGCACCTAGAGCATGGTATGATAGACTTAGCTCATTTTTAATTAACAATGGTTTTGTTAGAGGTAAAATTGATACTACCTTATTTATCAAAAATCATGACAATGACATGCTACTTGTACAAATCTATGTTGATGATATTATATTTGGTTCTACTAACGAAAATCTTTGTAAGGATTTTTCCACATGTATGCAAAAGGAATTCGAAATGAGTATGAAGGGAGAAATGAACTATTTCCTTGGATTACAAGTGAAGCAATGCAAAGAAGGCATCTTCATCAATCAAGAGAAGTACGTGAAGGAGCTCTTGAAGAAATTCGACATGGAAGGTGCAAAATCCATGAGCACTCCTATGAGTTCAACATTGAAGCTTGACAAAGACGAGATAGGTAAAAGCGTAGACATCAAGAAATGTCGAGGTATGATCGGTAGTTTATTATATTTGACGGCCTCTAGGCCGGATATTATGTTTAGTATATGTCTTTGTGCACGATTCCAAGCCGATCCTAAAGAGTCACATCTACTTGCCGTAAAACGAATTTTTTGTTATCTTTTCGGTACTAGTTCCTTGGGTTTGTGGTACCCAAGAGAGAACTCATTTGACTTGATTAGTTATTCCGATGCGAATTTTGTCGAATTTTGTCGGTGGCCCTTTCAATGGCTTCGGTGGCGGCCGAAAGTTGTTGTGCTCAAACTTTATACATTAAACAACAACTAGAAGACTTCGGATTAAGTCTTAGCCACGTTCCCATTAAGTGTGACAACACAAGTGGTATTAGCTTGACCAAGAACCCCATACAACACTCACGTACTAAGCACATTGAGATAAGATATCATTTTATTCGTGATCATGTGCAAAAAGTTGATGTTGATATTGAATTCGTTGGCACCGAATCGCAATTTGCGGATATATTCACTAAACCACTTTCGGATGATCGTTTTTATACTATTCGACGTGAACTCGGTATGACTAGAGCTTGTGACATCTAGTTTATTCCAAAAAGTTCATAAAAAGGATAAACAGTGCTTATTCTTGAGCACACATCTTTTATATTAATTGTACTAAATTTTTCACAATTCTAGTGTTGTATATGTTTTGAATTAATTTTACATGTTATTGTGGCAATTAACAAGTAATTTTGCAGCTATCAGTCGACTAAGGGAGACCACTCAGTCGACTGAGCCTCCATCAGTCGACTGATGAGTGACTGAGAGCTATTATTTTATCCTCTGTTTTTCCCCTGTTTCTCCCATGTTTCATTCACTTCTCTCTCAACCTATTTCGAGCCCTCTCTCTTCACCCACACCATAAACCTTCACAAACCATCCTATATTTCTAGATTCTTCACCAAAACACATTCTAATCCATAAATCTTCATCATTCTACATCAAATCACCTACAAATCACACCTATTTCACTTCAAACCCATCATATTATTTCTCAAACCCTAACCCTAGCCTCCATTTGAATCCTTTACCCAATCTCTCTACTATCTCATCTAAAATCATCCATATAACCTATTTACCACTCTTTTCCATCATCTAAACTAGTTTTGAAACCCAAAAATCTCAATTTCTCTTCAAACCCTAGTTTCTTCAAAGTCTATATCCTTTTCTCAATCTCTCTAAATATGTCTCAAGCACCTCGCTCTCGTCGCCCTCGCAAGTCTATACCGCAAGTAGGTACATCTTCGCCCGCTCTTACACAAGTTCCACAATAACCATTGTTCATCTCTGATGAAGTTCAAGCAAACTTCAACTCTGACTATGCCATTCGTACTATTGTTGAAGGTAAACAATTCAATATTGAGCTATTTTCTTCTTATGGTCTTAACATCACTGCTCTTTTTCGTAGACAAGGCATTATCAATTTTCTAACAATTCGTGAGAATGTCTATCCCCGTCTAGTTAGATTGTTTTATGCTAACCTTCATCACCCGGCACTTGATTCTGGACGTCCGAACAAACTTCGTCTTAACACTCTTATAAATGGACGAATGATTAGCTTTACTAAATTGGATCTCAGTCGGATCTTTGGTTTTTCAACTGAAAATGTGACGGACGTCCCGTCGAATTTTGGCATTCTTTTTGGTTTTGAAAAATCCGCTGCCCTATCTACTATTCTTAAGTGACGGTTTAGACACCACAATAGTGGTGCAGGACTTGAAATCAAAGCCTCTATGCTTACTTTGCAAAACTGACTTATCCATTCCATTATCGGGTATTCCATTGTTTCGAGACGAGGTAGTAGGACTTCCGTCAATGCTTTGGACGTTTTCTTGGTATGGGCAATCGCAATGGGCCACAAGCTTGACTTTGCAGATCTCATGTTCAATCATCTTCTTGGTATCACCAATCGCAAGAAACAAGGATTGGTATATGCTATGGCGCTCACCCGACTTTTTCAATTTTATGACATTCCCCTTGAAGATGAGACGAAAATCATTGTTCCAACGTCCGATGAAACCTATAGTGCCAAGACTATTCGTCAAATGGGATATCACATAGAGAACGGAGAATGGATTTCAAATGATCCTCTTGACATTGATGAGGACGGTGATAGTGATGATGATGAGAACTTGGCTCAAACTGAGCCCATGGAGCAAGACATACCACCTCAAGGACCTTCCACTCAAGCTCCCTCTAGCTTTCAACAAGCCATTCACATGCCACATCCAAATGAAGCTATCTTGCAAGCCATCTAACATCTCTCGGTGACCGTGGACAATAGGTTCAACTGCATTGAGGAAAGGCAAAGAGCACATGAAGCCGCATTCCTCCACTACCACCCTGACTATGTCTTTCCACCGTGGAATCCGTGGCATGGCAATCAAGAATGGGGTCAATGGCCACAAGAAGGTCCCGACGATTGATATCCTTCTCTTCTCTTCTTTTTGATCATGACAAAGGGGGAGAAAATAATAAGTGTTTGGTACACACTTTATCTAGTATGCCTTTTATGCTTTCTTTATAAACTTCTATCAACTCTAGTTTTATGCTTGTTATGGTTTTAATTTGGTTATAACTCTAGTATTTCATCAAATTGTTGAACTTTAGATAAAGTTTGAAGTATTAATTAATATTATGCATTGGTTTGAACTTGTGTGATGCATGCCTGCTTTATTCTATTTTATGCATAGTTTGAGGGGGAGTTTTCCCGTTAGAAAACTCAACTTATAATCTTAATCGCAAACACACATTGATTTATTATCATCATCAAAAAATGGGAGATTGTTGAATATATAGTCACTAATCTTGTTTTGATAATAACAATAACATCAATCATGTGTAATTTAATTAAGTTGATGTTTAAAGTTATAGCCACATTAAATTGATCACACGTGGACAAAATCAAAAAGCCGGAATAAAGATCTTTCACCTACAAAGTTGTACGCTTTCAATATCTCACACATCACAAAGCCTCCATGATCAATGATCTATCAATGGCACCTCTATAATGAATGATAAGCCAAGGAAGACAAGAAATGAAGAAACAATCAAAGCCCTCGAAGACTCATTAGTTTCTATTTGAGTGAGTGCTTTAGTTACCTTTGTAAAGGTTCATATTTGATTCTTAATATAGCTCATATACTTTGTTTTTACATAACTAGATTGATCAAAATTGAGTTTCCTCAAGATCTTTTCAAAACACACATTCTAGTAAAAATCGGTATTGAAATTAATTCTTATTTAATTTTAAATGATCTTATTTGAAGCTCTAACAAAAATAGGTGTCTTAGGAACCTATATTTTACATTCCCCAAGCATTAAAAGTGGTCTTAGAGCTTATTTGCAAAAGTATCAAAATTGGGTTTTTGGACTGATGACCAGAGCTCATCAGTCGACTAAGCAGAAAGGCTCACTCAGTCGA
>CM038470.1:34500928-34675105 GCA_021464415.1 Lonicera japonica | reverse complement strand
CTCTTCTAGAGATCCAATCCACTCTCACAAGAATTCAAGCTATTATGCATCAAGATGAAAATATATGGTGCATTCAAGAAGAAGTTCAAAGAAATTCTAACAAGCTCCTTGAAGGCTAGAGTACTTCATTTAGTATGTGAGTGATTAGTCTTTTGTAAAGATATTGATATTGATCTCAAATTAAGCTCAACCATGATTTTATATCATTCTATAGCATTCATCTCTTTCATAGCAAAAGTTTGAATTGAACATCATTTACAAAACTTTTTCTCTTAAACCGGTTTTCTTGTAAAAATTATATTTAATTTATCCGGTTGTTTTTATGATCAAAACCAACTCCAACATGCTTAGAATAACCTCTAGAACATTCCCCAAGAGTTTGGTTGATTTGAGGTTTGGCTTTTGCAAAAATTCCAGAAGCATGTAGTCGACTACACATTTAATGGGTGAGTCGACTACACCATGTAGTCGACTACATGGTCCTTAGGGGAGTCGACTACCTAGCCAAAATATAGCCGTTGGAGAGTTGGTAAATGTCTTGTTTTGCCCCACAACTTCTTGTAACCACTTCAAACGGCCATATCCTTTTCCAAGCTATATATATGAGGTCTTAGACTTGTTTTTATATACTTGAATGATCACACAAACTCATTTTACACATATCTTCATTATTCAAGTATACAAGCTATTGCATTGATCACACTCTTCATATTTGAGCTTATTTCTTGATCAATCTTAATATCTCTTAGTGTGAGCTTCATTTGTAATTTCTCAAACACTTAAGAGCTATTGTACATTGGTGTTAGCCACCTAAACTTATTCTATTCATATTTGTGAGAGGTGTTTCTCATAGAATAGCAAGAGTGAATTCTTGTGTGAGTATTGAGTGCAATTCAATACTTGTAAGAGTGTGTGAGAAGAATACACTTGTAGAGGTTTGATCTTCACCCGGAAGAAGATTGATATTATTGGATATTCTCGGGGAACTAACCGAGCGCGGAGTAGGGGCTAACAAGCCGAACCGTGTGGACAAAAAGTCTTTGACTTTGATTGGTTCAATCTTTCTATCTCTTTATCTCTTATATTGTGTTATTTGTTTCTTGTGATTGGATTTATCTTTGTTTATTGGTTGGTTGATTGATATAGACATCAAACATTTTTTAAATTGATTTTAAAAATCCCATTAAGATTTAAAAACCCTATTCACCCCCCCTCTAGGGTATTTTCCGACCTACATAAATAAATAAAGAGATATGTCTAAATAAATTTTAATTTTCGATTATTAGACAATTCCCTTATTTACATTAATTTGCCACTAACACCATGCGACAATTAATGTCTAATGAAGCACTTAGAGTGCGTTTGATTGCAAGCGTGGAATTTGCATGGAAAGAAAATAAGTTACCGGCAATTGAATTGCATGAAAAATGTAGTGTAGTGTGTTTGATTACCTTAATTTTCTACCCGGAAAACATTGGTTGTATTATGACATTTTTAATGTAGAAAAAATTATTGGTATTTTTTTTTACATAATTATATAGTCATGATCGATCTTGTTTAATTGATCTTGATTAGTATATTTTAAATATTAAATTTTATATTTTAAATTATGGCATTTTTATTGTAGAAAATGGTAAAAACTTTGTCTCGTGAACCGTGACCAAGCATGGAAAACAAAAAACCACCTCCCCCAAAGAAAACATTTTCCTCAATTGCCTTGAAAATGCACATGTGTGAGCCAAAAGTAGGAATTAAATTGCCTAGGAAAAAAAGCCAATCAAACACCTTAAGTATTCAAATCAAGTGAAAAATGCTCATTTTCCATGAAAAATGTTACCAATCAAACACACCCTTAATTCAAAGTACAGTGATTTAGGCTTTTTTTTTTAAAAAAAAATTAACATTAAATGACACTAATATACCATAAGCTAAAAGAATGTATCAATTTGTACCATAAACATTTTTTTTTCCAACACTTTGCACCTTATATATACAAATTATATCAATTTATTTCAATGCTCCATTTTCGGCTATTTTTCAAAATGTCCCACCACACGAGCGAATTGCTGTATCAATATTCCATATTTAATATACCATATTCATCCTCACTATATCAAAATATGAAAAAATCCATAATTAATTCCTACTTGCTATTACAAAATCCATTCTTAATTCCAACTTACTACAACAAAAATCTATCTTTACTTCCCACCATAAAATTCACCATTTATTTCTTTCTTCTTCTTCTTCTAACAGTGGACTCCCAATTTTAGCGCCAAAGTGAAGAGCAAAAATGAGGTGAAGGTCACTTATTATCTCTTGTCCAAAATGCTCTTACTAATTGCACACGTAATTCGCTAATGTGGCCGAAGGTTTTGAAAATTGGCCGGAAATGGAGCATCAAGGTAAATTGATATAATTTGTATGTATGGGAGCAAAGTGTCGGAAAAAAAAATTTTAAGTGCAAATTAATACTTTCTTTTAATTTGAGGTGCAATAGTATCATTTAGTCATTTTTTTTCTAAACAAAGTGATAAACTTGTAACACGAATTCTCTATAAATACAACTTATATATATATAATGAATTAAGCTTTTAATAGGAAGAAAAAGGAGAAATCTAATTTGGTGCACAATTCTCTTCTACATTCGGATCTTAGAAACTTTTTACAAGAGAGTAAAATCTCTATAGTGTATAGTCAAATAATTAATGGGTTTTTTCTTTTTAGTTCAATCTATTCAAATTTTATTTTACATTTAGACCACCTCTTTTATAAAACTAGGAAATGGCCCAAAAAGTGCATATAATTATTACTAATTTACAATGTTATGAATATCGTATTTTTAAAATTTTATTTATGCATTTCCAGTTTTAACCTCGTTTGACTTTTTTCTGGATAATTAATTTATCGCTATAATTTATATATCCCCTAAATCTTTTCAGATTTCCACATTTGAAAAGATTTTGAAGTTATTTTTCAATTTATTTTTCATACAAATATAAATTCACAATACAACTTTCTTTATACAAATATATAATAATTTTTTTCCATACAAGTTATGAATGTACAACTATCACAATAAACGTGGACTAACAAAAGATTTGACAACTATATTCATGTGTTTCGAACATAATACCTTCTTATTACGAGGACATGGTCATGAAAGATTCCAATGGGGTACAAGGCTATTGACAATTTTTAAAATTTTAAACATACCTAATAAATATCCCTTAAATTAAGGTAATTTTAGTTTATTTTTTTTGTCATTAATTTTCCTTATTAAACATACGTATTATATTATGTTTGAATTTGACCCAAACACTAATTTGAGCAAAAATGTTATCTATATTATAAAATACAAAATTTTACTGCACTTCAGCCATGTTTAATTGAGTTTTTGAGTTGAATTATTGAAAAGTGTGAAAATAGATTTAAAAGTAAATTTGATTTTTGTTGAACTTTTTTTCAACATATTTAAAAAAATTTATGAAAAAAATTCAAAAAATAGTCGTAATAAATCTTATTTTATAAATCTCAATGAGTATGTTTTAAATATGTTTTTTATTTAATTTTAATTTTTCAATTTAAAGTTATAATATTTTAAATATTTTATGAGATAAAAAATAAAATAAAATAAATTTTAACAAATATGAAAGTAAAATCAAATTTTGAGTTTCACGTTCTAAAGTCCTTTGATCCAAATATCCACATGGTTTAATCTAGATATCGACGTGGCATCTAATTGATATGTCATCAATCTCAACCGTTAAAAGTGATTTACTGTCACATCAAAATATCAAATCATTATCATTACTACCCACTCACGAGACAAGCACCCAAATCACTACTCTTCTTCCAACTTCCTCTATCATTTACTTTAAAGTGTAAATAATATTAAATTAGGAAATTTAATTTTATATCATAAAAATATCGATATAAAAATGTTTATAAATAATATTATAAAATATAATTTTTTACGTATTAAAATTATAGTATAAATGAAGAGATTATTTTATAATATTATAGTGTAACTTGTCAAATATTAATTTTATAGAGAAGTAAAAAAATTAACTCTTAATATAAATAGAGCTAATCCTATTCATATTAGATATCAGTTGAATAATAAGATTTATCTTATTCTTTTCGTTATTTCTCTCTCTATTATTTTAACACGTTATCAGTACGACTACTTTACAGTCAATTGAAGGCCATTGCGAAAGCAGGCCATCATAGTTAAAATTAAAAAATTTTCTTCTTGAAGGCCAGTTATGCGAAAGCATGCCATCATAATTTAAAATTTATATTTCTTTTTCTTGGAGGCTAACTCAATATTAAGCCTCGTAATTTCTTCATACATGTCAGATCTATGACTTTTTTTTTCTTTCATAATATTATGATTTATGTTGTTTGTCTTCTATTATTATTATAGATTTTAAATATTCTATCTTATAAATAATCTGGACATGAAGTTCTATGATTTATACTTTTGAAACTTTGAAATTTATAATCATTATTATCTTGGACCGAAATTCCATAATTTATATTTTTAAGACCTGAAGTTCCCTATTCATTATTATGGACCGGAAGATCTATAATTTATATTTGGGACCTGAAGTTTTTTATTCATTATTATGGACCCGAAAATTCATAATTTATATTTGGGACCTGGAATTTTCTATTTATTATTATGGACCCGAACATTCATAATTTATTTTTGGGACCTGAAGTCCACTATTCATTATTATGGACCCGAAGATCAATAATTTATTTTTAGGACTTGAAGTTCCCTATTTATTATTATGAACCCAAAAATTCATAATTTATATTTGGGACCTGAAGTTCCCCATTCATTATTATGGACTCGAAGATCCATAATTTATATTTGATACCTGAAGTTCTCCATTCATTATTATGGATCCGAAGATCCATAATTTATTTTTAGGACCTGAAGTTTCCTATTTATTATTATGAACCCAAAAATTCATAATTTTTATTTGGGACCTGAAGTTCCCTATTCATTATTATGGATCCGAATATCCATAATTTATATTTGGGACCTGAAGTTTCCTATTCATTAATATTGACCCGAAGATTCATAATTTCTATTTGGGACATGAAGTTTTCCATTTCTTATTATGGACCTGAATATCCGTAATTTATAATTGGGACATGAAGTTCTCCATTCATTATTTTGAACCCGAAGATCTATGATTTATATTTGAAGTTAAAGGCTTTTATTTTATTTAGAGATCCGAAGATTTCTAAATGTGGACCCGAAGTTTTATAATAATTATTTTGGATCTGAAGTTCTGTCGTCATAAATTTGGACCTGAAGTTCCAATAACAATATGCCTCAATAATTAAATCTGAAATTTTGATATAAGAGAATATTGAATTAAAGTCACATGAATTTAGAAACCTAAATTTGGGCCTGAAATCCCATATAACTATTAAATTCTTATTTAATTAAAATTATATATAAATTTATATATAAGTATGCTGTTGTTATATTATTTCCTATTTGAACTTAATAAACCTCTTATTCTACCCATTCTCTATAATTACTCAAAGTAGTA
The DNA here is from genome assembly GCA_021464415.1 of Lonicera japonica. NCBI lineage: Eukaryota > Viridiplantae > Streptophyta > Magnoliopsida > Dipsacales > Caprifoliaceae > Lonicera > Lonicera japonica. The sequence continues at coordinate 34,669,529 of CM038470.1, read as the reverse complement.
AAATAAAGTATTACAACATAATAGATCTTCATATAAGGTTAGAATTTTTAGGCCTGAAGTTTTTTTATAAAACCAAAAGTTTTATTATTTATTATGAACCCGAAGTTTCATATTTAATCAAGAACCTGCAATTCATTATTTCTTATGTGCCTAAAGTCTCATAAGATAAAGTATCAGCTCTCAACTTTCTATAACATTGGCAATCCCTGAAGGATGGATATGACCACCAAAAGATGGTCATCATGCCAACACTCGTAATGAATAGATTGAATCTATGACAATGGCTGAGTATGACTTTTTATTTTCAATACTTTGCTTATGAAGCAGCACTATCAAAAACTCCCCATCTATTATATCTTGAATATGCTCTTGAAGTTACAATATCAAGATTATTGTTTTTCTAGTAGTCTAAGCAAAGTTGGTTGTCTCCTTATATCATAATAGAACAACCAAATATTGATGAAATTATAATTTTAGAACAATTAGTTCTAAGGCAATTTTTGAAGAAAGAGCAAACTTTTATTAAAATAGAGGTCAAAAAAATAGGTTCAACAATCCCCCAGAAGAGGTGGATAATATTTTTTCTTTACTAGAGGTAAAAATGGTAACTGCCCTAGCAGAGGTAGAAAAAAATAATATAAAATTCAAGAACCACCTGAAGTGGTTTGTTGAGAAGCGTTGGACCTTAATCATAACTATATACCAAAATATGTGGTATTTAAATATAAGACCTCTATTAATGATATGGAGACAATCATACTAAATGGGGGGCATGAAATTGTTTTTATAAAGCTGCTGATTGCACTCCTCTTGATAAAGAGGCTTTTGATAAAAAGTTGAGAGAAAACTAATTTAAGTTCAGAAGACCTAAATTATCATTTATTTATGATTCTTTTATTTGAAGGTATGGATTATGGATTGTATAACACACTTTTCAAATGGTGTCATATCGTATGCTATTATTGAAAAATCAGAAGTTTTTCAATGAGTTGGTGCTTAATATATACACAAAGTATTCACTATAGCTGAACTTATACAAAAGATTGAAGGTTCCAGAAGAGCCTATATAATGTACCAATATATTCATTAAAGATTATTATTATCAAGTAGTTCCCGAAGAAACTTGTTTAACTTTAATAAGTATCATATTGAAATAAATAGTGAAGTTAACAATGAATTACTATGCATTATTAACTAGTGTTGGGAGCCAAAAGCTCACACTAGAATCATTATTACTTTCTCCTCGGGTCTCTATTGCATAACATTGTGCATTATTACTGAGCCAGAATCTCTCACTAGAAAAATTAAATATTTTCTCATTGAATGTCTATTATACAACACTTTTTATTGTTGAATCACTCTCCACTATGAGTCAGAAGTTCAAGCTGAGCTAAAAGTCCAAAAATTTTGTTATCTCAAAAATCTCAATTCCTTGCGTGATAGGTAAGCATCTTAGAAGTACCATATTAAGAAAAATAATAAACAACTCTTAAAGGTACAAGTTGACAAATTAATAATTTATTATATATTAAATGTGTATTTTTTTCTATCATTTATTTGCAAAGGTAAACTTGTTACTAAATTATTTTATTTAATTTTTTTTTGATTGACATTTTTTTGAAAGAATGCAAGATGATATTTGTGCCTTTGTAGATCCTCCAAGACTATAGACACCTATTGATATGTATGTTTTTTTCATTTTATTATATATTATTTTTGCAAGTTTATTAGCCAACATTGTGAAACTTAACTTAGGACTTAATATTTTTTTTACAAGCTTATCATGCGAATTCAAAAATACAACTACTAAATTTAATTTGCCTAAAGTTAGTTGTATTATTTATATATGCTTTGATCCATTTTCAATTATCCCGTATTTAAAACCAATGAAATGAGATGTGTCTACTGTACGTTTTGCAAATTATCACTTTGATGATAAAGTATTTTCGCTGTTAGGGGGAGATAAGAAATTTCCTGCAAAACTACCAGTTCCAAAAGAATGGCGAGAATTATAGTGGAACAATTCCACTATGTCTCATCTAGACCCACGTACATTATAATATGAGAAGGTACGGAGAATAGTGTTTTTCAAGAAATTGCAAATACATTACCAATCGATTCAATGATGCAATAAAATGCAAAAAAGTTATATATGCCAACTATAAATGCAGTTTCCATAATTATTATCTAAACAGGACAATTTTAAAATATGGCAATTAATGAATCTGTACTACGCTAGAAGCATGGTAGACCTATAGGTGTCAAAGATTCAACTCCTTAGAATAGGAAGTCTGATTAATCATACCTTAAGAACACTCATGAAGATGTTCCTCATTTCACCCAAGAAGAGGTTATGAGAAAATTCACTCTCTTTAAGGCCCTAGAAATGGCCAATGTCTTGAAAAGACACAAATCTCCGAAGAGACTACATAAGCCCTTGAAGAGGCATTGGTACCAAATCATAAAGAGATCTCAATATTTAATAAGAGATATGTGAAATATAAAATAAAATGTCATTGATGACTTATTTGCATATACAGTAGCTACTGGAATAACAAAGGAAAATGATAATAATGATAAATAACAACGTACAATAAATAAATGTAAAAAAAGAAGAAAAATTGGCCAAATGAGAAATTGCCATTAAGGCAAACTTTGAGTATCTAAATGAACGTAGTATATTTGGACCTATAGTACGAACCCCAAATAGATATTAACATTTTTTTGTTACAAATGGGTGTTTGTAAGAAAATTAAATTATAATAATAATATCACGAGACACAAGGCACAACTTATAGCACAAAGTTTCCTGCAGAAACTTGAGATTGATTATGAGCATTATATTCCCTGATTATGGATCCAATATATAAATTTTAAATATCTTATAATTAACTTAGCAGTTGTTAAAATACTATACATGAGACACAAATATGTTGAAGCTGCTAATTTATACAGGGACTTAGACTCTAACATTTATATGAAAATCATAGAAGGATTAACTTTGCTTGAAAAAAAGTCGTACTTACTCGATAAAATTAAGACGCTAATTGTATGTACTTATCCATTCCAGAAGAATGTGATACAATCGTATTAGCAAAGATTTGTCTAAGGAATGAAATAGAAACAATTTCATTTGCCATGTGTCTTTACAAACAAATCATCAAAAATAATTTTCAATAGTAGCAATTTATGTGGATACATTAATCGAGACTCTTGAAGAGTTCGAGAAAACTGTTAACTATTTGATGAAAGAATTTAAAATGATGGATAAGGTAGAACCACCGAGCATTCCCATGATTGTCTGGTCTTTATATGAAAATCCATACCATTTTAAAAAAGAAAATGAAGAAGTATTGGTCCCCAAGCACCATACTTAACTGTAATTGGTACTTATCACAATGTACTAGATAAAAAAATTTCGTCTTTCTTTACTTGCTCAATATATATAGCTTAGCACCAACGAAACGACACCAGATATGTATCAAACATATCATTGGATATCCACGAAGAACCACTAATTTTATTTTATGCACATAACTCTTATGGTTCAAAGCTTATAGGTTATGCTAATCCAAGATATATTTATGATTATCATAAGATGTTTCGAGCATTATCTATGAAGACAATGCAGCGTGTATAACACATTTTCAAGAAAATTTCAAGTTGACAAGTATGAGATATGTTTCACATGCGTATTAAAAGAACATAAAAATTGAAGTCGAGTAAAACCACTAGATGACAACTTAATAGAGTTCGCTCATATGGTGATTGTTGAAGTCGATATTCTAAAAATCAGTTTACGAAATTGTTATGATTTGACTTCATCATCAAATTAAATGTAATTGTCGTCATGAGGGGGAGAATAATCAGGGGGCATCCTGAAGTATGCTACCTAATATTTGTACGCTATACTATTTTTTCTTTAACTAGGTTTTGTTCCATTGGGTTTTCCTACTAAAAGTTTTAACAAGGTAGTATATTGTGCATTTGATGGCAGTTCAGTGATCCTGAAGAATGTTGTACTCTTTTTCTTCACTTTGATTTTTTCCCACTGGGTTTTTCCTTAAAAATGTTTTAATGAGGCAACTGTCATTGAATTGTGGCAGAATGGACATCCAAGGGAGAGTGTTGTAAAAATATTGATATGTGAATGTCCATAAGTAATATTGTAAAATACAATTTGTCCCACATTGTAATTGTGGTATGAATAAGGAGATTACCTCATAGTATATATAATGTAACTTGTCCCACATTGATTTTGTAGAGAAGTAAGGAAATTAGCTCTTAATATAAATAGAACTAACTCCTACCCATATAAGATATCAGTTGAATAATAAGATTTCTCTTATTCTCTTCTTTCTTTCTCTCTATTATTTTAACATTTTAATAAAATTTATATTTTTTAAATCTACAAATCAATATAATATTTAGAAAACAAAATTCATTATGAATTTATAATGTATTAAAAAAATTTAAAAAATATATAGAATATTATGTTTAGATACATCTTGTATTAGGGGTGTTGTAGCGACCTGAAAATCGAATGTATGTATCATCCCGATCCAAACCGATTCTTTAAAAGCCGAACCGAAATTGAATATGTTTGATTTGGGCTTGGGGTGTGCCACTACAAAAATGAATCAAGTCAAAAATAATATTACTTCATTAACTAAAATTTAATGTTCCTAAAATTTACAAACTCTAGTGAGAACCCAACTGTTTGAGTTGTACTGAATATTTAAGTTATATTATTAATGTAAGAGTTAATATTTTTTCTATTCAAAATAATTAGCAGTAAACATATAATTATTATTTTTCTGACCAAAACAAGTGTCGAATTACAATTTATTTATTTAAAAAATATATATATATGAACACCTAACAAAGCCGAACATAACCGAACTTTCAAATTCATTTTGAGTTTGGATCTCCTAATTTTCACCCAGATTGAAACTGAAATCACTCCTATATTTTGTGTTTAAATTAATATTAAGTCTACTTCTAACAATTAATTTGGTTCCCTAGTCCAAATGACACCCTCATATTTACATAAATCACATGTATATTTTTGCATGCAATGGACGAATTACAGAGACGGACTCACCTGCGCTCCAAGGATACAGTCATAACCCCTCAATTTCATATACTTTTTTTTCAAACACACACACACATATATATATATATATATATATATCACATGCACAATTGATGTGTGTACTACTCCAATATATCTCTAATTCAAACCAAAATATAGAATAAAGATGTTAATTGGTCTAGTGGTTAAACAATATATTACTTTATTAAAAGTTTAAGGTTCAAACTTTCTTGCATGCATATTTTTTAATAAAAAAATAGATCGCGGGGGTAAAATAGGCAATTCAAAAATCTGACACAGCTATAAAGCCTCAAAGAAACATCGATCTCTCAATTTATTGTAATAGAGCGGGTTACAGAGCTTCATGATTTTCATATTAATGTTAATGAAAAATCAGATGAAAGTCGTATGTTAATTAAGGTTGTACAGTATCAAACCAAGGTTATCCTATCATGCTATACTGCTTTATTTTGATCAATAGAGTTGAATTGGTTTTTGTATTAAAATATTGTTTTGATGGCTTTGATGGTTATGCCAATTTTTGAAAAAGGACTAATAGTTATATGAAAATTTATACAAGAAATAACAATGCTACATTTACTTATAAATTTTATTACATATTTTTATCGGGTGTAATATATGAGTTATACTTTCAAAAAATATAACAAGAGTACAAATTATTTGATACGCTAAATAAAAATAAGCGACAAGATTTAGAGGTAAGAAAAATATTTTCGAATTATAACATCATCGCATTTTCTTTTATATGTAATGTTTGTAATCATGAAGTCTTGGAAAGTTTCATTACAACTTGCACATTAGTTTTTCAAAAGGTAAAATTAAATTTCTCACCTTGAAGATGAAGAATAATATCATGCTTATCATTATCTACTATTTAACCTCCCTTCATGAATTTATTAGTATGGTGGAGAGTTAGAGTGGGAGAATTGACAGATTATCATATAATTAAATTTTTTCTATGAGGCTACTCATTGTGACTCAAATAAGAGTTACACTTTGAAGAACATATCTTACCTAACAAATTAATGATGATTTTGTTTTTGTACTTGGTAATGGGAAAAACCGCATGAATATAATACTGGATGTAGTACTTTATGGAAATTTTTTTGATGGGATCATGGAGTTTTAATAATAAAACGACACGTGTTAATTTTTATTTATTTAAATTAAAAAAAATTAATTTTAGATGAAAGTGAACACGTGTTGTTTTATCATTAGAGATCCCATGACTCCATCCAATTTTGTTCCCATCAAAAATGGACTCGTACTTTATAGATAATAATATTGACATGTGTTTTGTCTTTACACGAACTTATGTTTTATAAAATTCATTTACAATTTCTTTTTGGATGCATATTAAATTCATTTATGATGCTATTTACGACTATGCATGAAGCATGATCAATCTTTTACTGGCCCAAAATTTATGATATTCATAAAAGGACAATGTTAAATTTTTTACGAATTAGACAAACTAAATTGTTTATAATAGTAAAAAAAAAATTAGTAAAGAACGTATTTGTAAAAATTATGAGGGCGTTGTCTTTAATTTAATGTTTATATTATAATTAATTCGGTAATTACTAAAGTAGCACAACTAAAACGATCCATAAATATTGAATTTAATAATGGGTTGAGGATTATAACCCTTAAATTGATAATTATGTTATTCCTCAAAGGTGAATCAAATTTTAGTGACTTAATAAATATTAAAGGGTTAAAAATCATTCTTCAACGAAGAAAAATCTATTAATCAATATGTTTGATTACATAAATATACAATTTGCATTAATTGTCATATTAAGAATTGTTCGTAGCCGCTAAAGTGGTCCAACTAAAATGTTTAATGACTATTAGTTAAATAGTAAATCATACATGAGTAACTCATAAATTTGTTAGGTTTATATTTTTAGTTGGGTTAATTCCAAAGTCAAAAACACTTCTTCTGTTGTAATTGTTTGAGTCGAATTAGAGATTTAAATATGCGATAATTAATGAAAACTCGCCAAACTTAACGGATGCACCGCACGTAATTAAAGATCTAAGGTAAGTTGTTTATATGGTTTGATTCAAAATATAGGTGGTGAATTGAGTTTAAAATTCAAATTAAAAATATTTTGAGCCAAATTTATTTTTACCGAGTTTTGTCGAAATCTAAAAAGGCTCGTCAATACAAATTATTGAGATTTTTTTTTTATGTTTAACATACTCTATAAAATTGTATCTGAAATCTTAGTTAAATCGAATTCAGTCTAATTTATGATAGTGAAATAAAAGTAAAAATAAAATAAAAGGATTTATGTTTATTTTTAAATAAAGGAAGGAAAAAACAACGTTTGGTTTAATTAAAAAGAAAATATTATGCTTTGAAAAAGTCAAGGTTCCATTAAAAAGAAAACCATGGGCATGCAATCATTAAATGGGTCAAACCCATTCTTGTTTAGCCACGTATAAAGTAAAAGAGGCTGTGCATGTGCCTTTAATTGACGGACCGGAAGAAATCTCTTAATCTGGGACCGATCCGGCAATAACAATTTCGTAGGAATTAAAATTAAAATTTACGGACCGGTTCAACTTTTGGTTCCATACCGGTTTAACGTGTATTTTTAAGGTACAAATTTTTATTTTTTAATATTTTTAGTTTACTCTAAAAAGAATTTTGACTTTATATTTTTTTTTTTATAAATATAACTATTAGTTTATGTCAAAAATACATTATGTCATCCGTTGATCCATATGCATAGTATGAGAAGGGACATAGAAGGAGTTGCTAGTAGTGGATGCACAAAGGGACTTTAGTCTCACATTCATTCCCAGAGTAGGCTACTATTGAATGTGTTGTCGCAATTGAATTAGCTGTTGAGTAAATGAACGCTCTGATTTTAGAGAGTTTCTTGAGGCAAAAAATATTCAAACGTTATAATCAATTTTTGAAAGTTTTAAAACATAACCTAAGTTTTGTTTACATGTCATAGGAGATCATATTGTTCTTCAACTTTAGGATCTAGATAGCTTTTTGAGGTAACAAATATTCAAACGTTAGAATCAATTTTTGAGAGTTTTGAAATACCACATAAGTTTTGTTTATATGCTATAGCAGATCCTATTATTTTTCAACTTTAGGAACTAGGGTTCCAAACATTTATGGTCCTGCGAGAGTGTCTTTGGTTGCTATTGGAGACGGGATGAGCGAAGTGGTTAACGCACGATAAGGGAGCTCACAGATAGGGGGTGAAGGATTGTGATCAAGTGCGTAGAAATATATGACGGGTAAGCCGGAAAAAAAGGAAGCGCGGCGGTTAGATTCTACGTTTAATGGATTGACAGGATTGTTGTGTAAATTTTAGGAAAGCAATTTTTGTAAGTCATCGAGTCTGTAATTCCGTTTTGATCATAGTGAAGCACTGTTAGTTAATTCCAAGGATTAGTCCTACGCAAGTAGGGATACCTCGTAAATTTCTGGTGTTGTATGATTATTATTTTTTTGTGATTACTTGATATAATTGTTAGACAATACAACACAGGTTTCGACAGTAAAATTGATTGGACATAGGTTTTTTAATTTTGCTTATCAAATTTAAAATTATTTTTGATAAAAAGCCTAAAATCAACCTAGGTAATACGATCCCTAATTTCACTTCAAAATTATTATCGATCCTTACTATTGTGATGTTCTCACAAGTTTAATGTACATATTATTTAAGGGCTCATTTGGTTGCATAAATTATCTCATCTATAATTTTTTAATTGTAAATTAACGAATTATAAATTATTTAATTTCAAGAAAAAAAATTTGTGTTGCGATTTTTTTCACATGAACTTGTATGATAGTTATATGTTATGTAATTTCAAGTGTACATCTATGTTTTGTTATTTAATATCTTAGGTATTAATTTAATTTTATGACTTTATATACTAGCTAGTTCATTTTTGCAACCAAACGCTTAAATTAGATAATTCACGAATTAAGTGATTGTAAATAGCCTAATTTGTAAATTGGAGGACAACTGAACATGTTCTAATTTAATAGTCATATTACAAATAGTTCGGTAGCCGCCAAAGTGGCCAAACTACGCGATAATTTTTAAATTAAATGATAAACTTATTGACAATAGCATATGGATAAGGATGCTTAAAATTTGTAAAGAATTTCATGAAGTTTTTGTATTTATTTGTTCATCTAAAATTTATTCTCTAAAGAGAATGATTGTAATGAATTAATAAATATTAAAATGTTCAGTGCATTATTCGATTAGATGGGTATAAGATATCCAAAGATAATGTATAATTAAATAATATACAATTCACTAAAGTTAAATATAAATACAACTAAGCATTATAATTTGTATTTTATGGTTATTACCTAAAGGAGTATCCTAGTTATATATTGTATTTATATTACCTATAATGTCCGTGTTATTATTCAAAGCACTATTAATGATGTTGAGTTTTATGTTATTAACTTTATTTACATGCTTAATATGTTTTTAATAATTTTCTTAACGTAAATAACTTCTTAGAATATTTTGAGTAAGTTTAGTTTACCTTAAGTGTACCAAATCTTGATTTAGTATTATTAATTGAGATTTTTACTACTGTTGTTAAAAATGTGAAGAAAGAACTATTCATAAAGTTTTGAAAAGATCAAACAAATAAAGTATTATATTTATGCGAATGATTGTTGAATATAATATGAAAATTAATGTTCTTCAAACTAACGATTATGTGTATGGATAATTTTTGCTTATTTGTTTCTTGCAAGAAGTTTAAAACTTATTTTACTACTATGCATTTTAATGATTTATAGTGTTTGAGTATATTTGTTATGATTGTTAAACTTGTTCAAAAAGTTATACGGATAAGAATTTTCTTGTCTAATTATTTTTCGTTCCTTTTCTATTCAGTATTGTTATAGAAGAAATAAGGGTTCAGTCTACTCATCTGATAACATGAGGAGTTATAAAGAAAGTTATGAAAAGACTAAAAGGTATATGAGGTCAGTCGATCCTTAATTAACCTTGACCAATCCATTCAAATAAGGGTTTAAGACTTATTTGGAAAATCCGGAACTTTTGAAAAGCTAGAGAAATAACAAATCTATGATTTGAATATGTTGCTATAAACTTTAATGAATTTTCCTTTCAGTTAGTGGATTGTCTCGAGTGAAAATATTTATTTTCAGGACAAAATCAAAATGAGATTTTTGCAACTTGGAATAAAGAAATTATTATTAAAGTCATTGTGATTATTTTATTTTGATATTAATGATTAAAATTTTATGATTCTTTAGGTTTTCATGATTTGGTTTATTTTTTCAAAATATAATCATGATGGTATATTTCATTTAAATTTGAAAATAAATGTTTAACTAGTTGTTCAAGAAATCTCATTTTGTTTGTTTTAGAAATTATAAGTTTCATAATGTCTTTTAACCGAAACTCTTGGGCTTTACTTTACTTCTTAATTGATGATTAATACTTAGTGATTTTAGTTGATGAAAAAACAATTTTCTTGTGGTATAAAAAATTTAGTAAGATACTCAACTATGTCATTTGGATTTTACTAATTATAGTGGGTGTATGGATATATTGTATTGAGTGGAAACAGAAATCAAGCACACAAATAAGGCACCACAAAAAATATAGAGCTTCTTGAAACTATGTAGATAGTGTAGATATTTGATGTATATTTTCGTAGATAAAATATTTTTATCATCTTTATGACTAATTTTTCACATGATGATTATAGTTATTCTTGTTTGAGATAATGGTGGGTTCTTCAATTTTAAATATAATAGTAAAAGTTATAAATGACTACTAGAGGTGGTGAATTTATGCGTATTATGATAAAATTAGTACCCTCCTTATAAAGCTTCACATCATAACACTATGTTATGAATGTCTTAGCATAATGGTGCGGCTAAATGCATAGTTGTATACTTATAGATATATATAGTTAGGATTATGAAATAATTCATTACCTATAATGTTGTAAACTTGCTTTTAGAACTGCTATGAATGTTCTAAACATAGTTCTTAGTAAGAGAATTTCTTTAACCTAATTGAATTGTGAATAAGAAGGGAACTTAGTTTAAAACACATGTACACTCGGTATCACCTGGGGAACTAAGATTTTATAATTCGTATGACTAAAATTAGATTTTGAATAGTTAATTTTATTTTAATGCTTAACTAGGAAAATCCAACAAGTACAAGTTTTATTGTCATACTTATAGTTAAATAATCGTGTAATAAAAAATGTCAATATTTTTTTTAAAAATAGGGTGAAGTCTGTGGGACTAATTTAAGTTAAAAATGTAGTTATTCAAAACGTTAAGGTGAAAGTTCTTTTAACGTAACTTTTGAATATTTGTTCCTTTAGTTATTGGATGTGTTGACCTAAAAGTCACTAATCTTGTTTTGATAATAACAACAATATTAATCTTATATAATTTAACTAAGTTGATGTTTTAAGTAATAGCCACAATTATTTGATCATACGTGGACAAATCTGACAAGCCGGAACCAAGATCATTCTTCTACAAAATCTACAAATCTCTTTTGTCTCACACCACATCTCAACTTGATCAAAGCTCATTCACTATTACAAATCGATGAGGATAAAAAACCAAAGTAATTGAAGAATTAAAGAAACTTCCTAAAGTAATCAAAGACTCGTTTATTCTATATTTGAGTGAGTACTTTAGAATATGTGTAAAGTTTCTTATTTGATCATCATAATAGCTCATACATTGTTTTAACATTATTAGATTGATCAAATTAAAGTTGGAATCAAGATTCTTTAAAAAAACTCTTCGTAGCGAAAAAACATTTTTGAAATAAACTCATTTTAAATTCTAATGACCTTATTTTTGAGCTCTCCCTTATATAGAAGTCTTAGGAACTCATATTTAACATTCCCCAAGCTCCAAAATTGATTTTTAAGCTAATTTGCAAAAGTAAAAAAAAATAGATTTTTGGACTTTTTGGCAGCAAACTAATGGGGACCATAAGTTGATTGATGGGCATGGCTAGTCGACTGATGGCCACTCAGTCTATTGATGAGCCTTGCTCAGTCGACTGATGGTCCAGAAACTAGCTATTGGATTTCTGTTTTTTTACCATTTTTGGTACCAAACCTCCACCAACTCTTTCCAAACGGCCATTTGATGTCCTAAACTATATATACACTATCTAAGACTTATTTAAACACTCTTGAATCATTCTAACTATATTCTCTTCATCTATATTCAATATTCAAAGATTCAAGATCAATCATCATTATTTTGAGCTATAATTTGTTGATCAAATTTGATATATCTTAGTGTGAGCTTAACTTGTAATTTTCAAACACTTGAGAGCTATTGTACATTGGTGTTTGTCACCAAAATCTTATTCTTCAAATATTAAGAGAGATTTATCTCTTAGATTAGTAAGAGATTGTTCTTGTGTGAGTGTTGTGAGAAATCAACATTTGTAGAGTGTGTGAGAAGGATACACTTGTAGAGGTTTTATCTTCTCCTGGACGAAGATCGGTATTAGTAAAAATTTTCAGGAAACTATCCGAGTGCGAAAGTAGGGTCTAACAAGCCGAACAGTGTGGACAAAAAGTCTTCGACTTTTATCGGTTTAATCTTTCTATCTCTAGCTATTTTATTAATTGCTATATTTTCTTTGTGCTTGGGATTGCTTGAGTATTTTACTTGATTGCTTGATATAGACTTTAAATATTTTTAAAACAATTTTTAAAAATTTGATTAAGTTTCAAAAACCCTATTCACCCCCTCTAAGGTATTTTTCGACTTACAATTGGTATCAGAGGGAGTACGCTTGTTTTGATTTTACAATCTTAGAGTTTACGATCATGTCTATTTATCAAGGAACCAGTCTTAACGAAGGTTCTTCAACCACTAGGCCACCCCTATTTGATGGCAAAAATTATAGTTATTGAAAAAAATCGTATGTGTACTTTTCTACAATCTAGTGACTTCGAACAATGGAGGGTTACACTCATTGAACCCTATGAGATTACCAAAATCGATGAAAGGGGCAATGTTATCCCTAAGTCCATTTTCGAATATGATGAGCATGACATTAAAAAAATTCAATTTAATGCTACAGCTTTAAACTCTCTATATTGTGCATTGACCATGGACGAATACAAAAAAAAATCTAGTTGTAAAACCGCCAAAAACATTTGGGATAAACTAGAGGTTGCTTATGAGGGAACCTTACAAGTTAAGGATGATAATATTGACATGCTTGTTCATGATTATGAACTATTCAAAATGGATCCAAATAAATCTCTTACTTCTATGTATATTAGATTCTCTATTATCATTAACGCTTTAGATCTTCTTGGTAAGGTCTACTCTAATGAGGATAAGATTCGAAAGATCCTTAGAACTCTCCCTAAGAAATGGAGACCAAAATTAATGGCCATTCAAAAAGCCAAGAACCTCAAAACCCTTAGCATGGATGAACTTTTGGGTTCTTTCAAAACCCATGAGAAAGAGTTGAAAATAGAAGAAGCGGTTGATTCAAAAGTCAAAAAGACTCTAGCTCTCAAAGCAAGTCAATGAGAAGATGATCAGGAGTCAATGGGAGGTGATAAAGACATGGTTCTTCTATCTAGGAAATTCGTGAAATTTCTAGCCAAGAAGAAAAGCTTTTAAGAAAAAAGAAACAACTTTGGTTCTTCATCAAAGAGGAATAGTGATTGATCAATTCAACCAAGAGTTGAAAACGAAGAAGTGAATAAATGTTTCCATTGCCATGAACCAGGGCACTTCAAAACCAATTGTCCGGTTAGAAGAAAGGAGAAGAGGGATAAGAGGGACAAAGTATTCAAACAAGTAAAGCACGCCCTTAAAGGCACTTGGAGTGATTCCGAAAGCGGGGAGTCCGATGCCGGCTCTAGCGACGAGGACACGGCAAACCTTTTCCTTATGGCAAAAGACGATGAAGTAGACTATAATTATGATTTATTTAGCGATAATGATGTTTCTATTAATGATGATGTACATTATGAGAATGACTATGATGAATTATATGAGATGTTTGAGGAATTGCATAGTAAGTTTGAAAATTTATCTAAAAAGTATGCAAGCCTAAATAAGGACAACTTGATGGTTTCTAGCAAGTGTGAAACGTTTGAAAAGGAAAATGTGGTTTTAAAAAATGAAATTAAAACCTTGAAGAAAGGAAATGAGAAAGAAATTCCAAACACACTTGTAGTGGAAAATGCCAAGTTGAAAGACCAAGTGGATGACTTAACTAATAGTCTAACCAAGTTTACCAATAGAAGGGACAACTTGGATAAACTATTAGGAATGCAAATGTGTGTATTTGACAAAGCCGGTTTGGGTTATAACCAAATTGACAATCAAAATAATTACAAAAACTTTTTTAAAACATACACACTTCATGATCCCACTCATCTTTTCTCATATTATGGTAGAAATACTCACTATGTGGATCATTGTTTCTATAGAAATGAGAGTTTTCTTAAGAGGAAACTTTCTTAGGTTCCAAAAGGAACCATTATATATAATAATCCAAAGGGACCCAACACATTTTGGGTACCAAAGGAGAAGTTACTTAAGTTTATGGTATAGGTGTGCTTGAAAGCTAAAGGTAGCAAAACCAAATAGTTCTTGGATAGTGGATGCTTAAAGCACATGACAAGAGACAAAAACAACTTCTTAAGTCTCATTCCCAAGCGAGGAGGGAATGTAACTTTTAAAGACAACGCCAAGGCTAAGATCATCGGTATAGGTAAGGTTGGTAAGAGTTCTACTTATATTGATAATGTTCTTTTAGTTGAAGGTTTAAAGCATAATTTACTTAGTATTAGTCAATTGTGTGATAAAGGTTATGAAGTTATTTTTAAATCCGATCGTTACATTGTTAAGAATGTTAGTGATGATTCTATCTTATTTGTTGCATATAGAACTAACAATGTGTACACTCTTGAGCTTAATGATTTATCTCAACAAGATGTTAAGTGTTTATCCGCTATTAATGATTTTTCTTGGTTATGGCATAGAATATTAGGACATGGTAATATGGACTTAATTCATGCTTTGTCTAAGAAAGAGTTAGTTAAAGGATTGCATAAAACTAAATTTGTTAAGGATAAAATTTGTGATGCATGTTAACTTGGTAAAAAACATAACTCTTCATTTAAGTTTAAGAAGGATATTATTACAACTAGACCTTTTGATATGTTACATTTTGATATATTTGGTCTTAACTCGATTGCTAGTTTAGGTGGTAAATTGTATACTTTTGTTATTGATGATGATTATACTAGATTTACTTGGGTGTTTTTTTTTCTCACAAAAGTAAAACTCCACATGCTTTTGCTAAATTTTATAGAAAAGTTCAAAATAAAAAAGGTGTTTCTACTGTGCATGTTAGGAGTGATAAAGGTAGAGAATTCGATAATATTGATATTGAGAACTTTTATGATGAGCATGGTATTGATCATAACTTTTTGGCACCTAGAACTCCTCAACAAAATGGTGTTGTTGAAAGAAAAAATAGATCTCTTCAAGAGGTGTCTAGGATTATGTTAAATGAACATTCTTTGCCAGAGTATTTTTGGACGAAAGCCGTTAACACCGCATGCTATGTGATTAATCGTGCTATTATTCATAAAAAGTTGGATAAGACACCTTAAGAGTTATGGAATGACAAGAAACCAAATATTGTATATTTTAAAGTTTTTGGTTGTAAGTGTTTTATTTTGAATGATCGTGATCACTTGGGCAAATTTGATGCAAAATTCGATGAAGGAATTTTTCTTGGGTATGCCACTAATACTAAAGTATATAAAATTTATAACAAGAAAAGTTTGGTCATTCAAAAGTCTATGCATGTTGTATTTAATGATTCCAATACTTTTTCACCTATAGTGCGTTCCGATGACTATATTCAAATTATCCAAAAAAATTCAGATATTCAAATTAATGATACATCTAAGGAAGAAACATCGAGTGCTCAAGCTCCTTCTAAGGAGTTAAAAAACACAACCGAACAAAACTCGAATGATTTGCCTAGAAGTTAAAAATTTGTGTCCAACCACCCTATTGATCAAATTCTTAGAGAACCATCTAGTAAGGTTATGACTAGATCATCCTTAAGAAATGTATGCAATAATATGTGATATGATCCGGTCTAGCTTCAATTTCTATTCAACCATGGTGGTTTGTGGCATCCTAAATGATGATCCATACCTGATGAATTACAAGGATAGAGCATGGAAATTCAAAAGGAATTCCATAGAAATTCAAGACTTCTATATTATTTCCTTAATTATTTAGGAGTTTATTTTAGTCGTCTTATTTTATTATTCAATTAGGAATTAGATTAGTAGTTTCCTTTTTGAATAAGTTTCCTTATTATTTATTATTATTTTCCTTATTGTGTTAGGATTATTCTAGAAGTTATTTTCCTTTTCTAGGTAGGAATTAGTTTCCTTTTTGAATTAGGATTCTAGCTTTGTTTCTCCTATTTAAAGGAGGCACATTATTGTTTTAAAAATAAGTTTTGATGATTAATTAAATTGAGAGCTTTCTCTTTGTGTTCTCTAAGAACATGTTGAACATGTTGAATTGATTAATTCAATTGTTCTTGACTTATCAATCTAGCAATCACACTAGATTGTGGCGTCATTCATTATACCGAGGTTCGCGCTTCTTTAAGCGTTGGGTTGAGGTTCCATCTTCCATCTTTTCGACGTATTCCAAGGTTCTTGCTACGTTTGTAGTTCAAGGGTTGAGGATCCATTAGCCTGGCTAGGAAAGACGATCCGGGTTCGCGTCATTGGTATCAGAGGAGACTTTTCTATCCAGGTTCTCTATCTTAGTTTCTTGTTCTTTCAATTTCGTAGTAGATTCTTGAAACCCTAGGCTTTCATTCTTGTTAATCTTATTCCAAAAAAATTGTGTTAGGGTTTATAGATTCTGAAAAAAAAAAAAAAAAAAAAAAAAAAAAAAAAAAAAAAAAAAAAAAAATATTCGGGTGAACAGTGCCGTGAACAGTGCGCATGAACAGTAATCGTGAACAGTGATGAACAGTAATCGCGATGAACAGTGATGAACAGTAACCGCGATGAACAGTGCGCGATGAACAGTGATTTGGCGTGAACAGTGTTTTCTGAAAAAAAAAAAAAAAAAAAAAAAAAACAGAATTCTGAATTGCTTGTAAACCCTAGAAAAAAAAAATTTGATTATTGTGTATATAGGGTTTCGTTGTTTTGAATTGGATTACAACAAAGTTGGAATGTTGAAGCGAAAACCCTAGGTTGTTTATTCTTCGTCGAATAGCGATTCAATTGCTGCGAATTTGGGCGCTATTATTGAAATTGAGGATTTAAGTTGAACCCTAGAAAATTCCGAATAATATTCAATCGTTTGAGTTTGTTGATCCTTGTTGCATCTTCATTCTAATTGGGATTCTTATTTTGTGTTCCATATAAATCTATTTTGCTTGGAAAATCTAGAAAGCCATAGGATATTTGATTTGCATTAATTAAGGATTTGATTGTTGCCTATCGTTTGGAAATCTGCTTGCATTATTCTAGCAATTCTAGCAATTCGTTTGGCTCATTAATATTGCTAGAATTTGGTTTCTTGAGTCCTTATAATCATTGTGAAGGCGTTCAATCTAGGTGTGCGATTGGTTGTTGGGGACTTGCGATATATTCATATTGTTCAACTTGTTTTAAAAGTTCCAAGGAGAAAAATTGTGAGGTTTTTTATTACTTGAGTGACAAACACGAGAGAAAAAAAAATGTGTGATACTTGAGTGATACACGTAAGGGAGTGCGTGAGGAAATTTTTATTTCTTTATTTGTACTAATCCTTATTTTGGCAGCGCAAGAATGTCTTATTTTAATTTTGAGCAAAGTTGGCGTGATGAGGAGTTTAAAAGGGATAGTGCGCGAGTAAAAAATCTAGAAATTAGACGGCGCATGCGGTTAAGTGAAACTCCTAATGGGGAAAGGAGAAAACAAAATTTGGGTAGCAGCACGAAAAAGACTTCCTTGTTTGATGATGAGGATTGTTCTAAGTTTAACGAATTGTTTACCAAAACTTATGAGCAATTTAAGAGGAGGGAAAGTTTTGTGCCAAACCAAATTGAAGAGCATGCCGTAGAAGGTGAATTGCTAGCTGAATGTGGTGACCCAAGCGTGCGAGCGAATATATTTCGAACTAGATGCCTCGTGCAAGAGAAGGTGTGTAGTTTGATAATTGATGGGGGAGTTTACTCAAACTTTGCTAGCACAACAATGATTGAGAAGTTGAATCTGCCTACGTTCAAGCACCCGTGTCCTTATAAGTTGCAATGGCTGAATGATAATGGAGTGATAAGGGTTAATGAGCAAGTGCTTATTTCTCTTGGCATTGGGAAGTACAAGGATGAAGTCTTATGCGATGTGGTTCCAATGCAAGCCGGCCACATGATTTTGGGTCGACAATGGCAACTTGATAGGCAAGTCAATTACAATGGCGTTTCCAATAAGTACTCTTTCAAGATGAATGAGAGAACCATTTCTCTTATTCCATTGCCACCAAAGCAAGCTTATGAAGATCAAATGAAGTTACAAAAGGAGAGTGATCAAAAAAGAGAGAGTGAGCGAAAACAAGAGAAAAATGGTGAAGGAGTGGAAAGGAAAGAGAGCGAAGATGAAAAGAAAGAAGGAGAGAGAAAAATAAAAGAGAGTAATGAAAAGAGAGAGGCTGAGGTAAAAGAGAAAGAAAAAGAAAATTCAGTGATCTCTAGTGAGAATGAGTTTAAAAAAGACTTGAGTGAAGTGAGGGAGATTAAGGAAAAAAAGAGTGAATCGGAGGAAGAATTTTCAAATACTAACAATTTTAATCCCGTTTTGCCTATATCTATTGTGTCTTATTTGCAGGGCGTTGGAGATCAACACCAAGGAAAAGTTGAGTTAGAACATAGACAGCAAGCTTTAAAGCAAGGTGTTGATGAACTTGAATTGGAAAGTTGTTGCCCAAAGAAGCTTATGGGATTCAAAACTGAGCGTGGATTGTTTGAATGGGTAACTAACTCTGTGAATTTGAATAATGCTTTTGTGAGTTTAAATAATCAAAATTTTGAGCCATTCTTGGGAAAAATTGTTTTGAAAGGCTTTGATCATTGGAATATCACATTGTCATGTAACAATAGTAGTTTGAATTGTTACATATCGATTAGTCAATTGCTTATGATGAATTTTGATGCGCTAATCGCTAACCTCAAGAAGTGCACTCTTGGCACGAATGAGACTATGTTTCTTTGCTTTTATGAGAGTGTTGTAGGTAAGCCGGATTTAGCGGGGGAGTTGAATAGCATGGCAGCCATAGAGAGTGAAAGAAATATGGAGATTAGTTACGGAGGAGATCAAGGAATTTCCAAGGCAGCCATGGAAGCGAGGAGGATCTTTGCAAAGGGAAGAGAAGAGATTCTAGCCAAAAAACCGGAGTTGGAAGTTGATGAAGTGGAGCATGTAGACTTCATTGGTGTGGACAAGTATGATTTCCATCCGAATTATCAGCCGGGAAGTTTCTTCAATGAACTAAAGATGATCGAGTTGAAGCATAGCCTCAAGTTTGATGAATTCCGTTTGTCAAAGAAGGCCAAGCTGCAAATTGGAAGATGTGGGTTGAATCAAACAAAGCTTAGCAAAGATTCGAGGACGAATCTTCTTGAAGAAGAGGGGTATGATATGATCCGGTCTAGCTTCAATTTCTATTCAACCATGGTGGTTTGTGGCATCCTAAATGATGATCCATACCTGATGAATTACAAGGATAGAGCATGGAAATTCAAAAGGAATTCCATAGAAATTCAAGACTTCTATATTATTTCCTTAATTATTTAGGAGTTTATTTTAGTCGTCTTATTTTATTATTCAATTAGGAATTAGATTAGTAGTTTCCTTTTTGAATAAGTTTCCTTATTATTTATTATTATTTTCCTTATTGTGTTAGGATTATTCTAGAAGTTATTTTCCTTTTCTAGGTAGGAATTAGTTTCCTTTTTGAATTAGGATTCTAGCTTTGTTTCTCCTATTTAAAGGAGGCACATTATTGTTTTAAAAATAAGTTTTGATGATTAATTAAATTGAGAGCTTTCTCTTTGTGTTCTCTAAGAACATGTTGAACATGTTGAATTGATTAATTCAATTGTTCTTGACTTATCAATCTAGCAATCACACTAGATTGTGGCGTCATTCATTATACCGAGGTTCGCGCTTCTTTAAGCGTTGGGTTGAGGTTCCATCTTCCATCTTTTCGACGTATTCCAAGGTTCTTGCTACGTTTGTAGTTCAAGGGTTGAGGATCCATTAGCCTGGCTAGGAAAGACGATCCGGGTTCGCGTCAATATGGCTGTTATTTCTCAATATGAGACTAAGAACATAAATGAAGCCGAATAAGATGAATCTTGGATGATGGCTATGCAAAAAGAGCTCAATCAATTTGAGAGAAACAAAGTATGGACACTTGTTCTCAAACCTAATGATCACACCATAATAGGTACTGAATGGGTATTTCACAATAAAAAGGATGAAAGTAGTGTAATTGTTAGAAATAAAGCTAGACTTGTTTCCCAAGGATACAATCAAAAGGAGGGCATTGATTATGAGGAAACATATGCGCTCGTTGCACATTTAGAAGCCATTCGTATGCTACTTGCTTATTTATGTTTTAAGAACTTTAAGTTGTATCAAATAAATGTGAAAAGTGCTTTCTTAAATGGTTTTATTGAAGAGGAAGTTTATGTGAAACAACCTCCCGTTTTGAAAATCATGTTTGTCCTGATTATGTGTTTAAATTGTCTAAAGCATTGTATGGTTTAAAGCAAGCACCTAGAGCATGATATGATAGATTAAGTACATTTTTTATTAACAATGATTTTGTTAGAGATAAAATTGATACTACTTTATTTATTAAAAATCATGATAATGATATGCTACTTGTGCAAATCTATGTTGATGATATTATTTTCAGTTCTACTAATGAGAATCTTTGCAAGGATTTTTTCACATGTATGCAAAAGAAATTCGAAATGAGCATGATGGGAGAGATGAATTACTTCCTTAGATTATAAGTGAAGCAATGCAAAGAAGGAATATTTGTCAATCAAGATAAGTACGTAAAAGAACTCTTGAAGAAGTTCGACATAAAAGGCGCTAAATCAATGAGTATGCCTATAAGTTCAACATTGAAGCTCAACAAAGACGAAATTGATAAAAAGTGTGGACATCAAGAAATATCGAGGTATGATTGGTAGTTTATTATACTTGACGACTTCTAGGTCGGATATTATGTTTAGTGTTTGTCTTTGTGCACGATTCAAAGTATATCCTAAAGAATCACATTTACTTGCCGTAAACATATATTTCGTTATCTTTCCGGTACTAGTTCCTCGGGTTTGTGTACCCAAGAGAGAACACCTTTGACCTAATAAGTTATTCCGATGCGGATTTTGTCGGTTGCAAAATCGATAGGAAAAGCACTAATAGCACATGTCATTTTCTAGGATACGCACTAGTATCTTGGTCAAGTAAGAAACAAAATTCGATGGCCCTTTCAACGGCCGAAGCCGAATATATGGCGGTCGGAAGTTGTTGTACACAAACTTTGTACATTAAACAACAACTAGAAGACTTTAGAATTAGTCTTAGCCACATTCCTATTAAATGTGATAACACAAGTGCTATTAGCTTGACCAAGAACCCCATACAACATTCACGTACTAAGCACATTGAAATAAGATATCATTTTATTCGTGATCATGTGTAAAAAGGTGATGTTGATATTGAATTCGTTGGCACCGAATCGCAATTTGCAGATATTTTCACAAAACTACTTCCTGGTGATCGCTTTTGTACTATCCGACGTGAACTTAGTATGACTAGAGCACGTGATATCTAGTTGACCAAAATATTCATGTATATTGATCAATTATGCTTGTTTCTAAAGCATACAAAATTATCAATTTATTTGATTAAATTTTGTACAATAAGTACTATCTGATGTGTACTAATATTATTTTTTGTAGTACAAAAGTTGTCTATTTGCATATTCTAGGTTCATATGGCCTCAAGAGCTCAAACCAAGAATAATATGGGTAGAACAGATCATCAGTCGATTAAGGACTGATGATCAGTCGACTGAAGACCTAGCATCAGTCGATTGAGTAGTGGTTGGGACCAATTCACCATAACCCCTTCTCTCCCCTATTTTCTCTTTATTTATCTCCTCTCCATTTCGTGGCCACTTTCACCCAAACCACCTCAAACCTTCACAAACATCATCAACACCTAGATTTCTTCCTCAAATCCATCCTTAAACCATCATCATTCTACACCAAATCAACCACTAATCATATATTTTTCAACCCAAAATCCTCAAACCCTTCTCACACTATCTCTAAACCTAACCCTAGCCACCATTGTTATGTTCTTACCTGAAACCCCACATTTCATCAAATTTCTCCACTAAATCTTCATATCCCACCTATCTAAACACAATCCTACCAATTTCTTTGGTCAAAAACAATATTTTCCTTCAAAATCATAATCTCACCTTCAAACCCTAAGTTTTCAAAAACTTATCCCTTTAACCCCAAATCTTCTACAATGTCTCAAGGCTCTCGACCACGTTGTGCTAGGCGCTATGTAGCTCAAGTTGGTACATCGCTAGGAGCTCCTCAATAAGCAAACCTCCCACCATTGTTCATCTCTGATGAGGTTCAAGAAAATTTCAACAATGACTACTCAACTCGCAAAATAGTTAAAGGTAAACAATTCAATTTTCAATTGTTTGCGTCTAATGGATTGAATATTGCAGCTCTATTTCAAAACCAATGTATCATTAATTTCTTAAGTATCCGTGAGAATATTTATCATCGACTTGTTCGACTCTTTTATGCATAATTGCATCATCCCTTGCTTGATAATAGACGTCCCAACAAGGCCCGACTTGTTACCTTGTTGAATGGCCAAAGGATTAGCTTTAACAAGGTCGAGCTAGCTCAAATTTTTGGATTTCCCATAGACAATATGAATGAGGTTCCATCCAACTTTGGGAACTTTCTTGGTTTTGAGAAAAATGCAGCCAAAGGCATTCTCCTCAAACATAGGTTTCGTAACACGAGAAATGAAATTAAGGCTTCAATGCTCAAACTCGAAGCCCGGCTCATTCAGTCTATACTTGGCAATTCGATCATTCCAAGGTGTGGTATTCGTGCTTCGCTGAATGCTTTAGAATTATTCTTGATACGGGCTATTACACTGGAACACAAATTGGATTATGGTAACCTCATGTTCCATCACCTACTTGAAATCACTAACCGAAAAAGACAAGGATTGGTCTACGGCATGGCCCTCACTCAATTGTTCAAATTCTATAACATCCGACTAGAAGACGAAGTTGATGTTATCACACCTATAATCGAAGAGACCTATAGTGCCAAGGTGATTCGATTGATGAAATATAGATTAGTTCATGGTGAATGAACTACTAATGATCTACGAGATAGAGATGATCATAGTTGCGATAAGGACAAAAATTTGTCTCCTTCTGAAAAAATGGTTGAAGAAGAAAAAGAAGGTTTCAAGTTTCAACAACAAGCTACTTCTTCTCAAGGCCCTCGCCGATCTCGTACTGCACACGACGAGTCTTTAAATGCCGCTTTGCTTCATGCCATTCAAGGGCTCTCGGGTCAAGTACAAGCTCTTTCGACCAACATAAACAACCAATTCAATCGTATCGAGGATCGACAAAGAGCTCATGAAGAGGCCTTTCTTCGATACCATCTGGAGCATGTCTTTCCAATTTGGACTCCATTTCACGTCGACCAAGGTTAGGGGCAATGGCCGCAAGACCCTTAAGACCCGCAAGAGTAGGCGATGGTCTCTATCTTTTTTATTGATAATAAAGGGGGAGAAATATATATGGTGTTAGAGTGTTTGGTACACACTCCTTTTTGCTTTAAAAATTAAGTATGATATTTCCTTTTAGGTCGTTATGCTTAAGTACTATTTTATTGGTTTTAAACTCTCACACTCTTATTAATTGTTTTTGTTATGCTTAGTAGGATATTATGTTGCAATGAATTGAATTAATATTATGCATGCTTATTAAATTTTATCTTATGCATAGTTTGAGGGGGAGCTTTCCCTATTTTATTTCAACTTATGTTCTTAATCGCAAATACACATTAATTTATTGTCATCATCAAAAACGGAGAGATTGTTGACCTAAAAGTCACTAATCTTGTTTTAATAATAACAATAACATTAATCTTGTGTAATTTAACTAAGTTGATGTTTTAAGTAATAGCCACAATTATTTGATCATACGTGGACAAATCCGATAAGCCGGAACCAAGATCATTCTTCTACAAAATCTAAAAATCTCTTTTGTCTTACACCACGCATCTCAACTTGATCAAAGCTCATTCACCATTACAAATCGATGAGGATCAAAGACCAAAGCAAGTGAAGAATTGAAGAAACTTCCTAAAGTAATTAAAGACTCGTTTATTCTATATTTGACTGAGTACTTTAGAATATGTGTAAAGTTTCTTATTAGATCATCATAATAGCTCATACATTGTTTTAACATTATTAGATCGATCAAATTAAAGTTGGAATCAAGATTCTTTCAAAAACCTCTTCGTAGCGAAGAACCTGTTAGAGTGATATACTAAAAGTCATAATTTTCTTATTGGTTTAAATATGTTATAAACTTGGTTTTGCTATTTTAATAAGAATCTTTATGGGCAATGGTTGCATTATATTATTTATTTAAATATTGTGCATGTGTGTCTTTTATTCCATATAGTAGATGATTTGGTGTGTAGAGTATAGCTTACACACAGAAGATCATATCATCGGTTCTTGTGGAATATAAGTTTAATTGGTTCACAGTCTTAGATGGAATTAGACACCCATCGGTAGGATTGTAGCACAAATTTTAGTAGTTTATCTTAACTACAGGAAACGGTATAGTTTTAAATCGTTGTGCTAGTACACTTTATGTGTATTGAATAGGACTACTTTGGGTTAATTGTTTTTATACTGACTATATAAAAGAATTTAAAATCCCATCGTTATTATGATTATTTATGCTCCTAATCTTGAAATAATTAATAGACATATATATGTAGTGTTTATTGTTTTAAAAGTTTGAAGTTTTATGTATCTCTGCTCCACATCTCGATCCTAGATTAATTTGGTATCAGAGGCAGGAATTAGTGGGACGTCACTCAAGTCGCGTTGCAGCCCTAACCCTTACAGCAAAGGTAATGCTTGATTGGGTATTTGTGTTTGTGTAAATCGTTGACAGGCGTGCTAATTTTATTGTTTCTGTGTATTATATTTTTCTCTTGATATGTTGAGCAGATCTATTTCTCGTTCAAAATATGTTCCCAGTTCTTTTATAAAGAACACTGATGATGTTGAATTTTCTAATATAGAAAATAAATTATTAAACTGGCATTTACCGATGGTTAAACCAAACAAAATTTATAATTCTGGAATGTTTGATTTTATTTCTTCAATGTCTATTAAAACTATTGAACAGACCATTCCTGTTGGTAATAATCTGGATCATATGCAATTATTACATGAAGATGAAATCTTACGCTATAAAGATAAGTATAAATATATGCATATTGGCTTAATACAAGTAGCTATTAAACCTTTAACTTCTCTGGGTTTAAATACCTCTTTATTAATTGCTTTACGTGATTGTAGACATAATAAATTTAAAGATTCCTTATTAGGAATAATTCAGACTAGTTTATGTGATGGCCCAGTTTATTTTAACTGCTTCCCTGATTATTCTGTCTCTTTATCTGATAAAAATTTATTAGATGTTTTAACTTTAAATATTCAAATGAATGGTTATGATTTGAAAGAAGGTAGTGAACCTTTAAATGTTACTTATAGAGTCCATTATAAGGTTATGAATACCCTTAGCCCTAATGCTAAAAGATATGATCCTAAGGGTAAAACGACACTTATTGAGACTAATCTATTAAAATCTGATATAGCCGTGCCTAGGACCATTAAATGGAATGAAATTGAATTACCTGAACAATGGTTATTGGAGGCTGCTGCTCCACCTACCCCTGTTGAAAATAAAAAAATTGAGGAAATTCTTCAATTTGATGATGGAGATGTTATTGTTAGATTTGATAATAATAAAACTGCTAGGTTATCTACCTCATCTAAAAGGCCATCTTCGGCCTCTCATTCAGAAAGCCAAAGATTTTATACTCCGGCGCCTACTATTAGTTCTAGTATCCCTATCCCTAGAACCATCCCCTATGAAGGAAGTTCTGGTACTAAAAATGATGATTTACAATTTGAAGGTGTTATTAATTCTCAACAAAATATTCCTCATGGTGTTTATTCTAAACCTTCAAAAAATGAACCTGATACTGTTTCAGAATTAGGTTTTGCTATGAAACAAATTTTGACTATTACTAAAAGTGAATTTACTTATAAGAGGACTGATTGTAATACTGAGTTTATGCAAGAAAAATATTCTGATTTTAGAAAATGGTTTTTTGCTGAATTTTCAGAAGAACATAAATTATTTTTTAAAGCAAAATTCTATGAACATATTGATGAAAACGAAGAAGTTATTCCTTTTGTCACTTGGTTTTATAGTAATTATGAGGGAGATTACCCCAATATTTGTACTATAGATAGTTTTTATAAAACTTGGAAAACTGTTTCTGGAAATATGGTCCAGTCCCTTTATCCTCCTACTGAAGCCTTAAAAATAGAGGTAGGAGAAAATCAGACCTTAGAGACATAAAACTGCTAGGTTATCTACCTCATCTAAAAGGCCATCTTCGGCCTCTCATTCAGAAAGCCAAAGATTTTATACTCCGGCGCCTACTATTAGTTCTAGTATCCCTATCCCTAGAACCATCCCCTATGAAGGAAGTTCTGGTACTAAAAATGATGATTTACAATTTGAAGGTGTTATTAATTCTCAACAAAATATTCCTCATGGTGTTTATTCTAAACCTTCAAAAATGAACCTGATACTGTTTCAGAATTAGGTTTTGCTATGAAACAAATTTTGACTATTACTAAAAGTGAATTTACTTATAAGAGGACTGATTGTAATACTGAGTTTATGCAAGAAAAATATTCTGATTTTAGAAAATGGTTTTTTGCTGAATTTTCAGAAGAACATAAATTATTTTTTAAAGCAAAATTCTATGAACATATTGATGAAAACGAAGAAGTTATTCCTTTTGTCACTTGGTTTTATAGTAATTATGAGGGAGATTACCCCAATATTTGTACTATAGATAGTTTTTATAAAACTTGGAAAACTGTTTCTGGAAATATGGTCCAGTCCCTTTATCCTCCTACTGAAGCCTTAAAAATAGAGGTAGGAGAAAATCAGACCTTAGAGACAAATGCCTTTTCGTCTAATATTAGGATAACATCGTCTCATATAGGTCCTGATGATCTTAAAAAGGTTATTAAGCAAAATAATTACACCAACTTGCATATACAGACTATAGCGAGTCAATTAACTCGTATTGAGGAAACATTAGAAAAAGTTCAAGCTATCGAAGAAAAGCGACCTACTCCTATTATAGAAAAACCTAAGGTTGAAACCTCTTATATTAAACCGGTTATAGAAATTACTGAGAAATTTAAGCATAATGATAAAAACAAAGAGATAGTTGAAGCTCTTACTGAAAAATTAGAAAACCTCCGTTTATTTAATGGAAAACAGATTCTCCCTATTACTCAAACTGAGGATGTCTCCGATTATGAGACTGAATTTTCTGATATTACTCGATTTAAAAATGAGTTATTAGCTATGGAAGGAGATCTAAATAAAATAGCGTTTGGTAAAACCCATGTGGCTACCCAAATGGCTCCCACTAGGACTTATTACCAGCGTCCTACCCCTCAAGATATGTTATTTGAGGAAGAAGCTATTTTTAATCCTACAGTTAATTTTAGTGCCAAAACTATTTATGAGTGGTATATTGATGGTATGTCCGAATATCAAATATTAACTCAATTATACCGAATGACTATGTATGGTACTGCTTGCAAAGCTAGTGGTAGCAGTGACAAAAGTGTTGCTGAATTTATGATTGCAGGTTTTTCTGGCCAACTAAGAGGTTGGTGGGATAACGTTCTGACTGATAGTCAGAGAAATGAGATTAAAAATTCTGTAAAAATAGTTAATATTAATGTTACTACTAAAAATGAACAAGGCCAGGATATTACCCAGGTTCAACCTAAAGCTGAAGAGAATGCTGTCTATTCTCTCCTAACTGCTATTGTACAACATTTTATAGGCCCTCACCCTACTATATTAGATAGAAGTAAGGATTTATTAATAAATTTGAAGTGTCCTACTCTGACCCATTTTAGGTGGTATAAGGATGTATTCCTCTCTAAGGTTATGACCAGAGAAGACGCTAATGCTGATTTTTGGAAAGAAAAATTTATAGCAGGTCTTCCTACTTTATTTGCCCAGAAGGTTAAAGACCGTATTAGTAAAAAACATGGTGGTACTTCCATTCCTTATAAGGATTATACTTATGGTTATCTTATTAGTGAATGTATTGCTGAAGGCTTATCTTTGTGTAATGATATTAAGCTTAAAGCTCAACTTAAGGCTCAGAATTTAACTGGTCGTAAAGAAATAGGTGAATTTTGTGATCAGTTTGCTTATGATATGAGTATTCCTTATTCTAGGATTAAGAAAACTACTGATAGTTCTAATAGAACTAGAAAACACCATAAAAGGCGTAAAAAATCACATAAGAAGGCCCCTCCACCACCTTCTACCTCTAGGACTCCTTATAGGAAGCCTGGGCCAAATAAAAAGCCCAATATGAGTCAAGTTATTTGTAGGAAATGTGGCAAAGCTGGCCATTATGCTAATAAGTGTTGGACTAAGCAAAAGCTTAATGAAATAGCTGATGAAGGCCTTAAAAGGCAACTTATGGCGGTTTTATTAAACCCTAGTGATGATGAGGAAGATAACGAAGAAGAAGAGGTAAACAACATTAAATCTGAGTCCCCTTCTGGTGCCTCTTCTAATAATTCGGAGTCTGATTCTGATTGTAATTGCAAATCACAGACTGACTATTATAAGGCGATATTAGAAACTAATGGTCTTAGTATTAATGTCTTGACTAAAGAAGAACAGTCTATTTTAGATCTTATAGATCAAGTTGAAGACACCAACGTTAAACGTAAACTTATAGAACAATATCTAACCACGTTTAAAACAGAAAAAAGTATATTACCTAGTACAGAACCATATTCTTTACAT
This sequence comes from Lonicera japonica, assembly GCA_021464415.1. Lineage (NCBI taxonomy): Eukaryota > Viridiplantae > Streptophyta > Magnoliopsida > Dipsacales > Caprifoliaceae > Lonicera > Lonicera japonica. The sequence goes on along the minus strand of CM038470.1, from coordinate 34,640,061 downwards.
AATATCCTTGAAAGTTTTTATAAAACTCCGGAGAAAGAGGTTACTATTTCGGATTTAAAAACAGAAATTAATAGTCTTAAAACTGAGGTTAGAGATATTAAATTTCGTCTCTCTATTCTAGAAAAATCTCCTACTATTACTGAGAGTTCTTCCCAAACTGTTGTCCTTAATACTAGTGATAATTTCCTTAATCTTATAGATCAAGTTATTGTTCAAAAATGGTACATAAATATTACTATTGTTGTGGATAAAGATTTTATTCTTAAAGATATAGCTCTTCTTGATACAGGAGCTGATATGAATTGTATTAGGGAAGGATTAGTCCCAACTAAGTATTTTGAAAAAACTTCTGAATCTATGACTAGTGCGGGAGGCAATAAGCTCAAAATTAATTTTAAATTATCCAATGCTTATGTTTGTAATGATGGCATGTGCATAAAAAGCACTTTTATTTTAATTAAAAATTTATCTCAGCGTATTATATTAGGTACTCCTTTTATAAAACTTATAGAGCCTTTTACCAAGGATGAAAGGGGTCTAGTTACTCAATTTGATAATAGAGATGTGATATTTAAATTTATTACTAAACCTCGTATTAAGGAAGTTAATGAGGTTAAGGATAAACTTGTCTTTAAAGAAAAACAAATTGAATTTTTGCATGAAGATTTAAAAATTATGAACATTAATCTTCAAATCAATAAAAATAAAGTGACTATTAAGAAACTACAAGAACAAATTATTAGAGAAGTCTGTAGTGATATCCCTACCGCTTTCTGGAATAGAAAGAAACATATTGTTCCTCTTCCTTATGAAGACAATTTTGATGAGAAAAATATATCTACTAAAGCTAGACCTGCTCAAATGAATTCTATTCTCTTAGAGCACTGTAAAGGTGAGATTTCTTCTCTTATAGAGAAAAACCTTATTAGGAAAAGTTATTCTCCTTGGAGCTGTACTGCCTTTTATGTTAACAAGGCATCTGAAATTGAGCGTGGTGCCCCTAGATTAGTTATTAACTATAAACCTTTAAACAAAGTCTTGAAATGGATTAGATATCCTCTCCCTAATAAGAAAGATTTATTAGCCCGTTTACAGGCTGCTACTATTTTCTCCAAATTTGATTTAAAATCTGGATATTGGCAAATTCAAATTGCTGAAGCTGATAGGTATAAAACTGCTTTCACTGTCCCGTTTGGACATTTTGAATGGAATGTTATGCCATTTGGGCTTAAAAATGCCCCCTCAGAATTTCAGAATATTATGAATGACATTTTTACTCCTTATAGCACTTTTTCTATTGTTTACATTGATGATATTCTTATTTTTTCTAATAGCATTGATCAGCATATTAAACATATACAAATTTTTATTAAAATTATAAAGAATGCCGGTTTGGTTGTGTCGGCTAAAAAGATGAGTATTTTTCAAACAAAAATAAGATTTTTAGGACATGAAATTACTAAGGGAAATATTATTCCTATTAATAGGGCCATTGAGTTTGCTGAAAAATTTCCTGATGAAATTCGTGATAAAACTCAATTACAGAGATTCTTAGGATCTCTAAATTATATTCGTGACTATTATAAAAATTTAGCTACCGATTGTATTCCTCTATATGAAAGGCTGAGAAAAAATCCTCTCCCATGGTCTGAAAGGCACACTATTGCTGTAAAAATTATTAAATCTAAAGTTAAACAACTTCCTTGTTTGGCATTAGTTTCACCTTACTCATTTAAATTGTTGAAACAGATGCCTCTGATATTGGCTATGGAGGAATTCTTAAACAAAAGTTTAAAGATTCTGATAAAGAAATATTATCTAGATTCACTTCTGGCAAATGGAATAATGCTCAGAAAAACTATTCTACTATTAAAAAAGAAATATTATCTGTTGTTGAATGTATTTCTGATTTCCAAGAAGATTTATTGAATCAAGAATTTCTCTTACGTATTGATTGTCAGGCAGCGAAAGATGTGCTTGAAAAAGATGTAAAAAATATTGCTTCCAAACAAATATTTGCTAGATGGCAAGCAATTTTATCAGTATTTGATTTTAAAATAGAATTTATAAAAGGAGAATCAAATTCTCTTCCTGATTTCTTAACTAGGGAATTTTTGCAGGGAAAGGCCTCATGAGCAGGCCAACAGGTTCCTTTTCCTCTTATAGAGGAAACAGAGGTAGAGGAGGACCTCAAAGGTCTCCTGCAAGAAATATTGGTACTTCTGGGATTAAATCTCAAGCGTCCTCTTCTCAGGTTAAACCGCCAGGGACTTTTAAAGAGGCTCTTAAAGAGGAAGTTCAGGTGGCTTTAAAAAAGCCACAACAGGATTTTGTTTTGTATTTACAAAAGGGGATCAAAGATTTGCAATGAACCCAGGGACTATTGCCCAAAGATATTTCGAGAATAATATGGATTTTCCACTTGTTAGCGGAAAAACTAGAGAATATTATGAGGCCATTCTTAAAGATACGGAGAGCGTAGTATTTACGCATATGAACAGGAATGTGGGTTCATTTAACCCAGAAATTGCGTTCAGTAAAGCTTTTATTAAAGGCGTAATTAGTATTGAAGAATGGGGATTAAATCCGAATAAAGAACAAGCACTACAGACTCGTTATTCAGATGATAAAAATGCTCCCCGTTATTATAGCTATTGGGATTATATCGATGCCTGAAAAAAGCCTTTTTATATCAAAACCAGTACAATTCCCACACCTGGTTTTTTTTTCCGTATTGATAAGCTTAAAAGCGACGATTCTTATTTAGAATCTCTTCCCCACTGGTTTTTCCAATGGTTTATTTTAAATGGTCCCGAAGAGGATATTTTTCCGAATAATTTATATGAATTATTTGTTGCTTATAAATTAATCTAGGATCGAGATGTGGAGCAGAGATACATAAAACTTCAAACTTTTATTAATTGAAACAAGATTACAGAAAAAAGAAGAAAGAAGATTACAGAGAAGGAGAACAGCGGAGAAGAGAGAAAGAAAGGAAAAACAAAAGGTGCCTACTCAAACCAACATGCCTGGTTTAAATAGAAGGGAAAAGCAAAACAAACAAAAAGTGCACAGTGAAAGCAAACAGGAAAAGTGCACAGTAAAAGCAAATAGTAAACTTAATTATTTTGCAAGCAAACAAAAGCAAACGAATTATTTTACAAGCAAACGAAAGCAAACGACATAATAATTGCCATGGGACCCTCTGGTGGCGTGTGCTAGATAGTGGTGCAGGCGTTCGTCCAAAGTGATCCAAACTTTAATAAAGTTTTCTCTTAAATAATAATTCTACTCCACTTGATTTTTCCCTTTGTCTTTTACAGGTGAAGCAGTTGAGTCTTCATAAAGACTGGCGAGCCATCTTCCCATATGTGTTGTCATATCCTCATTTGGCTCCGCAAAATCTTCGTCATCAATATTAACCAATTGGGCAGATTCAGATTTTATTTCAGATTTTGAATCCTGAGAAACAGACATGAAGTCTTCATCCATATCTAACTGACAGGCCAGATTTTGGAGAATTTTAGCTTTAAGCTCCTTGATAGGGGTATTTGGGAATTTCTCTTTAAGAGAGGCCAAAGAAGGAGTTTTAAACTCTGATTTTTCAATAACTTGCTTCTTTAAGAACGCATCATCCTCAGCTGATTTTGTATTAATTTCGAGGAACTAAAATAAATCTTTTTTAATTTGAACTATTAGTTCAGTGGTATCAAATTTAGGCCACCATTTATAATAGTAGTCACGTACTAACAAAAATAACCCATTACTCCTGGTAGTCGTATTATAGTTCCATTGAAATATCCAGGGAATATGATATTTTGTAAGAAAATGCAATAATGCAAAATTAGTAATAGGGTGTTGCTCCTTAATAAGGAGTCTGGGATGATTTTTGCTATAAGCAACAAATAATTCATATAAATTATTCGGGAAAATATCCTCTTCGGGACCATTTAAAATAAACCATTGGAAAAACCAGTGGGGAAGAGATTCTAAATAAGAATCGTCGCTTTTAAGCTTATCAATACGGAAAAACCAGGTGTGGGAATTGTACTGGTTTTGATATAAAAAGGCTTTTTTCCAGCATCGATATAATCCCAATAGCTATAATAACGGGGAGCATTTTTATCATCTGAATAACGAGTCTGTAGTGCTTGTTCTTTATTCGGATTTAATCCCCATTCTTCAATACTAATTACGCCTTTAATAAAAGCTTTACTGAACGCAATTTCTGGGTTAAATGAACCCACATTCCTGTTCATATGCGTAAATACTACGCTCTCCGTATCTTTAAGAATGGCCTCATAATATTCTCTAGTTTTTCCGCTAACAAGTGGAAAATCCATATTATTCTCGAAATATCTTTGGGCAATAGTCCCTGGGTTCATTGCAAATCTTTGATCCCCCTTTTGTAAATACAAAACAAAATCCTGTTGTGGCTTTTTTAAAGCCACCTGAACTTCCTCTTTAAGAGCCTCTTTAAAAGTCCCTGGCGGTTTAACCTGAGAAGAGGACGCTTGAGATTTAATCCCAGAAGTACCAATATTTCTTGCAGGAGACCTTTGAGGTCCTCCTCTACCTCTGTTTCCTCTATAAGAGGAAAAGGAACCTGTTGGCCTGCTCATGAGGCCTTTCCCTGCAAAAATTCCCTAGTTAAGAAATCAGGAAGAGAATTTGATTCTCCTTTTATAAATTCTATTTTAAAATCAAATACTGATAAAATTGCTTGCCATCTAGCAAATATTTGTTTGGAAGCAATATTTTTTACATCTTTTTCAAGCACATCTTTCGCTGCCTGACAATCAATACGTAAGAGAAATTCTTGATTCAATAAATCTTCTTGGAAATCAGAAATACATTCAACAACAGATAATATTTCTTTTTTAATAGTAGAATAGTTTTTCTGAGCATTATTCCATTTGCCAGAAGTGAATCTAGATAATATTTCTTTATCAGAATCTTTAAACTTTTGTTTAAGAATTCCTCCATAGCCAATATCAGAGGCATCTGTTTCAACAATTTTAAATGAGTAAGGTGAAACTAATGCCAAACAAGGAAGTTGTTTAACTTTAGATTTAATAATTTTTACAGCAATAGTGTGCCTTTCAGACCATGGGAGAGGATTTTTTCTCAGCCTTTCATATAGAGGAATACAATCGGTAGCTAAATTTTTATAATAGTCACGAATATAATTTAGAGATCCTAAGAATCTCTGTAATTGAGTTTTATCACGAATTTCATCAGGAAATTTTTCAGCAAACTCAATGGCCCTATTAATAGGAATAATATTTCCCTTAGTAATTTCATGTCCTAAAAATCTTATTTTTGTTTGAAAAATACTCATCTTTTTAGCCGACACAACCAAACCGGCATTCTTTATAATTTTAATAAAAATTTGTATATGTTTAATATGCTGATCAATGCTATTAGAAAAAATAAGAATATCATCAATGTAAACAATAGAAAAAGTGCTATAAGGAGTAAAAATGTCATTCATAATATTCTGAAATTCTGAGGGGGCATTTTTAAGCCCAAATGGCATAACATTCCATTCAAAATGTCCAAACGGGACAGTGAAAGCAGTTTTATACCTATCAGCTTCAGCAATTTGAATTTGCCAATATCCAGATTTTAAATCAAATTTGGAGAAAATAGTAGCAGCCTGTAAACGGGCTAATAAATCTTTCTTATTAGGGAGAGGATATCTAATCCATTTCAAGACTTTGTTTAAAGGTTTATAGTTAATAACTAATCTAGGGGCACCACGCTCAATTTCAGATGCCTTGTTAACATAAAAGGCAGTACAGCTCCAAGGAGAATAACTTTTCCTAATAAGGTTTTTCTCTATAAGAGAAGAAATCTCACCTTTACAGTGCTCTAAGAGAATAGAATTCATTTGAGCAGGTCTAGCTTTAGTAGATATATTTTTCTCATCAAAATTGTCTTCATAAGGAAGAGGAACAATATGTTTCTTTCTATTCCAGAAAGCGGTAGGGATATCACTACAGACTTCTCTAATAATTTGTTCTTGTAGTTTCTTAATAGTCACTTTATTTTTATTGATTTGAAGATTAATGTTCATAATTTTTAAATCTTCATGCAAAAATTCAATTTGTTTTTCTTTAAAGACAAGTTTATCCTTAACCTCATTAACTTCCTTAATACGAGGTTTAGTAATAAATTTAAATATCACATCTCTATTATCAAATTGAGTAACTAGACCCCTTTCATCCTTGGCAAAAGGCTCTATAAGTTTTATAAAAGGAGTACCTAATATAATACGCTGAGATAAATTTTTAATTAAAATAAAAGTGCTTTTTATGCACATGCCATCATTACAAACATAAGCTTTGGATAATTTAAAATTAATTTTGAGCTTATTGCCTCCCGCACTAGTCATAGATTCAGAAGTTTTTTCAAAATACTTAGTTGGGACTAATCCTTCCCTAATACAATTCATATCAGCTCCTGTATCAAGAAGAGCTATATCTTTAAGAATAAAATCTTTATCCACAACAATAGTAATATTTATGTACCATTTTTGAACAATAACTTGATCTATAAGATTAAGGAAATTATCACTAGTATTAAGGACAACAGTTTGGGAAGAACTCTCAGTAATAGTAGGAGATTTTTCTAGAATAGAGAGACGAAATTTAATATCTCTAACCTCAGTTTTAAGACTATTAATTTCTGTTTTTAAATCCGAAATAGTAACCTCTTTCTCCGGAGTTTTATAAAAACTTTCAAGGATATTATGTAAAGAATATGGTTCTGTACTAGGTAATATACTTTTTTCTGTTTTAAACGTGGTTAGATATTGTTCTATAAGTTTACGTTTAACGTTGGTGTCTTCAACTTGATCTATAAGATCTAAAATAGACTGTTCTTCTTTAGTCAAGACATTAATACTAAGACCATTAGTTTCTAATATCGCCTTATAATAGTCAGTCTGTGATTTGCAATTACAATCAGAATCAGACTCCGAATTATTAGAAGAGGCACCAGAAGGGGACTCAGATTTAATGTTGTTTACCTCTTCTTCTTCGTTATCTTCCTCATCATCACTAGGGTTTAATAAAACCGCCATAAGTTGCCTTTTAAGGCCTTCATCAGCTATTTCATTAAGCTTTTGCTTAGTCCAACACTTATTAGCATAATGGCCAGCTTTGCCACATTTCCTACAAATAACTTGACTCATATTGGGCTTTTTATTTGGCCCAGGCTTCCTATAAGGAGTCCTAGAGGTAGAAGGTGGTGGAGGGGCCTTCTTATGTGATTTTTTACGCCTTTTATGGTGTTTTCTAGTTCTATTAGAACTATCAGTAGTTTTCTTAATCCTAGAATAAGGAATACTCATATCATAAGCAAACTGATCACAAAATTCACCTATTTCTTTACGACCAGTTAAATTCTGAGCCTTAAGTTGAGCTTTAAGCTTAATATCATTACACAAAGATAAGCCTTCAGCAATACATTCACTAATAAGATAACCATAAGTATAATCCTTATAAGGAATGGAAGTACCACCATGTTTTTTACTAATACGGTCTTTAACCTTCTGGGCAAATAAAGTAGGAAGACCTGCTATAAATTTTTCTTTCCAAAAATCAGCATTAGCGTCTTCTCTGGTCATAACCTTAGAGAGGAATACATCCTTATACCACCTAAAATGGGTCAGAGTAGGACACTTCAAATTTATTAATAAATCCTTACTTCTATCTAATATAGTAGGGTGAGGGCCTATAAAATGTTGTACAATAGCAGTTAGGAGAGAATAGACAGCATTCTCTTCAGCTTTAGGTTGAACCTGGGTAATATCCTGGCCTTGTTCATTTTTAGTAGTAACATTAATATTAACTATTTTTACAGAATTTTTAATCTCATTTCTCTGACTATCAGTCAGAACGTTATCCCACCAACCTCTTAGTTGGCCAGAAAAACCTGCAATCATAAATTCAGCAACACTTTTGTCACTGCTACCACTAGCTTTGCAAGCAGTACCATACATAGTCATTCGGTATAATTGAGTTAATATTTGATATTCGGACATACCATCAATATACCACTCATAAATAGTTTTGGCACTAAAATTAACTGTAGGATTAAAAATAGCTTCTTCCTCAAATAACATATCTTGAGGGGTAGGACGCTGGTAATAAGTCCTAGTGGGAGCCATTTGGGTAGCCACATGGGTTTTACCAAACGCTATTTTATTTAGATCTCCTTCCATAGCTAATAACTCATTTTTAAATCGAGTAATATCAGAAAATTCAGTCTCATAATCGGAGACATCCTCAGTTTGAGTAATAGGGAGAATCTGTTTTCCATTAAATAAACGGAGGTTTTCTAATTTTTCAGTAAGAGCTTCAACTATCTCTTTGTTTTTATCATTATGCTTAAATTTCTCAGTAATTTCTATAACCGGTTTAATATAAGAGGTTTCAACCTTAGGTTTTTCTATAATAGGAGTAGGTCGCTTTTCTTCGATAGCTTGAACTTTTTCTAATGTTTCCTCAATACGAGTTAATTGACTCGCTATAGTCTGTATATGCAAGTTGGTGTAATTATTTTGCTTAATAACCTTATTAAGATCATCAGGACCTATATGAGACGATGTTATCCTAATATTAGACGAAAAGGCATTTGTCTCTAAGGTCTGATTTTCTCCTACCTCTATTTTTAAGGCTTCAGTAGGAGGATAAAGGGACTGGACCATATTTCCAGAAACAGTTTTCCAAGTTTTATAAAAACTATCTATAGTACAAATATTGGGGTAATCTCCCTCATAATTACTATAAAACCAAGTGACAAAAGGAATAACTTCTTCGTTTTCATCAATATGTTCATAGAATTTTGCTTTAAAAAATAATTTATGTTCTTCTGAAAATTCAGCAAAAAACCATTTTCTAAAATCAGAATATTTTTCTTGCATAAACTCAGTATTACAATCAGTCCTCTTATAAGTAAATTCACTTTTAGTAATAGTCAAAATTTGTTTCATAGCAAAACCTAATTCTGAAACAGTATCAGGTTCATTTTTTGAAGGTTTAGAATAAACACCATGAGGAATATTTTGTTGAGAATTAATAACACCTTCAAATTGTAAATCATCATTTTTAGTACCAGAACTTCCTTCATAGGGGATGGTTCTAGGGATAGGGATACTAGAACTAATAGTAGGCGCCGGAGTATAAAATCTTTGGCTTTCTGAATGAGAGGCCGAAGATGGCCTTTTAGATGAGGTAGATAACCTAGCAGTTTTATTATTATCAAATCTAACAATAACATCTCCATCATCAAATTGAAGAATTTCCTCAATTTTTTTATTTTCAACAGGGGTAGGTGGAGCAGCAGCCTCCAATAACCATTGTTCAGGTAATTCAATTTCATTCCATTTAATGGTCCTAGGCACGGCTATATCAGATTTTAATAGATTAGTCTCAATAAGTGTCGTTTTACCCTTAGGATCATATCTTTTAGCATTAGGGCTAAGGGTATTCATAACCTTATAATGGACTCTATAAGTAACATTTAAAGGTTCACTACCTTCTTTCAAATCATAACCATTCATTTGAATATTTAAAGTTAAAACATCTAATAAATTTTTATCAGATAAAGAGACAGAATAATCAGGGAAGCAGTTAAAATAAACTGGGCCATCACATAAACTAGTCTGAATTATTCCTAATAAGGAATCTTTAAATTTATTATGTCTACAATCACGTAAAGCAATTAATAAAGAGGTATTTAAACCCAGAGAAGTTAAAGGTTTAATAGCTACTTGTATTAAGCCAATATGCATATATTTATACTTATCTTTATAGCGTAAGATTTCATCTTCATGTAATAATTGCATATGATCCAGATTATTACCAACAGGAATGGTCTGTTCAATAGTTTTAATAGACATTGAAGAAATAAAATCAAACATTCCAGAATTATAAATTTTGTTTGGTTTAACCATCGGTAAATGCCAGTTTAATAATTTATTTTCTATATTAGAAAATTCAACATCATCAGTGTTCTTTATAAAAGAACTGGGAACATATTTTGAACGAGAAATAGATCTGCTCAACATATCAAGAGAAAAATATAATACACAGAAACAATAAAATTAGCACGCCTGTCAACGATTTACACAAACACAAATACCCAATCAAGCATTACCTTTGCTGTAAGGGTTAGGGCTGCAACGCGACTTGAGTGACGTCCCACTAATTCCTGCCTCTGATACCAAATTAATCTAGGATCGAGATGTGGAGCAGAGATACATAAAACTTCAAACTTTTATTAATTGAAACAAGATTACAGAAAAAAGAAGAAAGAAGATTACAGAGAAGGAGAACAGCGGAGAAGAGAGAAAGAAAGGAAAAACAAAAGATGCCTCCTCAAACCAACATGCCTGGTTTAAATAGAAGGGAAAAGCAAAACAAACAAAAAGTGCACAGTGAAAGCAAACAGGAAAAGTGCACAGTAAAAGCAAATAGTAAACTTAATTATTTTGCAAGCAAACAAAAGCAAACGAATTATTTTACAAGCAAACGAAAGCAAACGACATAATAATTGCCATGGGACCCTCTGGTGGCGTGTGCTAGATAGTGGTGCAGGCGTTCGTCCAAAGTGATCCAAACTTTAATAAAGTTTTCTCTTAAATAATAATTCTACTCCACTTGATTTTTCCCTTTGTCTTTTACAGGTGAAGCAGTTGAGTCTTCATAAAGACTGGCGAGCCATCTTCCCATATGTGTTGTCATATCCTCATTTGGCTCCGCAAAATCTTCGTCATCAATATTAACCAATTGGGCAGATTCAGATTTTATTTCAGATTTTGAATCCTGAGAAACAGACATGAAGTCTTCATCCATATCTAACTGACAGGCCAGATTTTGGAGAATTTTAGCTTTAAGCTCCTTGATAGGGGTATTTGGGAATTTCTCTTTAAGAGAGGCCAAAGAAGGAGTTTTAAACTCTGATTTTTCAATAACTTGCTTCTTTAAGAACGCATCATCCTCAGCTGATTTTGTATTAATTTCGAGGAACTCAAATAAATCTTTTTTAATTTGAACTATTAGTTCAGTGGTATCAAATTTAGGCCACCATTTATAATAGTAGTCACGTACTAACAAAAATAACCCATTACTCCTGGTAGTCGTATTATAGTTCCATTGAAATATCCAGGGAATATGATATTTTGTAAGAAAATGCAATAATGCAAAATTAGTAATAGGGTGTTGCTCCTTAATAAGGAGTCTGGGATGATTTTTGCTATAAGCAACAAATAATTCATATAAATTATTCGGGAAAATATCCTCTTCGGGACCATTTAAAATAAACCATTGGAAAAACCAGTGGGGAAGAGATTCTAAATAAGAATCGTCGCTTTTAAGCTTATCAATACGGAAAAACCAGGTGTGGGAATTGTACTGGTTTTGATATAAAAAGGCTTTTTTCCAGGCATCGATATAATCCCAATAGCTATAATAACGGGGAGCATTTTTATCATCTGAATAACGAGTCTGTAGTGCTTGTTCTTTATTCGGATTTAATCCCCATTCTTCAATACTAATTACGCCTTTAATAAAAGCTTTACTGAACGCAATTTCTGGGTTAAATGAACCCACATTCCTGTTCATATGCGTAAATACTACGCTCTCCGTATCTTTAAGAATGGCCTCATAATATTCTCTAGTTTTTCCGCTAACAAGTGGAAAATCCATATTATTCTCGAAATATCTTTGGGCAATAGTCCCTGGGTTCATTGCAAATCTTTGATCCCCCTTTTGTAAATACAAAACAAAATCCTGTTGTGGCTTTTTTAAAGCCACCTGAACTTCCTCTTTAAGAGCCTCTTTAAAAGTCCCTGGCGGTTTAACCTGAGAAGAGGACGCTTGAGATTTAATCCCAGAAGTACCAATATTTCTTGCAGGAGACCTTTGAGGTCCTCCTCTACCTCTGTTTCCTCTATAAGAGGAAAAGGAACCTGTTGGCCTGCTCATGAGGCCTTTCCCTGCAAAAATTCCCTAGTTAAGAAATCAGGAAGAGAATTTGATTCTCCTTTTATAAATTCTATTTTAAAATCAAATACTGATAAAATTGCTTGCCATCTAGCAAATATTTGTTTGGAAGCAATATTTTTTACATCTTTTTCAAGCACATCTTTCGCTGCCTGACAATCAATACGTAAGAGAAATTCTTGATTCAATAAATCTTCTTGGAAATCAGAAATACATTCAACAACAGATAATATTTCTTTTTTAATAGTAGAATAGTTTTTCTGAGCATTATTCCATTTGCCAGAAGTGAATCTAGATAATATTTCTTTATCAGAATCTTTAAACTTTTGTTTAAGAATTCCTCCATAGCCAATATCAGAGGCATCTGTTTCAACAATTTTAAATGAGTAAGGTGAAACTAATGCCAAACAAGGAAGTTGTTTAACTTTAGATTTAATAATTTTTACAGCAATAGTGTGCCTTTCAGACCATGGGAGAGGATTTTTTCTCAGCCTTTCATATAGAGGAATACAATCGGTAGCTAAATTTTTATAATAGTCACGAATATAATTTAGAGATCCTAAGAATCTCTGTAATTGAGTTTTATCACGAATTTCATCAGGAAATTTTTCAGCAAACTCAATGGCCCTATTAATAGGAATAATATTTCCCTTAGTAATTTCATGTCCTAAAAATCTTATTTTTGTTTGAAAAATACTCATCTTTTTAGCCGACACAACCAAACCGGCATTCTTTATAATTTTAATAAAAATTTGTATATGTTTAATATGCTGATCAATGCTATTAGAAAAAATAAGAATATCATCAATGTAAACAATAGAAAAAGTGCTATAAGGAGTAAAAATGTCATTCATAATATTCTGAAATTCTGAGGGGGCATTTTTAAGCCCAAATGGCATAACATTCCATTCAAAATGTCCAAACGGGACAGTGAAAGCAGTTTTATACCTATCAGCTTCAGCAATTTGAATTTGCCAATATCCAGATTTTAAATCAAATTTGGAGAAAATAGTAGCAGCCTGTAAACGGGCTAATAAATCTTTCTTATTAGGGAGAGGATATCTAATCCATTTCAAGACTTTGTTTAAAGGTTTATAGTTAATAACTAATCTAGGGCACCACGCTCAATTTCAGATGCCTTGTTAACATAAAAGGCAGTACAGCTCCAAGGAGAATAACTTTTCCTAATAAGGTTTTTCTCTATAAGAGAAGAAATCTCACCTTTACAGTGCTCTAAGAGAATAGAATTCATTTGAGCAGGTCTAGCTTTAGTAGATATATTTTTCTCATCAAAATTGTCTTCATAAGGAAGAGGAACAATATGTTTCTTTCTATTCCAGAAAGCGGTAGGGATATCACTACAGACTTCTCTAATAATTTGTTCTTGTAGTTTCTTAATAGTCACTTTATTTTTATTGATTTGAAGATTAATGTTCATAATTTTTAAATCTTCATGCAAAAATTCAATTTGTTTTTCTTTAAAGACAAGTTTATCCTTAACCTCATTAACTTCCTTAATACGAGGTTTAGTAATAAATTTAAATATCACATCTCTATTATCAAATTGAGTAACTAGACCCCTTTCATCCTTGGCAAAAGGCTCTATAAGTTTTATAAAAGGAGTACCTAATATAATACGCTGAGATAAATTTTTAATTAAAATAAAAGTGCTTTTTATGCACATGCCATCATTACAAACATAAGCTTTGGATAATTTAAAATTAATTTTGAGCTTATTGCCTCCCGCACTAGTCATAGATTCAGAAGTTTTTTCAAAATACTTAGTTGGGACTAATCCTTCCCTAATACAATTCATATCAGCTCCTGTATCAAGAAGAGCTATATCTTTAAGAATAAAATCTTTATCCACAACAATAGTAATATTTATGTACCATTTTTGAACAATAACTTGATCTATAAGATTAAGGAAATTATCACTAGTATTAAGGACAACAGTTTGGGAAGAACTCTCAGTAATAGTAGGAGATTTTTCTAGAATAGAGAGACGAAATTTAATATCTCTAACCTCAGTTTTAAGACTATTAATTTCTGTTTTTAAATCCGAAATAGTAACCTCTTTCTCCGGAGTTTTATAAAAACTTTCAAGGATATTATGTAAAGAATATGGTTCTGTACTAGGTAATATACTTTTTTCTGTTTTAAACGTGGTTAGATATTGTTCTATAAGTTTACGTTTAACGTTGGTGTCTTCAACTTGATCTATAAGATCTAAAATAGACTGTTCTTCTTTAGTCAAGACATTAATACTAAGACCATTAGTTTCTAATATCGCCTTATAATAGTCAGTCTGTGATTTGCAATTACAATCAGAATCAGACTCCGAATTATTAGAAGAGGCACCAGAAGGGGACTCAGATTTAATGTTGTTTACCTCTTCTTCTTCGTTATCTTCCTCATCATCACTAGGGTTTAATAAAACCGCCATAAGTTGCCTTTTAAGGCCTTCATCAGCTATTTCATTAAGCTTTTGCTTAGTCCAACACTTATTAGCATAATGGCCAGCTTTGCCACATTTCCTACAAATAACTTGACTCATATTGGGCTTTTTATTTGGCCCAGGCTTCCTATAAGGAGTCCTAGAGGTAGAAGGTGGTGGAGGGGCCTTCTTATGTGATTTTTTACGCCTTTTATGGTGTTTTCTAGTTCTATTAGAACTATCAGTAGTTTTCTTAATCCTAGAATAAGGAATACTCATATCATAAGCAAACTGATCACAAAATTCACCTATTTCTTTACGACCAGTTAAATTCTGAGCCTTAAGTTGAGCTTTAAGCTTAATATCATTACACAAAGATAAGCCTTCAGCAATACATTCACTAATAAGATAACCATAAGTATAATCCTTATAAGGAATGGAAGTACCACCATGTTTTTTACTAATACGGTCTTTAACCTTCTGGGCAAATAAAGTAGGAAGACCTGCTATAAATTTTTCTTTCCAAAAATCAGCATTAGCGTCTTCTCTGGTCATAACCTTAGAGAGGAATACATCCTTATACCACCTAAAATGGGTCAGAGTAGGACACTTCAAATTTATTAATAAATCCTTACTTCTATCTAATATAGTAGGGTGAGGGCCTATAAAATGTTGTACAATAGCAGTTAGGAGAGAATAGACAGCATTCTCTTCAGCTTTAGGTTGAACCTGGGTAATATCCTGGCCTTGTTCATTTTTAGTAGTAACATTAATATTAACTATTTTTACAGAATTTTTAATCTCATTTCTCTGACTATCAGTCAGAACGTTATCCCACCAACCTCTTAGTTGGCCAGAAAAACCTGCAATCATAAATTCAGCAACACTTTTGTCACTGCTACCACTAGCTTTGCAAGCAGTACCATACATAGTCATTCGGTATAATTGAGTTAATATTTGATATTCGGACATACCATCAATATACCACTCATAAATAGTTTTGGCACTAAAATTAACTGTAGGATTAAAAATAGCTTCTTCCTCAAATAACATATCTTGAGGGGTAGGACGCTGGTAATAAGTCCTAGTGGGAGCCATTTGGGTAGCCACATGGGTTTTACCAAACGCTATTTTATTTAGATCTCCTTCCATAGCTAATAACTCATTTTTAAATCGAGTAATATCAGAAAATTCAGTCTCATAATCGGAGACATCCTCAGTTTGAGTAATAGGGAGAATCTGTTTTCCATTAAATAAACGGAGGTTTTCTAATTTTTCAGTAAGAGCTTCAACTATCTCTTTGTTTTTATCATTATGCTTAAATTTCTCAGTAATTTCTATAACCGGTTTAATATAAGAGGTTTCAACCTTAGGTTTTTCTATAATAGGAGTAGGTCGCTTTTCTTCGATAGCTTGAACTTTTTCTAATGTTTCCTCAATACGAGTTAATTGACTCGCTATAGTCTGTATATGCAAGTTGGTGTAATTATTTTGCTTAATAACCTTATTAAGATCATCAGGACCTATATGAGACGATGTTATCCTAATATTAGACGAAAAGGCATTTGTCTCTAAGGTCTGATTTTCTCCTACCTCTATTTTTAAGGCTTCAGTAGGAGGATAAAGGGACTGGACCATATTTCCAGAAACAGTTTTCCAAGTTTTATAAAAACTATCTATAGTACAAATATTGGGGTAATCTCCCTCATAATTACTATAAAACCAAGTGACAAAAGGAATAACTTCTTCGTTTTCATCAATATGTTCATAGAATTTTGCTTTAAAAAATAATTTATGTTCTTCTGAAAATTCAGCAAAAAACCATTTTCTAAAATCAGAATATTTTTCTTGCATAAACTCAGTATTACAATCAGTCCTCTTATAAGTAAATTCACTTTTAGTAATAGTCAAAATTTGTTTCATAGCAAAACCTAATTCTGAAACAGTATCAGGTTCATTTTTTGAAGGTTTAGAATAAACACCATGAGGAATATTTTGTTGAGAATTAATAACACCTTCAAATTGTAAATCATCATTTTTAGTACCAGAACTTCCTTCATAGGGGATGGTTCTAGGGATAGGATACTAGAACTAATAGTAGGCGCCGGAGTATAAAATCTTTGGCTTTCTGAATGAGAGGCCGAAGATGGCCTTTTAGATGAGGTAGATAACCTAGCAGTTTTATTATTATCAAATCTAACAATAACATCTCCATCATCAAATTGAAGAATTTCCTCAATTTTTTTATTTTCAACAGGGGTAGGTGGAGCAGCAGCCTCCAATAACCATTGTTCAGGTAATTCAATTTCATTCCATTTAATGGTCCTAGGCACGGCTATATCAGATTTTAATAGATTAGTCTCAATAAGTGTCGTTTTACCCTTAGGATCATATCTTTTAGCATTAGGGCTAAGGGTATTCATAACCTTATAATGGACTCTATAAGTAACATTTAAAGGTTCACTACCTTCTTTCAAATCATAACCATTCATTTGAATATTTAAAGTTAAAACATCTAATAAATTTTTATCAGATAAAGAGACAGAATAATCAGGGAAGCAGTTAAAATAAACTGGGCCATCACATAAACTAGTCTGAATTATTCCTAATAAGGAATCTTTAAATTTATTATGTCTACAATCACGTAAAGCAATTAATAAAGAGGTATTTAAACCCAGAGAAGTTAAAGGTTTAATAGCTACTTGTATTAAGCCAATATGCATATATTTATACTTATCTTTATAGCGTAAGATTTCATCTTCATGTAATAATTGCATATGATCCAGATTATTACCAACAGGAATGGTCTGTTCAATAGTTTTAATAGACATTGAAGAAATAAAATCAAACATTCCAGAATTATAAATTTTGTTTGGTTTAACCATCGGTAAATGCCAGTTTAATAATTTATTTTCTATATTAGAAAATTCAACATCATCAGTGTTCTTTATAAAAGAACTGGGAACATATTTTGAACGAGAAATAGATCTGCTCAACATATCAAGAGAAAAATATAATACACAGAAACAATAAAATTAGCACGCCTGTCAACGATTTACACAAACACAAATACCCAATCAAGCATTACCTTTGCTGTAAGGGTTAGGGCTGCAACGCGACTTGAGTGACGTCCCACTAATTCCTGCCTCTGATACCAAATTAATCTAGGATCGAGATGTGGAGCAGAGATACATAAAACTTCAAACTTTTATTAATTGAAACAAGATTACAGAAAAAAGAAGAAAGAAGATTACAGAGAAGGAGAACAGCGGAGAAGAGAGAAAGAAAGGAAAAACAAAAGATGCCTCCTCAAACCAACATGCCTGGTTTAAATAGAAGGGAAAAGCAAAACAAACAAAAAGTGCACAGTGAAAGCAAACAGGAAAAGTGCACAGTAAAAGCAAATAGTAAACTTAATTATTTTGCAAGCAAACAAAAGCAAACGAATTATTTTACAAGCAAACGAAAGCAAACGACATAATAATTGCCATGGGACCCTCTGGTGGCGTGTGCTAGATAGTGGTGCAGGCGTTCGTCCAAAGTGATCCAAACTTTAATAAAGTTTTCTCTTAAATAATAATTCTACTCCACTTGATTTTTCCCTTTGTCTTTTACAGGTGAAGCAGTTGAGTCTTCATAAAGACTGGCGAGCCATCTTCCCATATGTGTTGTCATATCCTCATTTGGCTCCGCAAAATCTTCGTCATCAATATTAACCAATTGGGCAGATTCAGATTTTATTTCAGATTTTGAATCCTGAGAAACAGACATGAAGTCTTCATCCATATCTAACTGACAGGCCAGATTTTGGAGAATTTTAGCTTTAAGCTCCTTGATAGGGGTATTTGGGAATTTCTCTTTAAGAGAGGCCAAAGAAGGAGTTTTAAACTCTGATTTTTCAATAACTTGCTTCTTTAAGAACGCATCATCCTCAGCTGATTTTGTATTAATTTCGAGGAACTCAAATAAATCTTTTTTAATTTGAACTATTAGTTCAGTGGTATCAAATTTAGGCCACCATTTATAATAGTAGTCACGTACTAACAAAAATAACCCATTACTCCTGGTAGTCGTATTATAGTTCCATTGAAATATCCAGGGAATATGATATTTTGTAAGAAAATGCAATAATGCAAAATTAGTAATAGGGTGTTGCTCCTTAATAAGGAGTCTGGGATGATTTTTGCTATAAGCAACAAATAATTCATATAAATTATTCGGGAAAATATCCTCTTCGGGACCATTTAAAATAAACCATTGGAAAAACCAGTGGGGAAGAGATTCTAAATAAGAATCGTCGCTTTTAAGCTTATCAATACGGAAAAACCAGGTGTGGGAATTGTACTGGTTTTGATATAAAAAGGCTTTTTTCCAGGCATCGATATAATCCCAATAGCTATAATAACGGGGAGCATTTTTATCATCTGAATAACGAGTCTGTAGTGCTTGTTCTTTATTCGGATTTAATCCCCATTCTTCAATACTAATTACGCCTTTAATAAAAGCTTTACTGAACGCAATTTCTGGGTTAAATGAACCCACATTCCTGTTCATATGCGTAAATACTACGCTCTCCGTATCTTTAAGAATGGCCTCATAATATTCTCTAGTTTTTCCGCTAACAAGTGGAAAATCCATATTATTCTCGAAATATCTTTGGGCAATAGTCCCTGGGTTCATTGCAAATCTTTGATCCCCCTTTTGTAAATACAAAACAAAATCCTGTTGTGGCTTTTTTAAAGCCACCTGAACTTCCTCTTTAAGAGCCTCTTTAAAAGTCCCTGGCGGTTTAACCTGAGAAGAGGACGCTTGAGATTTAATCCCAGAAGTACCAATATTTCTTGCAGGAGACCTTTGAGGTCCTCCTCTACCTCTGTTTCCTCTATAAGAGGAAAAGGAACCTGTTGGCCTGCTCATGAGGCCTTTCCCTGCAAAAATTCCCTAGTTAAGAAATCAGGAAGAGAATTTGATTCTCCTTTTATAAATTCTATTTTAAAATCAAATACTGATAAAATTGCTTGCCATCTAGCAAATATTTGTTTGGAAGCAATATTTTTTACATCTTTTTCAAGCACATCTTTCGCTGCCTGACAATCAATACGTAAGAGAAATTCTTGATTCAATAAATCTTCTTGGAAATCAGAAATACATTCAACAACAGATAATATTTCTTTTTTAATAGTAGAATAGTTTTTCTGAGCATTATTCCATTTGCCAGAAGTGAATCTAGATAATATTTCTTTATCAGAATCTTTAAACTTTTGTTTAAGAATTCCTCCATAGCCAATATCAGAGGCATCTGTTTCAACAATTTTAAATGAGTAAGGTGAAACTAATGCCAAACAAGGAAGTTGTTTAACTTTAGATTTAATAATTTTTACAGCAATAGTGTGCCTTTCAGACCATGGGAGAGGATTTTTTCTCAGCCTTTCATATAGAGGAATACAATCGGTAGCTAAATTTTTATAATAGTCACGAATATAATTTAGAGATCCTAAGAATCTCTGTAATTGAGTTTTATCACGAATTTCATCAGGAAATTTTTCAGCAAACTCAATGGCCCTATTAATAGGAATAATATTTCCCTTAGTAATTTCATGTCCTAAAAATCTTATTTTTGTTTGAAAAATACTCATCTTTTTAGCCGACACAACCAAACCGGCATTCTTTATAATTTTAATAAAAATTTGTATATGTTTAATATGCTGATCAATGCTATTAGAAAAAATAAGAATATCATCAATGTAAACAATAGAAAAAGTGCTATAAGGAGTAAAAATGTCATTCATAATATTCTGAAATTCTGAGGGGGCATTTTTAAGCCCAAATGGCATAACATTCCATTCAAAATGTCCAAACGGGACAGTGAAAGCAGTTTTATACCTATCAGCTTCAGCAATTTGAATTTGCCAATATCCAGATTTTAAATCAAATTTGGAGAAAATAGTAGCAGCCTGTAAACGGGCTAATAAATCTTTCTTATTAGGGAGAGGATATCTAATCCATTTCAAGACTTTGTTTAAAGGTTTATAGTTAATAACTAATCTAGGGGCACCACGCTCAATTTCAGATGCCTTGTTAACATAAAAGGCAGTACAGCTCCAAGGAGAATAACTTTTCCTAATAAGGTTTTTCTCTATAAGAGAAGAAATCTCACCTTTACAGTGCTCTAAGAGAATAGAATTCATTTGAGCAGGTCTAGCTTTAGTAGATATATTTTTCTCATCAAAATTGTCTTCATAAGGAAGAGGAACAATATGTTTCTTTCTATTCCAGAAAGCGGTAGGGATATCACTACAGACTTCTCTAATAATTTGTTCTTGTAGTTTCTTAATAGTCACTTTATTTTTATTGATTTGAAGATTAATGTTCATAATTTTTAAATCTTCATGCAAAAATTCAATTTGTTTTTCTTTAAAGACAAGTTTATCCTTAACCTCATTAACTTCCTTAATACGAGGTTTAGTAATAAATTTAAATATCACATCTCTATTATCAAATTGAGTAACTAGACCCCTTTCATCCTTGGCAAAAGGCTCTATAAGTTTTATAAAAGGAGTACCTAATATAATACGCTGAGATAAATTTTTAATTAAAATAAAAGTGCTTTTTATGCACATGCCATCATTACAAACATAAGCTTTGGATAATTTAAAATTAATTTTGAGCTTATTGCCTCCCGCACTAGTCATAGATTCAGAAGTTTTTTCAAAATACTTAGTTGGGACTAATCCTTCCCTAATACAATTCATATCAGCTCCTGTATCAAGAAGAGCTATATCTTTAAGAATAAAATCTTTATCCACAACAATAGTAATATTTATGTACCATTTTTGAACAATAACTTGATCTATAAGATTAAGGAAATTATCACTAGTATTAAGGACAACAGTTTGGGAAGAACTCTCAGTAATAGTAGGAGATTTTTCTAGAATAGAGAGACGAAATTTAATATCTCTAACCTCAGTTTTAAGACTATTAATTTCTGTTTTTAAATCCGAAATAGTAACCTCTTTCTCCGGAGTTTTATAAAAACTTTCAAGGATATTATGTAAAGAATATGGTTCTGTACTAGGTAATATACTTTTTTCTGTTTTAAACGTGGTTAGATATTGTTCTATAAGTTTACGTTTAACGTTGGTGTCTTCAACTTGATCTATAAGATCTAAAATAGACTGTTCTTCTTTAGTCAAGACATTAATACTAAGACCATTAGTTTCTAATATCGCCTTATAATAGTCAGTCTGTGATTTGCAATTACAATCAGAATCAGACTCCGAATTATTAGAAGAGGCACCAGAAGGGGACTCAGATTTAATGTTGTTTACCTCTTCTTCTTCGTTATCTTCCTCATCATCACTAGGGTTTAATAAAACCGCCATAAGTTGCCTTTTAAGGCCTTCATCAGCTATTTCATTAAGCTTTTGCTTAGTCCAACACTTATTAGCATAATGGCCAGCTTTGCCACATTTCCTACAAATAACTTGACTCATATTGGGCTTTTTATTTGGCCCAGGCTTCCTATAAGGAGTCCTAGAGGTAGAAGGTGGTGGAGGGGCCTTCTTATGTGATTTTTTACGCCTTTTATGGTGTTTTCTAGTTCTATTAGAACTATCAGTAGTTTTCTTAATCCTAGAATAAGGAATACTCATATCATAAGCAAACTGATCACAAAATTCACCTATTTCTTTACGACCAGTTAAATTCTGAGCCTTAAGTTGAGCTTTAAGCTTAATATCATTACACAAAGATAAGCCTTCAGCAATACATTCACTAATAAGATAACCATAAGTATAATCCTTATAAGGAATGGAAGTACCACCATGTTTTTTACTAATACGGTCTTTAACCTTCTGGGCAAATAAAGTAGGAAGACCTGCTATAAATTTTTCTTTCCAAAAATCAGCATTAGCGTCTTCTCTGGTCATAACCTTAGAGAGGAATACATCCTTATACCACCTAAAATGGGTCAGAGTAGGACACTTCAAATTTATTAATAAATCCTTACTTCTATCTAATATAGTAGGGTGAGGGCCTATAAAATGTTGTACAATAGCAGTTAGGAGAGAATAGACAGCATTCTCTTCAGCTTTAGGTTGAACCTGGGTAATATCCTGGCCTTGTTCATTTTTAGTAGTAACATTAATATTAACTATTTTTACAGAATTTTTAATCTCATTTCTCTGACTATCAGTCAGAACGTTATCCCACCAACCTCTTAGTTGGCCAGAAAAACCTGCAATCATAAATTCAGCAACACTTTTGTCACTGCTACCACTAGCTTTGCAAGCAGTACCATACATAGTCATTCGGTATAATTGAGTTAATATTTGATATTCGGACATACCATCAATATACCACTCATAAATAGTTTTGGCACTAAAATTAACTGTAGGATTAAAAATAGCTTCTTCCTCAAATAACATATCTTGAGGGGTAGGACGCTGGTAATAAGTCCTAGTGGGAGCCATTTGGGTAGCCACATGGGTTTTACCAAACGCTATTTTATTTAGATCTCCTTCCATAGCTAATAACTCATTTTTAAATCGAGTAATATCAGAAAATTCAGTCTCATAATCGGAGACATCCTCAGTTTGAGTAATAGGGAGAATCTGTTTTCCATTAAATAAACGGAGGTTTTCTAATTTTTCAGTAAGAGCTTCAACTATCTCTTTGTTTTTATCATTATGCTTAAATTTCTCAGTAATTTCTATAACCGGTTTAATATAAGAGGTTTCAACCTTAGGTTTTTCTATAATAGGAGTAGGTCGCTTTTCTTCGATAGCTTGAACTTTTTCTAATGTTTCCTCAATACGAGTTAATTGACTCGCTATAGTCTGTATATGCAAGTTGGTGTAATTATTTTGCTTAATAACCTTATTAAGATCATCAGGACCTATATGAGACGATGTTATCCTAATATTAGACGAAAAGGCATTTGTCTCTAAGGTCTGATTTTCTCCTACCTCTATTTTTAAGGCTTCAGTAGGAGGATAAAGGGACTGGACCATATTTCCAGAAACAGTTTTCCAAGTTTTATAAAAACTATCTATAGTACAAATATTGGGGTAATCTCCCTCATAATTACTATAAAACCAAGTGACAAAAGGAATAACTTCTTCGTTTTCATCAATATGTTCATAGAATTTTGCTTTAAAAAATAATTTATGTTCTTCTGAAAATTCAGCAAAAAACCATTTTCTAAAATCAGAATATTTTTCTTGCATAAACTCAGTATTACAATCAGTCCTCTTATAAGTAAATTCACTTTTAGTAATAGTCAAAATTTGTTTCATAGCAAAACCTAATTCTGAAACAGTATCAGGTTCATTTTTTGAAGGTTTAGAATAAACACCATGAGGAATATTTTGTTGAGAATTAATAACACCTTCAAATTGTAAATCATCATTTTTAGTACCAGAACTTCCTTCATAGGGGATGGTTCTAGGGATAGGGATACTAGAACTAATAGTAGGCGCCGGAGTATAAAATCTTTGGCTTTCTGAATGAGAGGCCGAAGATGGCCTTTTAGATGAGGTAGATAACCTAGCAGTTTTATTATTATCAAATCTAACAATAACATCTCCATCATCAAATTGAAGAATTTCCTCAATTTTTTTATTTTCAACAGGGGTAGGTGGAGCAGCAGCCTCCAATAACCATTGTTCAGGTAATTCAATTTCATTCCATTTAATGGTCCTAGGCACGGCTATATCAGATTTTAATAGATTAGTCTCAATAAGTGTCGTTTTACCCTTAGGATCATATCTTTTAGCATTAGGGCTAAGGGTATTCATAACCTTATAATGGACTCTATAAGTAACATTTAAAGGTTCACTACCTTCTTTCAAATCATAACCATTCATTTGAATATTTAAAGTTAAAACATCTAATAAATTTTTATCAGATAAAGAGACAGAATAATCAGGGAAGCAGTTAAAATAAACTGGGCCATCACATAAACTAGTCTGAATTATTCCTAATAAGGAATCTTTAAATTTATTATGTCTACAATCACGTAAAGCAATTAATAAAGAGGTATTTAAACCCAGAGAAGTTAAAGGTTTAATAGCTACTTGTATTAAGCCAATATGCATATATTTATACTTATCTTTATAGCGTAAGATTTCATCTTCATGTAATAATTGCATATGATCCAGATTATTACCAACAGGAATGGTCTGTTCAATAGTTTTAATAGACATTGAAGAAATAAAATCAAACATTCCAGAATTATAAATTTTGTTTGGTTTAACCATCGGTAAATGCCAGTTTAATAATTTATTTTCTATATTAGAAAATTCAACATCATCAGTGTTCTTTATAAAAGAACTGGGAACATATTTTGAACGAGAAATAGATCTGCTCAACATATCAAGAGAAAAATATAATACACAGAAACAATAAAATTAGCACGCCTGTCAACGATTTACACAAACACAAATACCCAATCAAGCATTACCTTTGCTGTAAGGGTTAGGGCTGCAACGCGACTTGAGTGACGTCCCACTAATTCCTGCCTCTGATACCAAATTAATCTAGGATCGAGATGTGGAGCAGAGATACATAAAACTTCAAACTTTTATTAATTGAAACAAGATTACAGAAAAAAGAAGAAAGAAGATTACAGAGAAGGAGAACAGCGGAGAAGAGAGAAAGAAAGGAAAAACAAAAGATGCCTCCTCAAACCAACATGCCTGGTTTAAATAGAAGGGAAAAGCAAAACAAACAAAAAGTGCACAGTGAAAGCAAACAGGAAAAGTGCACAGTAAAAGCAAATAGTAAACTTAATTATTTTGCAAGCAAACAAAAGCAAACGAATTATTTTACAAGCAAACGAAAGCAAACGACATAATAATTGCCATGGGACCCTCTGGTGGCGTGTGCTAGATAGTGGTGCAGGCGTTCGTCCAAAGTGATCCAAACTTTAATAAAGTTTTCTCTTAAATAATAATTCTACTCCACTTGATTTTTCCCTTTGTCTTTTACAGGTGAAGCAGTTGAGTCTTCATAAAGACTGGCGAGCCATCTTCCCATATGTGTTGTCATATCCTCATTTGGCTCCGCAAAATCTTCGTCATCAATATTAACCAATTGGGCAGATTCAGATTTTATTTCAGATTTTGAATCCTGAGAAACAGACATGAAGTCTTCATCCATATCTAACTGACAGGCCAGATTTTGGAGAATTTTAGCTTTAAGCTCCTTGATAGGGGTATTTGGGAATTTCTCTTTAAGAGAGGCCAAAGAAGGAGTTTTAAACTCTGATTTTTCAATAACTTGCTTCTTTAAGAACGCATCATCCTCAGCTGATTTTGTATTAATTTCGAGGAACTCAAATAAATCTTTTTTAATTTGAACTATTAGTTCAGTGGTATCAAATTTAGGCCACCATTTATAATAGTAGTCACGTACTAACAAAAATAACCCATTACTCCTGGTAGTCGTATTATAGTTCCATTGAAATATCCAGGGAATATGATATTTTGTAAGAAAATGCAATAATGCAAAATTAGTAATAGGGTGTTGCTCCTTAATAAGGAGTCTGGGATGATTTTTGCTATAAGCAACAAATAATTCATATAAATTATTCGGGAAAATATCCTCTTCGGGACCATTTAAAATAAACCATTGGAAAAACCAGTGGGGAAGAGATTCTAAATAAGAATCGTCGCTTTTAAGCTTATCAATACGGAAAAACCAGGTGTGGGAATTGTACTGGTTTTGATATAAAAAGGCTTTTTTCCAGGCATCGATATAATCCCAATAGCTATAATAACGGGGAGCATTTTTATCATCTGAATAACGAGTCTGTAGTGCTTGTTCTTTATTCGGATTTAATCCCCATTCTTCAATACTAATTACGCCTTTAATAAAAGCTTTACTGAACGCAATTTCTGGGTTAAATGAACCCACATTCCTGTTCATATGCGTAAATACTACGCTCTCCGTATCTTTAAGAATGGCCTCATAATATTCTCTAGTTTTTCCGCTAACAAGTGGAAATCCATATTATTCTCGAAATATCTTTGGGCAATAGTCCCTGGGTTCATTGCAAATCTTTGATCCCCCTTTTGTAAATACAAAACAAAATCCTGTTGTGGCTTTTTTAAAGCCACCTGAACTTCCTCTTTAAGAGCCTCTTTAAAAGTCCCTGGCGGTTTAACCTGAGAAGAGGACGCTTGAGATTTAATCCCAGAAGTACCAATATTTCTTGCAGGAGACCTTTGAGGTCCTCCTCTACCTCTGTTTCCTCTATAAGAGGAAAAGGAACCTGTTGGCCTGCTCATGAGGCCTTTCCCTGCAAAAATTCCCTAGTTAAGAAATCAGGAAGAGAATTTGATTCTCCTTTTATAAATTCTATTTTAAAATCAAATACTGATAAAATTGCTTGCCATCTAGCAAATATTTGTTTGGAAGCAATATTTTTTACATCTTTTTCAAGCACATCTTTCGCTGCCTGACAATCAATACGTAAGAGAAATTCTTGATTCAATAAATCTTCTTGGAAATCAGAAATACATTCAACAACAGATAATATTTCTTTTTTAATAGTAGAATAGTTTTTCTGAGCATTATTCCATTTGCCAGAAGTGAATCTAGATAATATTTCTTTATCAGAATCTTTAAACTTTTGTTTAAGAATTCCTCCATAGCCAATATCAGAGGCATCTGTTTCAACAATTTTAAATGAGTAAGGTGAAACTAATGCCAAACAAGGAAGTTGTTTAACTTTAGATTTAATAATTTTTACAGCAATAGTGTGTCTTTCAGACCATGGGAGAGGATTTTTTCTCAGCCTTTCATATAGAGGAATACAATCGGTAGCTAAATTTTTATAATAGTCACGAATATAATTTAGAGATCCTAAGAATCTCTGTAATTGAGTTTTATCACGAATTTCATCAGGAAATTTTTCAGCAAACTCAATGGCCCTATTAATATGAATAATATTTCCCTTAGTAATTTCATGTCCTAAAAATCTTATTTTTGTTTGAAAAATACTCATCTTTTTAGCCGACACAACCAAACCGGCATTCTTTATAATTTTAATAAAAATTTGTATATGTTTAATATGCTGATCAATGCTATTAGAAAAAATAAGAATATCATCAATGTAAACAATAGAAAAAGTGCTATAAGGAGTAAAAATGTCATTCATAATATTCTGAAATTCTGAGGGGGCATTTTTAAGCCCAAATGGCATAACATTCCATTCAAAATGTCCAAACGGGACAGTGAAAGCAGTTTTATACCTATCAGCTTCAGCAATTTGAATTTGCCAATATCCAGATTTTAAATCAAATTTGGAGAAAATAGTAGCAGCCTGTAAACGGGCTAATAAATCTTTCTTATTAGGGAGAGGATATCTAATCCATTTCAAGACTTTGTTTAAAGGTTTATAGTTAATAACTAATCTAGGGGCACCACGCTCAATTTCAGATGCCTTGTTAACATAAAAGGCAGTACAGCTCCAAGGAGAATAACTTTTCCTAATAAGGTTTTTCTCTATAAGAGAAGAAATCTCACCTTTACAGTGCTCTAAGAGAATAGAATTCATTTGAGCAGGTCTAGCTTTAGTAGATATATTTTTCTCATCAAAATTGTCTTCATAAGGAAGAGGAACAATATGTTTCTTTCTATTCCAGAAAGCGGTAGGGATATCACTACAGACTTCTCTAATAATTTGTTCTTGTAGTTTCTTAATAGTCACTTTATTTTTATTGATTTGAAGATTAATGTTCATAATTTTTAAATCTTCATGCAAAAATTCAATTTGTTTTTCTTTAAAGACAAGTTTATCCTTAACCTCATTAACTTCCTTAATACGAGGTTTAGTAATAAATTTAAATATCACATCTCTATTATCAAATTGAGTAACTAGACCCCTTTCATCCTTGGCAAAAGGCTCTATAAGTTTTATAAAAGGAGTACCTAATATAATACGCTGAGATAAATTTTTAATTAAAATAAAAGTGCTTTTTATGCACATGCCATCATTACAAACATAAGCTTTGGATAATTTAAAATTAATTTTGAGCTTATTGCCTCCCGCACTAGTCATAGATTCAGAAGTTTTTTCAAAATACTTAGTTGGGACTAATCCTTCCCTAATACAATTCATATCAGCTCCTGTATCAAGAAGAGCTATATCTTTAAGAATAAAATCTTTATCCACAACAATAGTAATATTTATGTACCATTTTTGAACAATAACTTGATCTATAAGATTAAGGAAATTATCACTAGTATTAAGGACAACAGTTTGGGAAGAACTCTCAGTAATAGTAGGAGATTTTTCCAGAATAGAGAGACGAAATTTAATATCTCTAACCTCAGTTTTAAGACTATTAATTTCTGTTTTTAAATCCGAAATAGTAACCTCTTTCTCCGGAGTTTTATAAAAACTTTCAAGGATATTATGTAAAGAATATGGTTCTGTACTAGGTAATATACTTTTTTCTGTTTTAAACGTGGTTAGATATTGTTCTATAAGTTTACGTTTAACGTTGGTGTCTTCAACTTGATCTATAAGATCTAAAATAGACTGTTCTTCTTTAGTCAAGACATTAATACTAAGACCATTAGTTTCTAATATCGCCTTATAATAGTCAGTCTGTGATTTGCAATTACAATCAGAATCAGACTCCGAATTATTAGAAGAGGCACCAGAAGGGGACTCAGATTTAATGTTGTTTACCTCTTCTTCTTCGTTATCTTCCTCATCATCACTAGGGTTTAATAAAACCGCCATAAGTTGCCTTTTAAGGCCTTCATCAGCTATTTCATTAAGCTTTTGCTTAGTCCAACACTTATTAGCATAATGGCCAGCTTTGCCACATTTCCTACAAATAACTTGACTCATATTGGGCTTTTTATTTGGCCCAGGCTTCCTATAAGGAGTCCTAGAGGTAGAAGGTGGTGGAGGGGCCTTCTTATGTGATTTTTTACGCCTTTTATGGTGTTTTCTAGTTCTATTAGAACTATCAGTAGTTTTCTTAATCCTAGAATAAGGAATACTCATATCATAAGCAAACTGATCACAAAATTCACCTATTTCTTTACGACCAGTTAAATTCTGAGCCTTAAGTTGAGCTTTAAGCTTAATATCATTACACAAAGATAAGCCTTCAGCAATACATTCACTAATAAGATAACCATAAGTATAATCCTTATAAGGAATGGAAGTACCACCATGTTTTTTACTAATACGGTCTTTAACCTTCTGGGCAAATAAAGTAGGAAGACCTGCTATAAATTTTTCTTTCCAAAAATCAGCATTAGCGTCTTCTCTGGTCATAACCTTAGAGAGGAATACATCCTTATACCACCTAAAATGGGTCAGAGTAGGACACTTCAAATTTATTAATAAATCCTTACTTCTATCTAATATAGTAGGGTGAGGGCCTATAAAATGTTGTACAATAGCAGTTAGGAGAGAATAGACAGCATTCTCTTCAGCTTTAGGTTGAACCTGGGTAATATCCTGGCCTTGTTCATTTTTAGTAGTAACATTAATATTAACTATTTTTACAGAATTTTTAATCTCATTTCTCTGACTATCAGTCAGAACGTTATCCCACCAACCTCTTAGTTGGCCAGAAAAACCTGCAATCATAAATTCAGCAACACTTTTGTCACTGCTACCACTAGCTTTGCAAGCAGTACCATACATAGTCATTCGGTATAATTGAGTTAATATTTGATATTCGGACATACCATCAATATACCACTCATAAATAGTTTTGGCACTAAAATTAACTGTAGGATTAAAAATAGCTTCTTCCTCAAATAACATATCTTGAGGGGTAGGACGCTGGTAATAAGTCCTAGTGGGAGCCATTTGGGTAGCCACATGGGTTTTACCAAACGCTATTTTATTTAGATCTCCTTCCATAGCTAATAACTCATTTTTAAATCGAGTAATATCAGAAAATTCAGTCTCATAATCGGAGACATCCTCAGTTTGAGTAATAGGGAGAATCTGTTTTCCATTAAATAAACGGAGGTTTTCTAATTTTTCAGTAAGAGCTTCAACTATCTCTTTGTTTTTATCATTATGCTTAAATTTCTCAGTAATTTCTATAACCGGTTTAATATAAGAGGTTTCAACCTTAGGTTTTTCTATAATAGGAGTAGGTCGCTTTTCTTCGATAGCTTGAACTTTTTCTAATGTTTCCTCAATACGAGTTAATTGACTCGCTATAGTCTGTATATGCAAGTTGGTGTAATTATTTTGCTTAATAACCTTATTAAGATCATCAGGACCTATATGAGACGATGTTATCCTAATATTAGACGAAAAGGCATTTGTCTCTAAGGTCTGATTTTCTCCTACCTCTATTTTTAAGGCTTCAGTAGGAGGATAAAGGGACTGGACCATATTTCCAGAAACAGTTTTCCAAGTTTTATAAAAACTATCTATAGTACAAATATTGGGGTAATCTCCCTCATAATTACTATAAAACCAAGTGACAAAAGGAATAACTTCTTCGTTTTCATCAATATGTTCATAGAATTTTGCTTTAAAAAATAATTTATGTTCTTCTGAAAATTCAGCAAAAAACCATTTTCTAAAATCAGAATATTTTTCTTGCATAAACTCAGTATTACAATCAGTCCTCTTATAAGTAAATTCACTTTTAGTAATAGTCAAAATTTGTTTCATAGCAAAACCTAATTCTGAAACAGTATCAGGTTCATTTTTTGAAGGTTTAGAATAAACACCATGAGGAATATTTTGTTGAGAATTAATAACACCTTCAAATTGTAAATCATCATTTTTAGTACCAGAACTTCCTTCATAGGGGATGGTTCTAGGGATAGGGATACTAGAACTAATAGTAGGCGCCGGAGTATAAAATCTTTGGCTTTCTGAATGAGAGGCCGAAGATGGCCTTTTAGATGAGGTAGATAACCTAGCAGTTTTATTATTATCAAATCTAACAATAACATCTCCATCATCAAATTGAAGAATTTCCTCAATTTTTTTATTTTCAACAGGGGTAGGTGGAGCAGCAGCCTCCAATAACCATTGTTCAGGTAATTCAATTTCATTCCATTTAATGGTCCTAGGCACGGCTATATCAGATTTTAATAGATTAGTCTCAATAAGTGTCGTTTTACCCTTAGGATCATATCTTTTAGCATTAGGGCTAAGGGTATTCATAACCTTATAATGGACTCTATAAGTAACATTTAAAGGTTCACTACCTTCTTTCAAATCATAACCATTCATTTGAATATTTAAAGTTAAAACATCTAATAAATTTTTATCAGATAAAGAGACAGAATAATCAGGGAAGCAGTTAAAATAAACTGGGCCATCACAACAGGGGTAGGTGGAGCAGCAGCCTCCAATAACCATTGTTCAGGTAATTCAATTTCATTCCATTTAATGGTCCTAGGCACGGCTATATCAGATTTTAATAGATTAGTCTCAATAAGTGTCGTTTTACCCTTAGGATCATATCTTTTAGCATTAGGGCTAAGGGTATTCATAACCTTATAATGGAATTTAAAATCCCATCGTTATTATGATTATTTATGCTCCTAATCTTGAAATAATTAATAGACATATATATGTAGTGTTTATTGTTTTGACTCATTAAGAGTGAGATTCATTTATGGATCAATAATTTTCGTGAATTGGATGATGACACTATATATATATGATGAATATTAATTATTGACGAAATTCACGTCCCGATATAGGGATTTATAATAGCCCCTTGAGAAGTTTATAAGTTTTGATCATGTCAAACCCTATAGGTGGATTATGTTAATCCGACATGTCAAATAAGTTAAGTGGTATGCTCAAGGATTAAGAAGTCATTTAAATATAATTGTCAGTAATTTAATTTAAATGACGGTTATCTGTAATCTTAACATGGGGAGAATAATAAGTATTTAATAATAAGGAGCTCAAAATTAAATTTTGAGATAAGGACGAGACTGCAATTATAATTATTTAGTGGTGCGAATTATAATTTATGGAATGAACTAATTCATAATGGAATTAGGATTCCAACTTTCCATAGGAAGACCAAACACTTATTTCTCCTTAAGGTCCTTATCGTACCCTTATATATACACCGGCCTTGTCTTTTCTTATTATAATAATAATTCTCATGAGTTAGGGTTTGTTCTATTGAGAGAGTAGAAAATCTTGGTGATACTGTAGCCCACACTCGATGCAAGATTTGATGGCGAAAGGAATACGATAGAAGATCTTTAGGTTTTCAGTACTGCAATCGTAAATCAATTGTAACTTTTGATTTCACCGTTGGATCAGACTGATTTTTGGATATGTCGTTCAAAACGCAAAATTATTACAAGTACGGAAAAAATTAAGACGATCAGAAGTCGTTTCGATGGCAAAAAGAATCGATTTTCGCAGCCCAGAAGAATTAAAAAATCTGACCAAATCGCAATCTGATGCTTTCAAACCCTAGTCTCCTCATATGGATCTTTTACATGATCCATAAAGGTGAAATTCCTTTATTCTTATAGGATTTTAGCAAAAGTTTTTTGTTCAATCTATACGCAATATCAAACGATCCTGTATTTATGTCTCCATCAATTGGTATCAGAGGGATTGGTTTTCTTTGATACTGCATACGGATTGAACTAGTCATGTTGTCTAGTTAAATCGATTCATGCATGTGGTTGTTGGATATAACATAGAACTCACTAACCCTTATTTTCCAGTGTTCTTGTCCCGCTATTATGGTCACATAATTATGTTTTATGTGATTGGATCCCACGATGTTTTTATTCGTGGTTAATTTTAATGTACATGATTATTTGGGTTTTATTCATGGTTGTAAATTAAATCTAGATCAGATTTGTGAACTCCTTAAAAGGAGGCATAGGATCTATGTAATTTTATTTACAATTTAGATATAATAGTTTATATGTGAACTCCTTAAATGGAGGCATAGGACCTTTGTATCTAAGATTGCAGTTTCTTTAACGAAGAACGTTGAAAAAGGCGTTTCCACCAAGGTTGATTCCCGACATAGTCAATGAAGTGGCGACATATGCGTTACAGGTTTCCAACGGACTAGGAATGATGAAGCTTGGACCAATAGCAGTGATTTAATTATTCTTATTATTGAATGGTTTAATGCTTTGTGTGGTTGTGTATTGGTCATATGTGTTTAATTACGAAGTTTCCTTATAATTTTGGACAACATGGATACATGACCATAACTAGATCACCTTTTATTTTATATTTAGTTCTTGTCAAATTTAAAAAAGGGTATATAAATATAAATTTTGCGTAGTTGAAAAATATAAGTTTTTTTAAAAAAAACGAAAAGCAACAAAATAATTTTATTGTACATGTCTTTTATATTTCATATCCTTGTATTTTAGTTGACTAGAATTTAATATAAAATTTTCTTAACCCTCAGAAAATAATGTTTTAAATACTAAGTGGGTGAGGGATTTTTTCACATAAAAATTCCACGGTCTCCATCATTGGTTTGTAGATGATGTAATTTATTCTTCGTGTGTGTTATAGTGCACACCTCCATATTGAAAAGAATAGATTGCGGAATCATTGTACAAATTTCACTGACTGATAATGTTTAATAATGTGATTTATTTTTCATGTGAGTTTTAGTGCTCACCTCCATATCGGAAAGAATAAATTGCAAAATCATTGAACTAAATTAAATGATTGTATACACTTAGATATAAATAATAGTATGCTCTCCAACTGAGTCTCTACTATTATTTGTAGGACCAAAGGAATTCGGCTATTTAAATTTTACTTGACAATAATGGATTGTCTATATAGTATATATTACTTAACAATAAATGATTGTCTAGATAGTATGTATTGCTTGATGATAAGGCATTGTCTAGATAATAAAATTTAATAGGTTTACATCTGTTTAAAAAATAATGAATAATAGACGACCTTACTAACGGGGCATATTGTTCAAAGTCTTAGGTTGTTGGCAAACGCTTTTTGAAATGGTAGAGGGTACCATATTTAAAATATGTGTTCAAAGTTATTATTGTCCATCATAATTTGTATGTGATTCTTAAGTTTTAAAATGGCTAACTCTTTCGATCTACTTTTAATTATTCTCAAATAAAACAAATTAATTGGACCAAATTATATTGACTAAAAAGGGAACTTGAACATTGTGCTTACTGTTAAAGAGTACAAGTTTGTGCTCACTGAGTCTTGTCTAGCAGAACCTGGTAACGGGGCAACCGATGAGAAAACCCAGGCTTGCCGAAGGTGGAAAAAGGCTGGTGAGATAGCGTGATTTTACATTCCGGCATTTTTGTTAAATATGCTACAACATTAGCATTAGTCTTTTGCCACCGCCTACGACATAATGCTGAACCTCAAAGATATTTTTTGAGATCAGGATCATACCGCAAGGTAGGTTTCGATGAAAGGCCTCATGAACACGACTATTGCTGAAGGAACTCGAGTTAAGGATCTTGTTTTGAAGATGATCGGTCTTCTGAATGAACTAAGAGATCTTTAGAGCTGAAATTGATGGGGAAACTCAGGTCGTTATCATTTTCCCGTCGCTGCTGGACTTATTTAAGGGATTCCGACAGAATTACAACATGAATAAGCTTTATTCATTGTTGTAACTTCTTGAAGAATTCCAAGCAACTAAGGAACTCCTTGGTAAGCTGGTTAGTACTCTAGTGGATGAGAAAACTTCAACTTTTATGCCCAAAAGCAAGAAAGGAATAAGAAGAATGCATAAGCTGCAGTCCCACAAGGTGCAGTGCGTGCAACAGTTGCTGAACCACTAGGAAGGGTGAAAAAGCCTATGGGCCAGTGTTTTCACTGTCAGTAGAAAGTGCATTTGAAGAAAGATTGTCCCAGTTTTCTAAACCGTTATAACAACATATGTAAATTTCATCTATTTATTGTTGTATCTAGTTTAGTGGTCCGATTTACCAGTACCTGGTGTGTAGATTCGGGAGCCACTAATCATGTATGCAATACTTTGCAGGGGTTCCAGGAAACCAGACAATTTAAAAATAGAGAAAATTTACATATAGGCAGCTACGAATGTGGCAACAGTTGCATAAGCTTATGCGAGATCGAAAAAATAGGATATTGGGCTTATCGCAAGGTACTTACATCGATACAATTCTTGCCAAATTTAGTATACAGGATTCCAAGAAAGGGTTTCTCCCTTTTAGGCATGGAATCGCTCTATCCAAGATCAGTGTCATAAGACACATGATGAGATAGAGATGATGAGGGAAGTTCCTTATGCTTCGGTAGTAGGAAGCCTCATATATGCTATATTGTGTACTAGACCAGACATCTACTTTACTGTTGATATGGTTAGTAAATATCAGTCTAATCCATGGAAAGAACACTGAACTGCGGTAAAACATATACTTAAGTACCTTAAAAGGACTCGAGATTTTATGTTGGTTTACTAGGCAAACATTCGTACCTATTGGATACACATACCATAATTTTTAATCAAATGTTAGGATTCCAAAAAGTCAACTTTAAGTTATGTGTTTACTTTAAGGGGTGGAGTCATTGGTTGGAGGAGTATCAAGCAGTCATGCATTGCTGACTCCACCATGAAAGTTGAATATGTGGTTGCTTTAGAAGCAGCTAAGGCAGCGGTTTGGCTCAAGAACTTCCATATGAATCTAGATGTGGCACCTTTAGTGTTATCAGTTATTTCAATTTATTTTAATAATAGTGAAACAGTTGCGAACTCAAAAGAGCCGAGGATTCATAAAAAGGAAAAACACAGAGTGTTCACGTTGAGGGAATAGTAGTGAGATGCATAGCTGCATGGCTTTGAGTCTAAGTGGGAGATTGCTAGAGTGATATACTAAAAGCCATAATTTTCTTATTGGTTTAAATATGTTATAAACTTGGTTTTGCTATTTTAATGAGAATCTTTATGGGCAATGGTTGCATTATATTATTTATTTAAATATTGTGCATATGTGTCTTTTATTCCATATAGTAGATGATTTAGTGTGTAGAGTATAGCTCACACACAGAAGATCATATCATCGGTTCTTGTGGAATATAAGTTTAACTGGTTCACAGTCTTAGATGGAATTGGACACCCATCGGTAGGATTGTAGCACAAATTTTAGTAGTTTATCTTAACTACAGGAAGCGGTATAATTTTAACTCGTTGTGCTAGTACACTTTGTGTGTATTGAATAGGACTAGTTTGGGTTAATTGTTTTTATATTGACTATATAAAATAATTTAAAATCCCATGGTTATTATGATTACTTATGCTCTTAATCTTGAAATAATTAATAGACATATATATATGTAGTGTTTGTTGTTTTGACTCATTAAGAGTGAGATTCATTTATGTATCAATAATCATCGTGAATTGGATGACGACACTATTTGTATGATGAATATTAATTATTGACGGAATCCACGTCCCAGTATAAGGATTTATGATAGCCCCTTGAGAAGCTTATAAGTTTTGATCATGTCAAACCCTGCATGTGGATTATGTTAATCCGACATGTCAAATAAGTTAAGTGGTAGGCGCAAGGATTAAGAAGTCATTTAAATATAATTGTCAGTAATTTAATTTAAATAACGGTTATCTGTAATCTTAACATGGGGAGAATAATAAGTATTTAATAACAAGGAGCTCGAAATTAAATTTTGAGATAAGGACGGGAGTGCAATTATAATTCTTTAGTGGTGCGAATTATAATTTATGGAATGAACTAATTCATAGTGGAATTATGATTCCAACCTTCCATAGGAAGACCAAACACTTATTTCTCCTTAAGATCCCTATCGTAGCCTTATATATACGCCGGCCTTGTCTCTTCTTATTATAACAATAATTCTCATGAGTTAGGGTTTGTTCTATTGAGAGAGGAGAAAATCTTGGTGATACCATAGCCCACACTCAGTGCAAGATTTGATGGTAGAAGGAATACGATAGAAGATCTTTAGGTTTTCAGTACTGCAGTCGTAAATCAATCGTAAATTTTGATTTCACCGTTGGATCGGGCTGATTTTTGGATATGTCGTTTGGAACACAAAGTTATTATTATTGGAAAAAAAAATCAGGACGATCAGTAGTTTTTTCGGTGGCGAAAATAATCGATTTTCGCAGCCCAACGAGAATTAAGAAATCTGACCAAATCGCAATCTGATGCTTTCAAACCCTAGTCTCCTCATATGGATACTCTACATGATCCACAAATGTGAAATTCCTTTATTATTATAGGGTTTTAGCAAAAGTTTTTTGTTCAATCTATACGAAATATCAAACGATCTTGTATTTATGTCTCCATCAGAACCGTTTTTGAAATAAACTCATTTTATATTCTAACGACCTTATTTTTGAGCTCTCCCTTATATAGAAAACTTAGGAACTCAAATTTAACATTCCTCAAGCTCCAAAATTAATTTTTGAGCCAATTTGCAAAAGTATAAAAAATTGGATTTTTGGGCTTTTTTGAAGCAAACTAGTGGGGACCATCAGTCGAGTGATGGGCATGGCTTAGTCGACTGATGGCCCAGAAACTAGCCGTTGGATTTATGTTTTTTTACCATTTTTGGAACCAAACCTCCATCAACTCTCTCCAAACGGCCATTTGATGTCCTAGACTATATATACACTATCCAAGATTTATTTAAACACTCTTGAATCATTCTAACTATATTCTCTTCATCTATATTCAATATTCACAGATTCAAGAACATTATTTTGAGCTATAATTTGTTGATCAAATTTGATATCTCTTAGTGTGAGCTTAACTTGTAATATTCAAACACTTGAGAGCTATTGTACATTAGTGTTTGTCACCAAAATCTTATTCTTCAAATATTAAGAGACGTTTATTTCTTAGATTAGCAAGAGGTTGTTCTTGTGTGAGTGTTGTGAGAAATCAATATTTGTAGAGTGTGTGAAAAGGATACACTTGTAAAGGTTTGATCTTTACCAGGATGAAGATTAGTATTAGTGAAAATTCTCGGAGAACTATCCGAGCGCGGAAGTAGGGTCTAACAAGCCGAACCATGTGGACAAAAAGTCTTCGACTTCTATTGGTTTAACCTTTCTATCTCTAGCTCTTTTATTAATTGCTATATTTTCCTTGTGCTTGGGATTGCTTGAGTATTTTGCTTAATTGCTTGATATATACTTTAAATATTTTTAACACTATTTTTAAAAATCTAATTAAGTTTTAAAAACCTTATTCACCCGTGTAAGAATCCGCAAATGCGGCCCCCCAGGTCTCGTTCCCGTGTGTGGGGGTCTGAAACGTCGAAGAAGATTCCGTCGTTCCATTTGCTTCCTTAGTATTTGATAATTCATATCGGGTGTCCCTTTATCCTATTTCTAGATGCAAGAGGGTTCGTTCAGAGTCGCCAATACATTTTACAAGAAAACGGACAAAAGGGGTCGTGTAAGAGGAAAGGCTATAGACAAGCCTTTCTTTACACGTTTGTCTGCGAAACCAGGATTCTACAGGGTTCAGAAACTATGTTATTGATTGGGAAGGTGTTAAGCACCCGTTTTGCCCTTTCGGTCTCTAGTGGTCTTTTATATGTTTATTTTATGTTAAAAAACTTGGATGCTTTTACTGACAGTCTACTACTTTTCGAATAAAAAACCCTAATTTTGGAAAAAACGGGGAAAGAGATGAAAACCTTTGTATTCCGAGATCTGATGTTTTATTTTGAAAGATGTAAGATACAAATGACAAAGCCTTTTTATTTAAGAGAGAGAGTTTCCAGCATTATTTTCTCAGATAATGACGGTTTTCTCATGTTTTGATTACTTGAAAAAAAATTGGGTCTTGTATCGGGACTAATTTAATATGGAATTAGAACTTTTTGAGGGGAGTTTTATCAGGCACGTCACAATCTATGAAAAAGACGGGATATGCCGAATTTTAATTCCTAAGTAAGCTTTATCGGTTCGGGTTTTAAAAACCTAGTTTTATCCGAGCGATAATATGCTTACTTTTCTGGTTTTGCAAATGGTTTTATCAGGGTCTTTTTTTGGAAAACAGTAGACTATTTCATAACTTGACAATAAGTTTATTCAAATAAAACGTGGACAGAACAACAGTTGTAAAACAAGTACACAGATTTATCTAGTTTTAAATACTAGAAGAGACTTTCTTTACCTTCCCGACGAGAATAATAATAAGAAAGAAAATATAATATGGTAGAGAGATTTCTGACGATAATAATCTTTTCCTTCTTCAGATATTTTTGAAAATTTGATTCTAGAAGCACGATACATCGAGTGCCGAGAATAGATTCGATAACTCTTCAGAAATAAGATGATCGTAGAAAATACTTGATAGAAGACCAGAAAATCAGATATAAACTCAGAATTCTTAGATCCCCAATTGCCTCCTTGAACCCTTGGAGTAGTTGGCCTATTTATAGTGCTCGGGGGAGATTGTCTCACGACATTTCTCTAAAAAAGGCAAGTGTCACGCGACATGATGAGCAATGTCGTGTGACAAAAGGCTGAAGTGATGTCTTTGACAAACTGATGTGTCAGAGAGTGGATGGTCTGGGTCAAAGGGGTTTGTCATGTGACATAAGAGAGATTGTCACGCGACATACTAGTTTGTCGCGCGATTATCCCCTTTAAAAATAAGTTTGTTTGGCCAACAAACTCTTTCGGGGTAGTTTCGGGTGCTCGGGTGGGTCCTGGACCCAAAAACTGTACTTCTCGGTAGTCGTTAGGGTTCTTGCGAGGGACACGGATCGAGGTGTCTACAGACCCTCTTGACTCAAGCTCCTTGCTTACAAGGATTTAAGGCGACTGGAAGAGACCATGGTCCATGTCTCCCGCAAGAATTCTAAAGAAATGCGCGTATGCAAAAGTGTTTGTGAATGTCTCCGGAGAGGGCTTGCGTTACCTCATTGCCTCTTTCAAGGGCTTTTATTTGCTCTATTTTCCTCAGATGGGAGGACTACCATTGCTCCACTCGCCTCAAATGGGAGGACTACCATTTCTCCACTATGCCTTTTAGGGAGGGCTTTTGATCTTCTCGCCTCATGTGGGAGGACTACCATTGCTCCATTTTGCCCCTCTAGGAGGGCTTTTGATCTTCTCGCCTTATGTGGGAGGACTACCATTGCTCCAATTTGCCTCTCTGGGAGGGCTTTTGATCTTCTCGCCTCATGTGGGCGGACTACCATTGCTCCACTTTACCTCTATGGGAGGGCTTTTGATCTGTAAATGAAAATTACCTCTGGGAGGGATGTTGTGAGTGTTTTTGCCTCTGGCGAGGGCTTGTGATTGTGGTTTGCCTTTATCGAAAGAAGGTTGTCTTTCTTTGACTGCTAGAGTGAGAGAGAGAGAAATTTTGTGTGAGTAAAAGGAGCTTATCAAGAGTTTAATCTTTATCCAGATCTCTTCTATTTCCCCGTATCTTTCTGAAATTTTACTCTTATGTTTTCTCAAGTGAGAACACTTCTTTTTATAAAGCAGTTTTTGGATTTCTTGTGTTCTTCGCAGAGTGGTG
The DNA here is from genome assembly GCA_021464415.1 of Lonicera japonica. Lineage (NCBI taxonomy): Eukaryota > Viridiplantae > Streptophyta > Magnoliopsida > Dipsacales > Caprifoliaceae > Lonicera > Lonicera japonica. The sequence continues at coordinate 34,599,102 of CM038470.1, read as the reverse complement.
GTTCGAAGGTTTATTCCCAAGTCATCTCTTCTGTATCGTGCTGAAAATAAAATTTGCTTGAAAGGGCAATCTCTGATCCCTGATCTTTGAGTTTGTTAGTTCTCATCTTTTCACTTTGTGAGCCCACATCGTTTTTCTGTTTTTCGATGTCCTTATTTCTCCCTCTGTTGGGAAAGACTTTTCCTGGCCTTCTCTATTTTTGACCAAAAGTCTTTTTATCCCTTGTCATGATCAGGAGCCTTACTCACCCAAAATGAAGCCCTGAGTCAGTTTTTGGCCTAGCTGTCACTTTTTGTGTGGCTCTCCATTGTCACTCTACATTTCTGTTTCTCTCGCTCGCTCTGGGCGTTCACACGAAATTTTTCTCTTTTTTACTCTTTCAATTCTTTCTATTCCCGTCTTATTCTGATATTTTCTTTTCTCATTGATGGTCTTGGTCCTTTGGGAGATCAGAGATTCCTTTAACCAATGTATTTTGTTCTCAGGATTTTTGGAGAGATGACTTGGAAGTTTTTTCCTTGGGATGTTCACCCTGAGTGTGCGGTATATAGAAAAGCTTTGAAAACTGTTTCTTTAAGTATTCCTGCAGGAGAAAAATGAGACAAAGGTCAAAAAAAATCAGGGGAAAGGTCAGACTGTCACGCGACACTTCGGTGGTAAGGGGTTTTTGCGCGACAAACTGGCCATTTGTCGCGCGATAAACGTGACTAGTATATAACCCCTTGCTGAGCTCATTCCACCTCATTTTCTCCTTTCTCTTTCTCTCTCTAGCTTTCTTTCTCTCTTCTCTTTAGCATAAAAGCTCTGCCATTTTACCGTTTTTTCGACTTTTTCCACTATCTTACTCATATATTGATGGATCCCGCACAGCCAGATCGTCTTGAAGGTGACCAGGAGGAGGTCACCTTTACCGATGCTCAGGGAGTTCTTCGCTGCAGCCCTCATCATGACGATTGTTCGGACCTTGACTGGTACGGCGAGGATGGGGTGGACCGCGGTCTTGGTATGGTCTACCGGGGCGTTACCCGGGCTGCTCTTGTCCCGGACGTTCCTTGGCTCTTGATGGAGCCCGTCTCTCATGAGATCTGTCGTCGATCTCTGGTATGTTCTCTTTAAGAATCCTTCCTTTTATGTATTTTTATCTGTTTATTTATTTATTATCTCTGTTATTTCCTGCATGTTTCAAATAATTCTCATGTTAGTACACATGCTTGCTTGATAATATTATCCAATTTCTTTAGAGAACACATACTTTACCGTGATGCCCTTAGATTTTTAGGAATTTACACAATTTAACCATATTGCTATATAACTCCTATAATTTACACCAAAGTACCCTCAAGTTTGGAAAATTACATAATTTACCCCATAACCCTATAACTCTCATATTTACACCAAACAACCCTCATGTTTAGAAAATTACATAATTTACCCTTATAACCCTATAATTATCATATTTACCCCAAAATACCCTAAGGTTTAGAAAACTACATAATTTATCCCTATAGCCCTATAACTCTCATATTTACACCAAAATACCTTCAGGTTTAGAAAATTACATAATTTACCCCTATAGCCCTACACTTATATATACGCCAAAATACCCTCAAATTTAGAAAATTACATAATTTATCCTTATAACCCTATAACTCTCATATTTACCCCAAAATACCCCCAAGTTTAGAAAATTACATAATTTACCCCTATAGGCCTATAACTCTCATATTTACACCAAAATACCCTCAAGTTTAGAAAATTACATAATTTACCCCTATAGCCCTATAACTCTCATATTTATACCAAAATACCCTCAGGTTTAAAAAATTACATAATTTACCCCTATAGCCCTATAACTCTCATATTTACACCAAAATACCCTCAGGTTTAAAAAATTACATAATTTACCCTTATAACCCTATAACTCTCATATTTACACCAAAATATCCTCAGGTTTAGAAAATTACATAATTTACCCCTATAGCCCTATAACTCTCATAATTACACCAAAATACCCTCAGGTTTAGAAAATTACATAATTTACCCCTATAGCCCTATACTTACATATACGTCTCTGTTTATTACTTGCAGTGGGTTGGCCGAGGTTGGGGTTCTCCCAACACCATTTCTTTAGAGTGGCGACAGGCATCGGCCCCTGTCTAGGAGTTACTCTTTGTGACTCCTTTTGGTTCTTTCTTCGATGTCCTACCAAAGCGGGTGTCTAGGGTAGCAGTCTTGGTGTCGGCGCTGGCCTCTCATTGGTGGGACACCACCCATACCTTTCACTGGAGCTGGGGAGAGATGACGATGATCCCCCTAGATTTGTTTGCTCTGACTGGGATACCTTCGGGGGGAGTCCCTATCCAGATTGACATTCCCTTGCGTCTTACTGCGGAGGGTATTGTTAGTGCTTTAGGATGGTTCTCGAAGTGACGGAGTTCCGGTGATACGATACCTCGGGCTGTCTTGGTTACACGCTTGGCGACAGGAAGAGCTCGACTGGCTGCCTCAGGAGTGCCGATGACCAGACAGGAGGCGCGCCAGTATGCCCGCGTTCTTCTCTTGCTGACGCTCCATGATTTGTTTGAGGCCCGTGGGGGGGACACGGCCCATTCTCTAGTGGCTGCCCTACATCCGAGACTTCAGCATTATATTCGATTATGACTGGGGCCGCTTCATTCTGGCTGTCCTCTATGATGCTATGGACCAGGTCTCTCGTCATTTAGCCTTGAACCTCAAGGGCTTTTCTTTTTTGTGGGAGGTATATATTTTCGCCCCTTCTCTTTGCTTTAGTCTTTACATTTTATCCGCTGATTGTTGCTAATATTCTCTATTTCTTCCTTGTCTTTTTAGAGTTAGTTCGTGGCCTTCACCCGCCTGGGTCGAGCCTAAGTGGATCTCCTCGTTGAGAACGAGGATCAGTTTTCCCTTATCTGCCGGTTCATAGCAAGGAACTACAGGGCTCCTTATGTATACCGGACCCGGGAGACCAGAGCTACTGCGATCCATGACCTGTTGGAGGAGCATGTAAGTACTTTATTATTTCATTTTAAATAATAACAATAGAAATAAAATAAAAATAACTGAATGAAATTTATTCTCTTTTCAGATTGAGTGGGCCCTCTAGGGCGATCTGGGTCTCCAATTTGGATATGGCCGTGCTTTGATCGCCTCGAGGACCAGGCGGCTTATTAGGGATGAGTATAGTCTTTACTTTTATCTGGGCGAGAGGGTTATTCGCCAGCATACACCGACCTAGTGGCCTCGAGTTCTGCTATTTCCATCAGTTCTGATGAGGCAGACGGGCGAGATCAACCCGGTGACGGTGCAGGCTCTGGTGGACGGCCTCAATTTTTAGACATTTGTAAATGAGGGAGACTATGCTGCCTTTGCCGCCTACTACTTGATGAGGGAGCGGAAGGGGACTCGGGGATGAATTTTCTATGAGCGGTATCAGGCGTTAGGTGGCGACCCCAACTATATTCGAGGGCAGACCCATCTGGCTAGGACGATCCCAGAACACCTTCGACCCATCCCCGATCAGAGGGACAACATTCCAAATTTTTATGATGAGGATCCTGAGGGAGAGAGGGGTGTTCCTGCTACTGCCGGGGGCGATAGACCTGAGGGGGGTGAAGGAGGTCGGACAACGGCGGCTCCTGAGCAGCCACCTCAGACGACGCCTATGGAGGAGCAGCCTGCTGATGCCGAGGGTTTTGAGTTTCCCACCAGTCCTTCGGTATCTCCTGGGGTTATTTTTGATGATTCTGAGGCTGCTGAGAGAGGAGGACCAGGCTTTTCAGAGAGGTCCTGGGAGCCCGAGGATTTTGGGGCTGACTACGAGCAGTTCGGGCGGACCCCTCTTGATGTGGTGGCTACTCCTTCTAGTGGGGTCCCGCCATTGAGGGAGACAGCTGTTGCGGATCCCCCAGGCGTTCATACATACGCTACCTTCACCCCTCTTCCACCGACGGTCATAGGCCCTCCGGCTCGATCTCCAGGTCTCAGCGGCTCATCTTCCCGGCATCCCTTGTTCCTGATCCGTGAGGAGGGTGGGTCTACTTTCGTGGCTACCCCGACAGGTTCGTCTATTCTTTTGGTTAATATACAACCACTTCCCCGGGACATCACTTATGTCAGCGCTGGTCTACGTATATGCACAGTGCCCGAGTATCCTCTTCCTGAGGATACTTTTGATTACTTGGGTGGTCGCACCGGTGATGAGGAATATTCTTTATTATATTTCTTACTGCTCTTTCGTATTGGTTTATCCCGACTTGTGCTAATTACCTTTTCTGATGTCTTTTACAGTGGGTGAATGTTCGTGCGACAAACCTGAGAGCCCTTCATGCCCAGTACCTCTACAACTGGAACCTTCTCCAGTTCATCGGTCGAGACCCTATGGCGTATATGCCTGACTACTAGAGGGCGATTGATGTTTCTTTACGGGCGGACGACCGTCTGATTTCCTCTCGCGCCTAGACGGAGTGCCGTAGGAGTAGTAGTCAGACTTCCAGGTGCTCTCGATCCTCGGTGATCCGTCCCACGGCTTCTGTTTAGTCGACGGGGCCCTCTCAGGCAGATGTCCCCCCTTCAGGAAGTCCCAGTAGTTGATCTCACTCCCGAGGAGGGCTCGGGTGATAGTGGGAGCGTGTCAAAGCGTGCTTGAGTAGATTAGTTTTTTCCTTCCTGCATTATTTTGTTAGTTTTGGACAGATATATAGTTTTATAGACCAAAATGTTAGTAGTTTCTTAGTTTTTGAAAATTGTTTATGTTGGATTATAAACCTCTTACCTGTGATGATGATATATACATTTTCCTCTTATGCGCTTATGACACAAAATATTAATACATATATATATACGTATGAAATAAGGGGGCTTAGGAGTCATACCGTGTGATACGGCAGTTTTTTAGGCCTCCTGCAAAAGAACAAAATAAGTATAATGCATATCAAAGTGATTCTTTTGGCAAGAATGATTTTTATGTGTCTAAAAGGGACAAAATTGTGTTTGTCGCGCGACAATCCCTCTTAGACGTGGGTTTGTCGTGCGACAAACAGGTACATGATCCACTTGTTGCTATAAATACACCTATCTTCCTTCCTTCATCCCCACACCTATCCTAAATGTCTTCTTATCACACAAATTTTGAATTTTCTTATATTGAAGCCCGAGATGCCTTGGTTTATTCCAAAAATGGTTTAAATTTCGGTGCGTTCAGCCCTTTGGTGGCACGGGGTCATCGCCCTGCAGATTTCTTTTTCCTGTTAGGTGCTTCGTATTTCTGGAGTTCTGCAGATCATCTTTTTTGTTTTGGATTAGACGAGGTTTGCCTGACTTATGAAGAGTTTTCCTGGCTGTTGCGCTCTGACACCCGTCTCCCAATGGTTGTTCCTATAGAGGAACTTGGTCCCCGAGATATGCTGATTGTCTTATTATCTATCCCCCCAGCGGCATGAGATGGTTTTATTGTCGACATGCTTCTCAATCTTCACAAAATGGTGAGGTTCTTTCATCATTATGAAGATAGGGCCTCTTATAGCGTGGGACGTACTGCGGTGGCCCTGATCTGCCTTATTTCTGATATGCTACTGGTGACGGGATCTTCCTGTATTGATCCGACTATCCATAGTTTAATATATCAAGCAAAAAATAGAGAGTATATCGTGCCTATCGTCCTCACTGAGACTCTGAATGGCCTGGATGATCTACAAAGGGGGACCTCACCATTTTTTAAGGGGAGTCCACATTTGTTGTATATTTAGTTACTAGAGCGTTTTTGATCTGTGGGGTTCAACGGGTTCGGCTAGACAATCCGACACACTTCTTCTGCCGTCCCCTTTTTAGTGCTTTGAGCATGTCTTCCTCTGATTGGATGGTGTGGTTTTCAGAGAACTTTTGCGCTATTCGGTGGAACATTCCTTGGTGGAAGCTAAGGGCGATAATGCTTGGTACCGGGGGTCAGAACTATGTCCTGCTCCAAGGACTTTGGTTTACCTCTTTCTACCTCCTAGGGCGTCTTCTTTGGCAATTCAACGTACCTCAGAATATTCCCCTTGGTCTGAATAACTTCTCTTTTGAGTCTAAATTTGTAACTCTGCATATTTCCCTATCAGTGGAGAGAATGTGGCATGCTCGAATGACTCGTCAGTTTAACTATGCCTGTTTTGGTATTACCCGGCCCCTCCGGGTGGACATTATCCGCTCTTGCTGGCAGTTTCTAGAAGGAGAGATGATTGACGACCCCTTTCAAATGGAGTGGTTTCGATTTATAGATACTGGGGCTACTGAGGATAACATTGTCTTAGCGTACCAGATCTTGGATGAGGTTTGAATTGATTTGACCACTGAGGACCCTACTTGGCCAACCCCTAAGGTTTAGGTTTTTTCTGTATATGTTTGCTTTCAACAGTCTTCTTTGTAACCTTAGGTGTTCTGAACCACCTTAATAATATATGAGGGACTATTTGTGGGAAATAATTTTCTTATAATATTTAAACCAGGCCTGAAGTCACTTCTCAGGTTGCCTACGTTCCCCGTTTGATTTTCAAAAAACAAAAATTGAGTTGGGGCTCAGATTTACGTAGTTCTTATTTATAGATGATACTTCTATTGGTAATACTTCTTCAAACGATTCATGTTGACTGGTGAATGCAGTAACTATTCGTCCAAGTCCGTGAGTATGGTGGTACCCCCTATATCAATCTCTTTGATGATATACGGCCCAGTGCACTTCTGCCGAACTTTTCTCTCGAATCTCTGGCTGGTTCTCGAATCTCTTTCAACACGATGTTGTTCTTACTGATACCCCGAGTCTTTACTTTCTTGTTAAAGGCTCGAGCGATTCTCTTCTGATACCCTTGATGGTGATATACGACTTTCAATCTCTTTTCATCTAGTAGGGCTAGTTCGTTATAACGTGCCTGGACCCATTCCAGCTCATTAACTTGGTTCTTAAGCATTACTCTAAGGGAGGGGACTTCTAACTCAACAGGGAGGACTGCTTCGATCTCGTATATAAGGGAAAATGGGGCTGCCCCAATAGAAACTCTCTCGGTGGTGCGGTACCCCCATAATGCATATGGTAATTTTTTTGGCCAGTCCCGGCAGGTGTCGGTCATCTTACTTAGAATATTCTTCAGGTTCTTGTTGGCGGCCTCAACTGCCCCATTGGTTTGTGGTCTATATGGCAAAGATCTGTGTCTAGTGATGCCATATTCCTCCATGACTGCGCTAGCCTCTCTTTCGAAGTGGGTGCCGTTGTCTGAGATGATCTCGTATGGGACCCCATACCAACAAATGATGGTCCTTCTAATGAATTGGGCAACTTTTCTGGCATCAAGGGTCTCGAACACCCGAAACTACCCCGAAAGGTTTTGTTGGCCAGACAAACCTGTTTTTAAGTAGGATTGTCGCACGACATATTGAGACGTCGCGCGACAAACCCCCTTATGTCACACGACAAACCCCTCTGACCCAGACCATCCACTCTCTGACACATCAGTCTGTCAGAGACATCACTTCAGCCGTTTGTCGTGCGACATTAATCAACATGTCGCGCGACACTTGCCCTTTCTGGGGAAATGTCGCGCAACATTCTCCCTCGAGCACTATAAATAGGCTAACACCCCCAAGGGTTCAAGGACAGCAACTTGGGATTGAAGAATTATTGGCTTATACATCTGATTTTTTAGTATTTCGTCAAGCATTTTATATTATCGTCTTATTTCTGAAAAATTATAGAATCTACTCTCGACACTCGACGTGTCCCGCTTCTGGAATCAAATTCTCGAAAATATCTGAGGAAGGAAAAGATAATTATCGCCGGAGACCTCTCTGCCATATTATATTTTCTTTCTTATTATTATTCTCATCGGGAAGGTAAAGAAAGTCCCTTCTAGTGTTTTAATTAGATATCTGTGTACTTGTTTTACTTCCGTTGTTCTGTCCACATTTTATTTGAATAAACTTATTGTCAAGTTACAAATAGTCTATTGTTTTCAAAACAAAAGACCCCGATAAAATCATTTACAAAACCAGAAGAGTGAGTAAATTATCATCCGGATAAAATTATGTTTTCAAAACCCGGACCGGTAAAACTAACTTAGGAATTAAAAACCCGGTATATCCTGTCTCTTCCATAGACTATGATATGTTTGGTAGAATTCCCCTCAAGAGTTCTAATTCCACATTAAATTAGTCCCGATACAAGATCCGAACTTTTCCAAAAGAAACCCGAGAAAACTGTCATTTATCTGAGGGAATAAAGCGGGAAACTCTATCTCTCCTAAAAAACTTTCATCACTTGTATTTATCTCTTTTGAAAACAAAATATCGGATCTCGGAACACAAAGGTTTTCATCCATTTCCCCGTCTTTCCCAAGAATTAGGGTTTATCACTTGGAAAGTAGTAGACTGTCAGTAAAAGCATCCAAGTTTTCCAACATAAAATAAACATATAAGACCACTAGAGACTGAAAGGGCGGAATGGGTGCTTAACACCTTCCCAATCCGTAACATAGTTTTCGAACCCTATAGAATCCTAGTTTCGTAGACAAACGTGTAAGAAATGCTTATATGTAGCATTTCCTCTTACACGACCCTTTTTGTCCGTTTTCTCATAAAACGTACTGGCGACTCTAAACAAACCCTCTTACATCTAGAAATAGGGTAGAGGGACACCCGATATTGAATTATCAAACTCAATGAAGCAAATGGAACGACGAAATCCTTTTCGATGTTTCAGACGCCCAACAACGAGAATGAGACCCGGGGGTCGCATTTGCGGATTCTCACAGTGGCGACTCTGCTGGGGACATTAGAAAACTAGACTCTGATATGTGGACTTTTATTTATTTGTTGAATATTTGCTTTTACTGCTTTCCCTACTTTTGTTAATTGATTGAGAAGAAACCTTTTTCTAAAAAATAAAAGTCTTCAAAAATACGTAATAAAGATAATGATATTTATAAAACCAACCTTTCGAACTTTGCACTCATTTTCACAAATCATGCATTGGTTCTACGAGTGTGAATTTACCCCAAACCCTCGAAAGTATTATAAGTGAGTAGGGAGTTGGCCTTCTTGGGCCAACGTAAACCGAAAACATTTACTTCCAATCTCCTTGGCCAAGTACACCCCCGAGGTATATCGAATGTCGAGAACACTCACGTACCCGGGAAGTATATCAAAAGGCTCTTGCACGTACCCGCCCCTGGGGTATACGCAAGGTCTTGCCAAATAGGAGGGAGCCTGAAACCTTAACCGTTCATACACATGCGCTGCATATAAGATTGAGTCAGCTAAAACACTTGTCAAACAGCCGTAGGGGATGTACCACCTTACGGCTTACTTTACATCGCCTTTTTAAAACCCGAGTCTTTTCTCGGCGATTTTTAGTGGTTCTTTTGGCAAAAATCGAGTCGTATCATAGTCTTCCTTCATCTTCGCCACGTGGTTTCGTCTACACCCGTAAAACGACGACAGTCTATAAGGTTGGGCCGGTCCAGATCATACCAGAAGATTAGTAAGACCAAGCACACCCGTAATGACAAACGGACGCAAAAATCAAGAAATGGATCAGAGCCTAGCCGAGGCGTCAGTAGTTCAGTCGACCTTAGCCGAGATGCATCGTTTGCTTGTGACCGTCAGCAAAAATTTATCGAGCCTCACGACTGAGTAACAAAGTACCCGAATTCGAGTAGAAGAGTTGTCAGCCGAACGAACCGCACCACTGGGGTTTGAACGACTACCACCGAATCGAGATCCAAATCAAGGGCAGTCATCACAAATACTTCCCCCAGTCTAAGGAGCCAACCCACCGCCACAGCCGGTCCCATTCAAACTGATCCCAACAATCAGAATCAATGGGCCCCAGATTCCACCCATCATCTGGCCGCAACCCCAACCGGGTTTTGATCCCCAATACCAACCATGGCCACAAGTTCCCGCAAGGCCTATTCCACCCCCGGCCCCAGTAGCCCCTCCTAATGAATACCCAGACATCAACCGACTCCGGACATTGTATGCCAAATCGGTTATAGCTCGGGAACAGCCTGATGAAGTGTCAAGAGAAAGTGAAGAGATGAAGAAACTGAAGGAGCAGATGAGGGTTCTATAAAAAAGGGTTTCTCTTATAAAAGGAGCAGACGAAATCACAGATATGAACGCTTTCTCCCTTTACCCAGAAGCAAGATTACCCCAAGGATTCAAGCTCCATTCTATCACCAAGTTTACAGGAACTACGCCCCCAAAAATTCACTTCTAATCCTACATCAGATCCATGCAAGTGTCTGGTTGCGGAGAACCAGAGTTGGCGCAGGCCTTTCACATGACTCTCACGGGGGCTGCCCTGAGATGGTTTTTCGATCTAGAGAGACACCACACAAAGACTTGGGGAGATATCGTCAAGGAATTAATGAATAAATACGGGTCCAACGAAGATTTGGAAATTACCCGCAAACACTTGGAAATGGCCAAGCAAGGCGAAAAGGAAAGCTTCAGCGACTTTGTCACACGCTGGAAAGAAATGGCCTCCTAAATGTCCAAACGGCCCGATAAAGAGGAGCAGTTGGAGATAATACAGAAGAATTTCACTCCAGCTGTGTTGAGTTGCATGGGAAAGCATGTTTTCCCACACTTTAGAGCCCTGTTAAGCATGGGGTCACAAGTAGAGGAAGAGTTGGCCAAAAAGGCAGAGACCGACACCAAAAAAGCCTCGTACACCGGGAGAAAGACGGCTACTCCAATCGTAAACTAATTAAGTTCATACCCCTATCAACAAAACCCATTTCAGCAGCCACAACAAGCACCTCCGATGAGTTGGCCCACACAAAGAGACTCTTCGAGCACCGAGGTTAAGAAAAGGAGGAACTTCTGCACCCTTCCCACTACTTTGGTCAAAAGCTTGGAACTACTCCGAAAGGCCGGACTAATCACTCTACTCAACCCGCGCCCCCCACCGAACCCTATTCCCAGCACCTGGAGAATGAATAAGAATTGTGCGTACCATCAAGCCGTGGGCCATGACACGGAATGTTGTTTGGCTCTTCGCCATCGTATCTAAGACCTAATCGAGGCTGGTACCATTCCCGCACCCGGCGGGCCCAATGTTACTAACAACCCCCTTCTCAACCATGCTCCACCTGCAGGAATTAACTCCTTGACCACTGATGAAGAAGATTTTGATCCCGTGGGACTCATTCGAGACGACCCAGCCTACAAGTCACCTGTTGTGCCGCCAAAAAGAACTCAAGTTGCACCAGGCCTCAATCCGATAATTGACCAATGGATGGCTAAGATGAACTTCCTACCCGGGCAGGGGTTAGGAAAGGCCAATCAGGGGATCTCACAACCACTTACAATCAAAACCAATTCCGAAAAATCTGGGATAGGATGGACCCAGGATAAGAGGAAACAACCATGGAGGCCCCCAGGCCCTCCCAAGGAGACAATCTGTATGACAGAGACCTCCCCCAAGATTTCAGTTGGTCAGCAGAACCAGAATCATCAGAAGCCTCAGAGGAATCAGACCTAGCATCCCTTTGGATACAACAAATTACCCGTTTAGGAAGGGTATATCAACCCCCGCCAATGGATACCGAGAAATCACCACCTCCTAAGGAAATAGGAGAGGATCGAGTACTGGAACAGTTGAAGAAAACCCAGGAACACATCACCATTTGGGGCCTCTTGGTCGCCTCTAAACCTCATAGGACCACCTTCATTAAACTCCTAGATGAGGCCGTCATATCACCAGATTCCACCCCAGACAATTACCAAGCATGATTGGGCCGCTTACAGTCCAAAAAAGTCTGTCATTCTTAGATGAAGACTTGTCTCCATTGGGAAAGAAACTCAGTCTGGCCCTCCATATTACTGTCCGGACCCGAGGAAAAATCCTGCCACAAGTCCTCATCGACAACGGGTCAACCATAAATGTATACCCTTTGAAGACCTCCAGATGTCTGGGTATCTTAGATACAGAACTTTCTCCGTCAGCTGTAACCGTTAGAGCCTATGACAACACTAGGAGGGCCGTTCTGGGATCCCTGAAGCTTGATCTCATGGTTGGTCCCAAAAACTTTCAGGCCGACTTTCAAATCATAGACATTCCCACCAGTTTTAACCTCCTGTTGGGAAGAGCATGGCTACACGACTTAGGAGCACTCCCCTCCTCCTTACACCAGAAGATCAAGATATCGTTCGAAGGAAAGATAATCACCATCCAAGAAGATCCTGAAAGGACCTTGGCAGACCTAGAATTACCCTTCTTGGGCATCGGGAGCCAAAGCATACAACTAGGAGGCTTCTCTTATGAGCCTCAAGTGCAAGCCTTCACCACCCAGAGAATCGAGTATCTTTCCCCTGGTAATATCCCCGGTCTCAGCACCAAAATCACAAATATGCTGAGAATGATGAAATACTTACCTGGAGCCGGTCTGGGAATGGGACAACAAGGATTACTTCAGGCCTTAGAACCAGTAACGAGGCATGAAAGAGAAGGGTTAGGGTACCAACACACCGAAGAAGACAACCAAGAGAAAATGGGTCGAGGGCATCATTATCCGAGTTTTAGCTCACTTAATGGGTTTTTTGTCAAAGAAGGAGAGGACTTCCCTTTTTGCAGCTTTCAGGAGCCTTGGAGAAACAGCGACGGAGATAACCTTCCAAGATGGGAAATCTTCTATGAAGAGGACCTTTACCTCAAGAAAAATGTTATACACAGCCTCTCAACCAAGTTAACGATCGGGCCGAGAAAAGAAAATGAAGACAAGGAAGATGAGGAGGAAGAAATGATCGGAGATCTCTTTGACGTCATGGATCTAGAAAAAGATGAACCAAGAGACGACCCTGTACACTTAATACATGCCGATCCAGATTACCAGGAAAAGAGGGGAAAGAGTGAAATTGTAAGGGTAAGAGATAAGAGTGAGGGTAGGGCTAAGGAGGAGTCACTCCTAGATTTACTTTTCAAACTTGTATCTATAAGCACTGTTATTAATGAAGAAGATTCTATTTTACAGTATCCTGTTAGTTCTGATTCTGTAATTGCTTATATGGAAATAGAAAGACTAAATGAACACCCTGAACGGGAGGAACAGCGTATACAAAGCGAGGAGGGGGACACTCTTGTGATTAATCTTGGGACGGACGAGGAAAGGAAAGAAGTTCGTATTGGGGCAAATCTAAGTGAGACAGAAAGAGAGGAATTCACACAAACTCTGAATGAGTACGTGGATATCTTTGCTTGGTCCTATGCTGATATTCCAGGATTAAATAGCCAGATAGTCATGCACGAAATACACACCAAGCGGAGTACAGGCCCGTCAAGCAGAAATTAAGAAAACTTACGCCTGAATGGTCCCTAAAGGTAAAAGAGGAAGTGATGAAACAACTGAGTGTAGGGTTCTTGTGAGTGATTGAGTACCCTTCATGGTTAGCCAACATTGTGCCCGTTCCAAAGGCAAATGGGAAGGTCCGCATGTGTGTAGATTACCGAGATCTCAATAAAGCTTGCCCAAAAGACGATTTCACATTGCCCAACATTGATTTGTTAGTGGATAATACCGCCAACCATGCCTTGAAGTTGTTCATAGACGGTTTCGTCGGGTATAACTAGATCAAGATGCACCCGGATCACCAAGAGAAAACAACATTCATCACGCCATGGGGAACAGATTGCTACACCGTTATGCCATTCGGGCTGAAGAATGCAGGGGCAACATATCAGAGGGCAGCTATAGCTATCTTCCGCGACATGATCCACAAAGAAGTAGAAGTATATGTGAATGATATAATAATCAAGTCGAAGGAGGAAGGTCATGTACCAGCCTTACGGGCCTTTTTTACCGACTCTGCCAGTACCAGATGAGACTCAATTCGCAGAAGTGTGTGTTCGGGATAAGCAAGGGAAAACTCCTGGGCTCTGTCGTCAGTAAAAAAGGAATCAAGGTAGACCCTACCAAGGTTCGAACTATACAAGATATGCCCAAGCCTTGTACCGAGAAAGAAGTCCGGGGATTTTTAGGTAATTTGCAGTACATTAGTAGGTTCATCTCTCAACTTACTCAGACTTACGAACCTATCTTCAAACTCCTGAGGAAGTCTTCATCAGGAGAATGGGACGATCAGTGCCAGGAGGCTTTTGATAGAATCAAGGACTACCTCTCTAACCACCCAGTATTAACCCCACCACAGACCGGGCTGCCACTAATCCTATACTTAACAGTCATCGATTCGGCTGCAGGAGCCATGTTAGCCCAACATGTGATTGATACCCAAAAAAATAGGCCATCTACTACATCAACAAGAAACTGTCCCCATTCGAGATAAACTACACGCCATTGGAGAAATCATGCACCGCTCTTGTTTAGGTAACGTAGAAATTATGACACTACATGCTAGTTTTCCCAGTCATCCTAGCATCACGAATAGACCCACTGAAATATCTCTTAAAGAAACCGGCTCTCTCAAACCATATGGTAAACTAGTTATTCTTACTCTCCGAATTCGACATCATCTACATGACCCAGAAGGTAGTCAAAGGAAAGATCATAGCTGACTACCTAGCCCAGAATCTAATATTGGGGGACATGTTGGAAGAAGCCGAGTTCCCAGATGAAACTATCATGAGTGTCGAGATCGATGAAGACTGGAAATTATACTTTGACGGGGCCGCCAACCGAAACGGGAACGGGATAGGCATCCTGTTGTCTCCCCAGACCAAACTCACTCCCTGGTATCGTATCGTCTAGACTTCTTCTGCACCAACAATATGGCCGAGTATGAAGCCTGTATAATCGGATTAGAGATTGTGCTCCAAAGGGGTATAAAGAGAATACAAGTGTACGGAGATTCAGCATTAGTAGTCCACCAAGTTCTAAAAGAATTGAAGATCAGAGATGAAAAATTAGTCCCTTACCTAACCCCGCTGGAGGATGTCACAGAAAGATTTGAGCATTCGGAGTTTTACTATGTTCCCAGGTCAGAAAACAATTTCGCGGACGCACTAGCAACCCTGGCATCTATGATCGATATCCCGGAGGGGATGGAAGAAATAACTCTCACCGTACAAAGAAGATCAGGACCAGCACACTGCATGGCCCTTGAGGTAGAGAATGAAGAAAATGGGGACTCAACCACTTGGTTTTACGACATCTGGAACTTGTTGGAAAATCATCGGTATCCCGAGCAAACAGACAAGAGAACGCGGGTCACACTCAAGAGATTAGCATCAAGGTTCATACTTTGTGCCGGAAGGCTGTATAAGAGGAACTACGATGGGACCCATTTACAATGTCTCATTAAAGAAAAATCTGTCAAAATGATGGATCAGATACATGGAGGGAGATTGTGGACCTCATATGAGCGGTCATACACTTGCTCACAAAATCATCAGACAAGGTTATTACTAGTCTACCCTGCAGAACGACTGCATTAACCACGTACGCCGTTGTCACAAATGCCAAATCTATGCTAAATCTTAGAAGCTTCCTCCAAAAGAATTGTATAACATGACTGCTCCTTGGCCTTTCGCAACCTGGGGAATTGACATCATTGGGAAGATTGCACCCAAAGCCAACAACGGCCATGAATTTATACTGGTAGCCATTGACTACTTCACCAAATGGGTGGAGACCGAGTCTTTTCAGACCCTTGATGCCAAGAAAATTGCCCGATTCATTAGACGAAATATCATGTCGGTATGGGGTCCCACACGAGATCATCTCGGACAACGGCACCCACTTCGAAGGGGAGGCTAACACAGTCATGGAAGAATACAGTATTACCAGACACAGATCTTCGCCATACAGACCACAAACCAATGGGGCAGTTGAGGCCGCCAACAAGAACCTGAAGAATATCCTAAGCAAGATGACCGATACCTGTCGAGACTGGCCCAAAAAATTACCATATGCATTGTGGGAATACCGCACCACCAAGAGAGTCTTTACCAGGGCAACCCCATTTTCCCTTACATACGAGATGGAAGCAGTCCTCCCTGTTGAATTAAAGGTCCCCTCCCTCAGAGTAATGCTAGAGAATCAAGTTAATGAGCTGGAGTGGGTCCAGGCGCGTTATAATGAACTGGCATTGCTAGATGATAAGAGATTGAGAGCCGCATACCACCACTAAGGGTATCAGAAGAGAATCGCTCGAGCATTTAACCAAAAAGTAAAGACCCGGGGTATCAATGAGAACGACATCATGTTGAAAGAAATTTGAGAGCCAGCCAGAGACCCAAGGGGAAAGTTCGGGCAGAAGTGGATTGGGCCATACATCGTCAAAGAGACTGATACAGGGGGTGCCGCCATACTCACAGACTTGGTCGGACAATTACTGCATTCACCAGTCAACATGGATCGATTAAAGAAGTATTACCAATAGATGTAACATGTATAGATAAGAACTACGTAAACCTGAGTCCCAACTCAAACTTTTGTTCTTTGAAAAATCAAAAGGGGAACGTAGGCAACCTAAGAAGTGACTTTAGGCCCGGTTTAAAAACATTATAAAGAAATTTATTTCTCACAAACAGTCCCTCGTATATTATTAAGGTGGTTCAGAACACCGAAAATTACAAGGGAGATACAGCATACAGAAAAACCTAAACTCTAAAGGTTGGCCAAGCAGGGTCCTCAGTGGCCAAAGTAATTTGAGCCTATTCCAGGATCTAGTGCGGAAAAGCAATGTTTTCTTCTGTAGGCTCAGAATCCATGAACCGGAACCACTCTATTTGGAAGGGATCATTAATCAACTCCCCTTTTAGAGACCCCCAATGAGAACGGATGATGTCAGCCCGGAGGGGCCTGGAAATACCAAAACAAGCATAGTTGAATTGACGAGTCAGTCGAGCACGCCACATTCTCTCCACTAATAAAGAAACATGTGGGGTCACAAACTTAGACTCATAAGAGAAGTTGTTCAAGCCGAGGGGAATGTCCTGAAGAACGTTGAACTTCCAAAGAAAACGTCCTGGGAGATAAAAGGAGGTAAACCAGAGCCCACGGAGCCGAACGTAGTTCTGACCTCCTGTACTAAGCACCATCGCCCTAAGCTTCCACCAAGGAATGTTCCACCGAATGGCCCAAAAATTCTCTAAAAATTATATCGTCCAATCAGAGGAAGACATGGTCAAAGCACCAAAGAGGGGACGACGAAAGAAGTGCGTCGGGTTGTCAAGCCGAACCCCATTGAAACCCACCGATCGGAAACGCTCCAACAGCCATATATATAGCAAACGCGAACTTCCCCTGAAGAAGGGTGAAACCCCCCTTTGGAGATCATCTAGTCCATTCAGAGTCTCTGCAAGAACGATGGGCACTATAGACTCCCCATTCCTAACATGGTAAATCAAACTCAGAATAGTTTGATCAACACGGGAAGAGCCCGTCACCAGTAGCATATCAGAAACAAGACAGATCAAAGCCACCGCAGTACGCCCCACGCTATAAGAGGCTCTCTCTTCGTAACGATGAAAGAACCTCACCATTTTGTGAAGGTCAAGAAGCCCGTCAATAATTAAACCATCACAGGCCACTTGGGGAATGGCTAAAAGAGCAATCGGCATATCTCGAGGACTGATTTCCTCTATAGGAACATCCATTTAGAGACGAGTATCAGAACGCAATAGCCAGGAAAACTCCTCATAAGTAGGGCAGAGCTCATCTAGCCCAAAACGGAAAAGATGATCCGAAGGGCTCCAGAAATACAAAGCGCCTAACAAAAAGGAAAAATCTACAAGACGATGGCACCAGCCCGCTAAAGGACTGAATGCGCCGAAGTTCAAACCATTCTTAGAAGATACCAAAGCATCTTGGGCTTGGACATAAGAAAAATCAGAATTTGTGCGATAAGAAGACATTTTGGGAAAGGTGTGGGGATGAAGGAAGGGAGATGGGTGTATTTATAGCAAAAAAGGAGGGTCATGTACCTGTTTGTCGCGCGACAAACCCATATCCAGGAAGGATTATCGCGCGACAATCCTCTTTGGTGTACCCTGTTTTTTGGCCTTTCTTACACGTAAGAGTCATTTTTGTCGAAAGAATCACTTTTTGTATGCATTATGCTCACTCTGTTCTTTTGCAGGGACCCTAAGTACTACCGCATTACATGGTATGGCTCCTAAATTTACTAATTCATGTAAATTATTTAAAATCTTTCATCATAAATAGGGAATAAATGTATGTCACCGGCACAAATAAAGATTTTCATAAATCCAATAAAAGAACAGTTTCCAAAACTAAGAAACTACTAACAAATCTCTGTCTAAATGTCTAAAAATAAAACTACATATATGTTTGAAACTAACTAAATGCAGGAAAGAAAAACTAGTTTATCCGAGCGCGCTTCGACACGCTCCCGCTATCACCCGAACCCTCCTCAGGAGTAGGATTGACCACTGGGACTTCTGAACGAGAGGGAACTGTTGCCTGAGAGGGCCCCGTCGACTGAACTGGAGCCGTAGGGCGAATCACCGAAGACCGTGAGCTCCTGGAGGTCCGGCTACTGCTCCTCCGAGACTCCGTCCGAGCACGAGAGGAAGACAGAGGGTCATCCACCCAAAGAGATAGGTCGATCGCCCTCTGGTAGTCGCGCATGTACGCCGTGGGGTCCCGACCGATGAACTGGAGGAGGTTTCAGTTATAGAGGTACTGGGTATGAAGGTCCCTCAGGTCCGCTGCACGAACGCTCACCCCCAGAAAAAAGCAAAACGGAAGAAAATTAGCACATTTTAAATAATAAACGAAAGAACGGTAGAGAATAGAAATGAAGGGACGTACCTCGTCACCTACACGACCGCCTAGGTAATCAAAAGTATCCTCGGGCAAGGGGTACTCAGGGACGGTATAGCGACGAAGACCGGCGCCAACATAAGTGATATCCTGAGGAAGAGATGGGATGTCAACCAAAGGGATAGACTGACCCGTCAGTACCGCAGCAGAAGTAGACCCACCCTCCTCACGGATCGAGAACAAGGGAGGCCGAGAAGAAGAACCACCGAGACCAGGAGATCAGGCCGGAGGGCCCATAATAGTCAATGGAAGAGGACTCAAGGTAGTGTAAGTACGAACACCCGGAGGATCAGCAATGGCCGTCGCTCTCAAAGGCGGGACCCCACTAAAAGAAGTAGCTGCCACAGCAGGGAAGGTCCGCCCAAACTGCTCATAGTCAACCCCGAAGTCCTCAGGCTCCCACGACCGCTCAAAAAATCCTGCTCCCCCCTCAGTAGCCTCAGCCGCGTCGAATACAGCCCTCGGAGATACCGAATGACCAGTAGGAAACTCAAAACCCTCATCACCAGCGCGCTGTTCTCCCATAGGCATCGTCTGAGGCGGCTGCTCGGGAATCGCCGCTGTCCCACCTCCTTCACCTCCATTGGGTCTATCATTACCTCCCTCAGCAGCAGCAGAGACATCCCTCTCTCCCTCGGGGTCATCATCATCAGAATCAAGAATATTGTCCCTTTGATTGGGGACAGGTGGCAGATGACCGGGGACCATCCTAGACAGATGAGTCTGTCCTCGTATGTAGTTGGGATCACCTCCCAATGCCCGGTACCTCTCTTAAAAGACTAGTCCCCGAGTCCCCTTCTGCTCCCTCATCAAGTAATGGGCAGCGAAAGCAGCATAGCTCCCTCCTCGGTAAATGTCTGAAAGCCAAGCCCGTCAACCAGAGCCTGCGCCATCACCGGGTCGATCTAGCCCGTCTGCCTCATCAGAACTAGCGGGAATAAAGGAACTCGAGGCCACTGGGCCGGTGTATGCTGGCAAATGACCCTCTCGCCTAAATAAAAATCAAGGCCGTACTCATCCCTGATAAGTCGCCTGGTCCTCGAGGCGGTCAAAGCACGACCATACCCGAAATGGAGACCCAGATCACCCAAGGGGCCCACTCAATCTGAACAAAAGAACAAAATTTCATTTTCAGTTATTTCTATTCTATTTTTCTTTTCATTTATTGAAAAAGGAAGAATAGTAAGATACTTACCTGCTCCTCCAGCAAGTCATGGACGGCAGCACCTCCGGTCTCTCGGGTCCGATATACATAGGGAGCCCTATAGTTCCCTGCAATAAATCGGCGGAGAAGGAAAAACTGATCCTCGTTCTCAACGAGGAGATCTACCTGGGCACGACCCAGACAAGTGTAAGCCACAAACCAACTCTGAAAAAGAAAAAAGACAAAAGAATATCAGCAGCAATCAACAGATAATATGTAAAGGACTAAAGCAAAGATAAGGGGACAAAAGTGTATACCTCCCACAGCAATGAGAATCCCTTAAGGTTCAGGGCTAAATGGCGAGAAAGCTGGTCTATAGCATCATATAAGACAGCCAGAATGAAGCCCCCCCAGTCGTAGTCAAACATGATGCTGAAATCTCGGAGATAGGGCAACCACCAAAGATGGGCCATGTCCCCCCCCACGGGCCTTGAACAAATAGTGGAGAGTCAGTAAGAGAAGGACACGAGCATATTGACGCGCCTCCGCAGGGTCATCGGCACCCCTGAAGCAATTAGTCGGGCTCTCCCTATGGCCAGACGCGTAACCAAAACCGGCCAGGGGATCGTATCACCAGAACTCCGTGGCTCTGAAAACCATCAAAGTGCGCCAATAATACCCTCTGCCATCAAACGCAAGGGGACGTCGATCTGGATAGGGACCCCCCGAAGGAATCCCGATCAGAGCAAATAAGTCCAGAGGAGTCATCGTCATCTCCCCCCAGCTCCAACGAAAAGTGTGAGTGGTGTCCCACCAATGAGAGGCCGGAGCTGACACCAACACCGCCGCCCTAGATACCCGCTCCGGGAGGGCGTCAAAAAGAGGACCAAATGGAGTCGCAAGGAGCAACTCCTAGATAGGGGCCGGTGCCTGTCGCCACTCTAAAGAAATAGTGTTGGGAGAACCCCAACCTCGGCCAACCCACTACAGAGAACAAAACGGAGATATATATATATATAAATATAGTAACCTAAGGGTATGTTGGTGTAATTATGAGAGTTATAGGGTTATAGGGGCAAATTATGTAATTTTCCAAACCTGAGGGTACTTTGGTGTAATTATGAGAGTTATAGGGTTATAGGGGCAAATTATGTAATTTTCCAAACCTGATGGTACTTTGGTGTAATTATGAGAGTTATAGGGTTATAGGGGTAAATTATGTAATTTTCCAAACCTGAGGGTATTTTGGTGTAATTATGAGAGTTATAGGGTTATAGGGGCAAATTATGTAATTTTCCAAGCGTGAGGGTACTTTGGTGTAATTATGAGAGTTATAGGGTTATAAGGGTAAATTATGCAATTTTCCAAACCTGAGGGTACTTTGGTGTAATTATGAGAGTTATAGGGGCAAATTATGTAATTTTCTAAAAACTGAGGGTACTTTGAAGTAATTATGAGAGTTATAGTGTTATAAGGGTAAATTATGTAATTTTCAAACCCTAAAGGGTATCACAAGTAAAAGTATGTGTTCACTAAATCGGACGTTATTTCTAAGCAGACATGCATACTAAACATAAGAGTTGTTTAAATACATGCAGGAAACGACAGAAATAATCGAACAAATAAATACACGAAAGGAAGACATACTAGAGACCGTCGACAGATCTCATGAGAAACAGGCTCCATCAAGAGCCAAGGAACATCCGGGACTGGAGCAGCCCAGGTAACGTCTCGGTAGACCACCGCCAGATCGCGGTCCACCCCGACCTTGCCATACCAATCGAGGTCTACCCAATCATCATGGTGAGGGTTGCTCCGGAGAACTCCCTGGGCATCAGTAAAAGTGACCTCCTCCTAATCACCCTCAAGTCGATCGGGCTGTGCAGGATCCATCTGCGTATGAGTAAAATAATGTAAAGGGTCGGAAAAGTAGAGAAAACAGCAGGGCTTCCGCGCTTGAGAGAAGAGAGAAAGAGACCTAGAGAGAGAAAGAGAAGGGAGAGAATGAGGTGGAATGAGCTTAGCAAAGGGTTTATATATTGGTTGAGTTTGTCGCGCGACAAATGCGCTCTTTGTCGCGTGACAAACATCTCTCCACCGAGATGTCACGCGACATTTGGTCCCCTCCTTTAATTTTTTGACCATTGTCTCATTTTGTCTCCTGCAGGAATACTTCAGAGAAACAGTTTTCGAAAACCTTTCTGAATACCGCACACCCATGATAAAAATTCGACTTTCAAGTCATCTCTCCGAAAATGCGAGAACAAAATACAACAGTTAAAGTAATCTCTGATCTCCTAAGAAGGACCAAGACCATCAAAAAGAAGAGGAAAATATCGAAATAAAATGGGAATAGAAAAAAATGAAAAGAGTAGAAAAGAGAAAGAACCCGCATGAGCGCCCAGAGCGAGCGAGAGAAATAGAAATGCAGAGTGGCAGGGAGAGCTATACCAGAAGTGAGAGCTAGGCCAAAACCGGCTCAGGGCTTCGTTTTGGGTAAGTAAAGCTCCTGATCACAACAAAGGGATAAAAAGACTCTTGGTCAAAAATAGAGAAGGCCAGGAAATGTCTTTCCTAAAAGAGGGATAAATAAGGGCATCGGAAAATAGAAAAAAATGACGCGGGCCCACAAAATGAGAACTGAGAAGACTAGAGATCAAGATAGACCTTTCATGCAAATTTTCTTTTCAGCACGATACAGAAGAGATGACTTGGAAATAAATCCTCGAATCAGTACTCTGCGAAGAACGGAAGAGATCCAAAAACTGCTTTCTAAAAAAGAAGTGTTCTCACTCGGGGAAAACATGAGAGTAAATCTTCAGAAGATACGGGAAAAAGGACATCCGGATAAAGTTTAA
Organism: Lonicera japonica; assembly: GCA_021464415.1. Lineage (NCBI taxonomy): Eukaryota > Viridiplantae > Streptophyta > Magnoliopsida > Dipsacales > Caprifoliaceae > Lonicera > Lonicera japonica. Next base: position 34,576,303 of record CM038470.1, on the reverse strand, counting down.
ACTCCCGAGAAGCCCTTTTCGCTCTCGCCAAAATTTCTCTCTCTCACTCTAATAGTCTAAGAGAGACAACCAGATTTTTCCGAAGTGCAAAACACAAACACAAGCCCTTCTCGAGGCAAAATCACGAGCACAAAACCTCGCCAAAGTCAAAAGTACTCACAAAAGCCCTCCCAGAAGGCAAATTTTCTCTCTTTCTACAGATCAAAAGCCCTCCCATAGAGGCACAGTGTAGCAATGGTAGTACTCCCACATGTGGCAAAAAGAACAAAAGCCCTCCCAGAGAGGCACAGTGTAGCAATGGTAGTCCTCCCACATGAGGCAAGAAGAACAAAAGCCCTCCCGGAGAGGCACAATGTATCAATGGTAGTCCTCCCAATTGAGGCAAGAAGAACAAAAGCCCTCCCAGAGGGCACAGTGTAGCAATGGTAGTCCTCCCACATGAGGCAAGAAGAACAAAAGCCCTCCCAGAGAGGCACAGTGTAGCCATGGTAGTCCTCCCACATGAGGCAAGAAGAACAAAAGCCCTCCCAGAGAGGCACAGTGTAGCAATAGTAGTCCTCCCATCTGAGGCGAGCAAAGCAAATGAAAGTCCTCGAAAGAGGCAATGAGGTAACAAAAGCCCTCTCCGGAGGCAAAACCCAAACACGAAGCCCTCTCTAGAGGCACTCACGAACACTTTTTGCATACGCACACTTCCTTAGAGGTCTTGCGGGAACCATGGATCACGGTCTCTTCCAGTCGCCTCAATTCCTTGCAAGCAAGAAAATTGAGTCGAGACGGTCTGTAGACACCCCGATCCGTGACCCCTACAAGAACCCTAACGACCTTCGAGAAGTACAGTTTTTGGAGTCTGGGGTCCACTCGAACACCCGAAACTACCCCAAAAGGTTTTGTTGGCCAAATAAACCTGTTTTTAAGTAGGATTGTCGCACGACATATTGAGATGTCGCGCGACAAACCCCCTTATGTCGCACGACAAACCCCTTTGAGCCAGACCATCCACTCTCTGACACATCAGTCTGTCAGAGACATCACTTCAGCCGTTTGTCGCGCGACATTAATCAACATGTCGCGCGACAGTTGCCCTTTCTGGGGAAATGTCGCGCGACATTCTCCCCCGAGCACTATAAATAGGCTAACACCCCCAAGGGTTCAAGGACAGCAACTTGGGATTGAAGAATTATTGGCTTATATATTTGATTTTCTAGTCTTTCGTCAAGCATTTTTTTATTATTGTCTTATTTTTGAAGAATTATCGAATCTACTCTCGACACTCGACGTGTCCCGCTTCTGGAATCGAATTCTCAGAAATATCTGAGGAAGGAAAAGATATTATCGCCGGAGACCTCTTTGCCGTATTATATTTTCTTTCTTATTATTATTCTCATCGGGAAGGTAAAGAAAGTCCCTTCTAGTGTTTAAATTAGATATATGTGTACTTGTTTTACTTCCGTTGTTCTGTCCACATTTTATTTGAATAAACTTATTGTCAAGTTGCAAATAGTCTATTGTCTTCAAAACAAAAGACCATGATAAAATCATTTACAAAACCAGAATAGTGAGTACATTATCATCCGGATGAAATTATATTTTCAAAACCCAGATCGGTAAAACTTACTTAGGAATTAAAAACCCGATATATCCTGTCTCTTTCATAGACCGTGATATGTTTGGTAGAATTCCCCTCAAGAATTCTAATTCCACATTAAATTAGTCTCGATACAAGATACAAACTTTTCCAAAAGTAACCCGAGAAAACTGTCATTTATCTGAGGGAATAAAGCGGGAAACTCTATCTCTCCTAAAAAGCTTTCGTCACTTGTATTTATCTCTTTTGAAAACAAAATATCGGATCTCAGAACACAAAGGTTTTCATCCCTTTCTCCGTCTATCCCAAGAATTAGGGTTTTTCACTTGGAAAGTAGTAGACTGTCAGTAAAAGCATCCAAGTTTTTCAACATAAAATAAACATATAAGACCACTAGAGACTGAAAGGGTGGAATGGGTGCTTAACACATTCCCAATCCGTAACATAGTTTTCGAACCCTATAGAATTCTGGTTTCATATACAAACGTATAAAGAAAGGCTTATCGTAGCCTTTCCTCTTACATGACCCTTTTTGTCCATTTTCTCGTAAAACATACTGGCGACTCTGAACGAAATCTCTTGCATCTAGAAATAGGGTAGAGGGACACCCGATATTGAATTATCAAACTCAATGAAGCAAATGGAACGACAGAATCCTCTCCGACGTTTTAGACTCCCAACAACGGGAATGATACCGGGGGGTCGCATTTGCGAATTCTCACAGAGGCCATTTCTCTTCAACATGTGACAAAATCGCTAAAGCTTTCTTTCTCGCCTTGCTTGTCCATCTCTAGGTGCTTACGGGTAATCTCTAAATCTTTAATGGACTCATACTTAGTCATAAACTCCTTGACGATGTCTCCCCAAGTCTTCGTGTGATGCCTCTCTAGATAAAAAAAACATCTCAGGGCGGCCCTTGTGAGAGTCATGAGAAAGGCCTGAGCTAGTTCGGGTTCTCCACAGCCAGACACTTTCATGGATCAGATGTAAGATTGGAGGTGAGTCTTCGGGGGTGTGGTTCCAGTAAATTTGGTGATAGAGGGGAGTTTGAACCTTTGGGGCAATCTTGCTTCCGGGTAGAGGGAGAAGGTATTCATGTCTGTAATCTCATCTGCTTCTTTTATTAGGGAAACTCCCTTCTGTAGGACACTTATGTATTCCTTCAATTTTTTTGCTTTCTTTCGACACTTCGTCGGGCTGTTCTCGTGCTATAACTGATTCTGTATATATTGCTCAGAGTCGGTTGATATTCGGGTACTCGTTGGGAGGGGCTACTAGGGCTGGTGGTGGGACAGGTCTCGTTGGAACTTGCGGCATTGTTGATACTGAGGATTAAAACCCGGTTGGACTTGGGGTTGCGGTCAAACGATGGGGGGCTTTTATTACTGATAGGTAGGGCCTGAATCCGGGGCCTACTAATTTTGGTTGTTAGGGTTAGTTTGGACGGGACCGACTGGGATGGGACCCGTTTATTATGGGTTGGTTCCTTGGATTGGGGGGAGTACTTGTGATGACTGCCCTTGATTCGGATCTTGATTCAATGTTAGTCGTTCAAACCCCGATGGTGCAGTTCGTTCGACTGACAACTATTTTATTCGAATTCGAGTACCCTGTTGCTCGGTCGTGAGGCTCGCTAAATTCTTGCTAATGGTCATAAGTAAGCGATGCATCTCGGCTAGGGTTGGCTGGACTGCTGATGTCTCGGCTAGGCTCTGATCTATTTATTGAGTCTCACGTCCATCGGCCATTGTGGATATGCTTGGTCTTACCAATATTTCGGTATGATCTCAACCGGCCCAACCTTCCAGACTGTCGTCGTTTATGGCTGTAAACGAAATCACGTGGCGGAGATGAAGGAAGACTATGGTGCGACTCAATTTTTACCAAAAGAACCACTAAAAATAATGTCACCGAGAAAAGACTCAGGTTTTAAAGGAGTGGTGTAAAGGAAGCCGTAAGGTGGTACATACCCTACGGCTGTTTGACAAGTGTTTTAGCTGGCTCGATCTTATATGCAACGCAGGTATACGAACGGTAAAGGCTTCAGGCTCCCTCCTATTTGGCAAGACCTTGCGATATACCCCAGGGGCGGGTACGTGCAAGAATATTTTGATATACTTCCCGGGTACGTTAGTATTCTCATCACTCGATATACCTCGGGGGCATACTTGGCCAAGGAGAGTGGAAATAAATGTTTTTGGTTTATGTTGGCCTAAGCAAGCCAACTCCCTACTCACTTATAATACTTCTGAGGGTTTGGGGTAATTTCACACTCATAGATCCAATACATGATTTGTGAAGTGTGTGCAGACTTTGAAAGGTTGGTTTACAAATATAATTATCTTTATTATGTATTTTTGAAAAACCTCGATTTTTTTAGAAAAAGGTTTCTTTGCAATTAATTAACATAGAAAAATAAGTAAGGAAAGCAGTAAAAGCAGATATTTAACAAATAAACAAAAGTTCACATATAAGAGCCTAGTTTTCTAGATCCCCAACAGAGTCGCCACTGTGAGAATCCGCAATTGAGACCCCCGGGTCTCGATCTTGTGTTTAGGCCTCTGAAACATCGAAAATGATTTCATTGTTCCATTTGCTTATACGTGTTGATAATTCATATCGGGTGTCCCTCTATCCTATTTTTAGATGCAAGAGGTTCGTTCAGAGTCGCCAGTACGTTTTACGAGAAAATGAACAAAATAGTTGTGTAAGAGGAAAGGCTACAGATATCCTTTTTTTACACGTTCGTCTGCGAAACCATGATTTTATAGGGTTCGAAAACTATGTTACGGATTGGGAAGGTGTTAAGCACCCGTTCCACCCTTTCGGTCTATAGTGATCTTTTATATGTTAATTTTATATTAAAAAACTTGGATGCTTTTATTGACAGTCTACTACTTCCCGAATGAAAAACCCTTATTTTGGGAAAAAACGGGGAAAGGGATGAAAATCTTTGTGATCCGAGATTCGATGTTTTATTTTGAAAAATGTAGATACAAGTGACAAAAGCCTTTTTATTTAAGAGAGTTTCCCGTATTATTTCCTCAGATAATTACGGTTTTCTCATGTTTTGATGATTTTTGCAAAAGTCCAGATCTTGTATCGGGACTAATTTGATATGGAATTAGAACTCTTTGAGGGGAGTTTTATCAGGCACATCACAGTCTATGGAAAAGACGGGATATGCTGAATTTTAATTCCTAACTAAGTTTTATCGGTCCTGGTTTTGAAAATAGAGTTTTATCCGGATGATAATGTACTTATTTTTCTGGTTTTGTAATTGGTTTTATCAGGGTCACTGTTTTTAGAAACCAGTAGACTATTTTATAACTTGGCAATAAGTTTATTCAAATAAAATGTGGACATAACAACAGTAGTAAAACAAGTACACAAATTATTTAATTTTAAATACTAGAAGAGACTTTCTTTACCTTCCCGACGAGAATAATAATAAGAAAGAAAATATAATATGGCAGAGAGATCTCCGACAATAATAATCTTTTCCTTCTTCAGATATTTTCGAGAATTTGATTCCAGATATGGGACACGTTGTGTGTCGAGAATAGATTCGATAATTCTTCAAAAATAAGATGATCGTAGAAAATACTTGATAAAAGACCAGAAAATCAGATATAAAACTCAGAATGCTTAGATCCCAAGTTGCTATATTTAAATCCTTGGGGGTGTTGGCCTATTTATAGTGCTGGGAGAATGGTCGCGCGACATTTTCCCAAAAAGGGCAAGTGTTGTGCGATATGTTGAGTAATGTCGCGCGACAAATGGCTGAAGTGATGTCTCTGACAGACTGATGTGTCAGAGAGTGGATGGTCTGGGTCAGAGGGGTTTGTCGTGCGACACAAGTGAGATTGGCGCGCAACATACTGGTTTGTCGCGCGATAATCCCCCTTAAAAATAGGTTTGTTTGGCCAACAAAACCTTTCGGGGCAGTTTTGGGTGCTCGGATAGGTCTCGGACTTCAAAAATTGTACTTCTCGATAGTCATTAGCGTTCTTGCGGAGGTCACGGATCGGGGTGTCTACAGAGATGATCTCGTGTCGAACCTTATATCGACAGATGATGTTTCGTCTAACGAATTGGGCAACTTTCCTGGCATCAAGGGTCTTGAAGGATTTGGTCTCTACCCACTTGGTGAAATAGTCGATGGCTACTAGTATATACTCGTGGCCCTTGCTTACCTTGGGTGAGATCTTCCCAATGATGTCGATTCCCCAGGTTGCGAAAGGCCAGGGGGAGGTCATATTGTACAACTCTTTCGGGGGGAGCTTTTGAGACTTGGCATAGATTTGACATTTGTGACAATGGCGTACGTGATTAACGTAGTCGTTCTGAAGGGTAAACCAGTAGTAACCTTGTCTAATGAATTTACGGGCCAGCATATGACCGCTTATATGGGGTCCACAATCCCCCTATGTACCTGATTCATTACTTTAACAGATTCTTCTTTAGTGAGGCATTGGAGACGAGTCCCGTCATAATTTCTCTTATATAGCCTTCCGGCACAAAGTATGAATCTTGACGCTAATCTTCTAAGCGTAATACGCGTTCTCTTGTCTGTTTGCTTGGGATATTGATGGTTCTTTAATAAGTTCCAGATGTTATAAAACCAGGTGGACGGGTCCTCGCTCTCTTCATCTTCTGTCTCAAGGGCCATGCAGTGAGCCGGTCCTGATCTTCTTTGTACCGTAAGAGTGATTTCTTTAATGCCTTCCGGGATATCGATCATAGATGCCAAAGTTGTAAGCACGTCCGCAAAACTATTTTTGTGATCGGGGAACATAGTAAAACTCTGAGTGTTCGAATCTCCCTGCGACATCCTTTAGCTGGGCGAGGTATGGGACTAACTTTTCATCTTTAATCTTCCATTCTTTCAGAACTTGGCGGACTACTAATGCCGAATCTCCGTACACTTGTATTTTCTTTATACCCATTTGGAGTGCGATCTATAATTTGACTATACAGGCTTCATATTTGGCCATGTTGTTGGTGCAGAAGAAGTCTAGACGATAGGATACTAGGGAGTGAGTTTGATCCGGGGCGACTAACATGATGCCTATCCATTCCCATTTCGGTTGGCGGCCCCATCAAAGTACAATTTCCAGTCTTCATCGGTCTCAAGATTCATGATAGATTCATCTGGAAACTTTGCTTCCCCCAGCATGTCCCCCAATATTGGGTTGTGGGGTAGGTAGTCGGCTATGATTTTTCCTTTAACTGCTTTTTGGGTCATGTTGGTGATGTCGAGCTCGGAGAGTAAGAATAACCATTTTGCCAAATGGTTTGAGAGAGCTGGTTTCTCGAAGAGGTATTTCAGTGGATCAATTCGTGATGCCAGGATGACCGAAAATACCAGCATGTAATGACGTAATTTCTGCGTTACCTAGACAAGAGCGGTGCATGATTTCTCCAATGGCGTGTAGTTTATCTCGAATAGGGACAATTTCTTACTAACATAGTAAATGACCTGTTCCTTTCACGTATCCATTAGATGTTGGGCTAACATGGCTCCTGTAGCTGTATCGATGACTGTTAGGTATAGGATTAATGGCAACCCGGCCTGTGGTGGGGCCAATACTAGGGGGTTGTAGAGGTAGTCTTTGATTTTATTGAAAGCCTCTTGGCACTGATCGTCCCATTCTCCTGGTGATGATTTCCTCAGGAGATTGAAGATGGGTTCACATGTCTGAGTGAGTTAAGAGATGAACCTGCTGATGTACTGCAAATTACCCAAAAGTCCACAGATTTCTCTCTCAGTATGAGGCTCGGGCATATCTCGGATAGTTTTAACCTTGGCAGGGTCTACCTCGATTCCTTTCTTACTGACGACATAGCCCATGAGTTTCCCTTTGGTTACCCCAAACACACACTTCTGCGGATTGAGTCTCATCTGATACTGGTGGAGTCGATCAGAAAAGGCCCCGTAAGGCTGGGACATGGACTTCCTTTTCTTTCGACTTGATAATCATATCGTCCACATATATTTCTACTTCTTTGTGGATTATGTCGTGGAAAATAGCCGTAGTTGCCCTTTGGTATGTTGCCCTGGCATTCTTCAGCCTGAATGGCATAACAGTGTAGCAATATCAAATCAATGTTGGGTAACGAAAAATTATCTTTCGGGCAAGCCTTGTTGAGATCTCGGTAGTCCATACACATGCGGACTTTTTCATTTGCCTTCAGAACAGGCACAATGTTGGCTAATCACGAAGGGTACTCGATCACTCATAGGAAACCTACACTCAACTGTTTCATCACTTCTTCCTTCACTTTTAAGGACCATTCCGGCGTAAGCTTTCTCAGTTTCTGTTTAACGGGTTTGGACTCCGGCTTGGTGTGTATCTTGTGCATGAGTATCTGGCTGTTCAAACCCGGTATATCTGCATAGGACCGACGAAGACATCCACGTACTCATTCAGAGTTTGTGTGAATTCTTCCCTCTCAGTTTTGCTTAAATTTGCCCCAATACGTACCTCTTTCCTTTTCTCTTCGGTCCCGAGATTAACCACAAGAGTGTCTCCTTCCTTATTTTGCATACGCTGCTCCTCCCGCTCGGGGTGTTCGTTTAGTCTTTCCAGATTCATAGAGGCAATTACAGAATCAAAACTAACAGGATACTGCAAAATGGAATCTACTTCATCGATAAAAGTGTTTACAGGTATAAGTTTAAAAAGAAAATCTAGGGGTGATTCCTCCCTAGTCCTACCCTTACTTTCTCTCTTATCTCTCACCCTTACTATTTTATTCTCTCCCCCTTCCTGGTATTCTGGATCGACGTGAATTAAGTGTATAAGGTCATCTCTTGGTTCATCATTTTCTAGAGCCATGACGTTAAAGAGATCTCCGATTATTTCTTCATCTTCATCTTTCTTATCTTCACTTTCTTTTCCTGGCCCGATCGTTAATTTGGTGGAGAAGATGTATATGGCATTCTCTTTGAAGTAAAGGTCCTCTTAATAGAAGATTTCCCATCCTGAGAGGTTATCTCCATCGCTATTTCTCCAAGGTTCCTGAAAGTCGCAAAAAGGGAAGTCCTCCCCTTCCTTGACAAAAAACTTATTTAGTGAGCTGAAACTTGGATACCGATGCCCTCGACCCATTTTCTCTTGGTTGTCTTCATCGGTGTGTTGGTACCCCAAACCTTCTCTCTTCAATCTTGTTATTGGTTCCAAGGCCTGAAGTAGCCCTTGCAGTCCCATTCCTAAACTGGCTCTGGGCAAGTATTTCATCATTCTCAGCATATTTGTGATTTTAGCACTGCGATCGGAGATATTATCAGGGGGTAGATACTCGATCCTCTGGGTGGTAAGAGCTTGCACTTGAGGCTCGTAAAAGAAGCCTCCCAACTGTATGCTCTGGCTCCCGATGCCTAGGACTAGTAATTCAAGATCCGCTAAGGTCCTTTCAGGATCTCCTTGGATGGTGATTATCTTTTCTTCAAACGGTATCTTGATCTTCTGGTGTAAGGAAGAGGGGAGCGCTCCTATGTCATGTAGCCATGCTCTGCCCAAGAGAAGGTTAAAACTGGAGGGAATGTCTATGATTTAAAAATCGGCTGAAAAGTTTTCAGGACCTACCATGAGATTAAGCTTCAAAGAGCCCAGAACGGCCTTTATGGTGTTGTCATAGGCTCTAATGGTTACGGCTGACGGAGAGAGCTCTGCATCCGAAAAACCCAGACATCTGGCGGTCTTCAGAGGGCAAACATTTATAGTTGACCCATTGTCGATGAGAACCTGTGGCATGATCTTTCCTAGGGTCCGGACGGTAATATGGAGTGCTAGACTGTGCTTCTTTCCCACTGTAGATAGGTCTTTATCTGAGAATGACAGACTTCTTTAGACTGTAAGTGACCCAATCATGCTTGACAGCTGTCCGGGAGTAGAATCTGGCGATATGATGGTTTCGTTTAGGAGTTTGATGAAGGCAGTCCTATGAAGTTTGGAGGCAACTAGGAGGCCCCAAATGGCGATGTGCGCTTGTGTTTTCTTCAACTGTTCTAATACTCGGTCATCCTCTATTTCCTTAGGTGGAGGCTGTTTCTCGACATCAATTGGTGGTGGTTGATATACCCTCCCCGAACGGGTGATCTGCTGTATCCAAAGGGATGTTGGGTCTGATTTTTCTGCGATTTCTAGTGGATCTGGTCCTGCCGACCAACTGAAAGTCTTGGGGGAGGTCTCTGTCATACAGATTGTCTCCTTTGGAGGGCCTCGAGGCTTCCATGGTTGTTTCTTCTTATCCTGGGTCCATTCTATCCCAGATTTTCCAAGATTGGTCTTGATTATAAGTGGGTTGGGGATCCCTTGGTTTTCTTTCCCTAAACCCTGCTCGGGTAGGAAGTTCATCTTAGCCATTCACTGATCAATTATTGGATTGAGGCCTGGGGCAACTTGAGTTTTCTTAAGCGGCACAGCGGGTGGTTTGCAGGCTGGGTCATCCCGAATGAGTCCTACGGGATCAAATTTTTTTTTATCAGTAGTCAAGGCATTAATTCCCGCAGACGGAGCGTGGTTGGGAAGGGGGTTGTTGGTAACATGAGGCCGGCCGGGTGCGGGGATGGTTCCAGCCTCGATTAGGTCCTGGCTACGATGGCGAAGTACCAAACAATGTTCCGTGTCATGGCCAATAGCTTGATGATACGCATAATTTTTATTCATTCTCCACGTCCTGGGAATAGGGTTTGGTGGGGGGCGTGGGTTGAGTGGAGTGATTAGTCCAACATTTCGGAGTAATTACAAACTTTTGACCAGGATAGTGGGAAGGGTGCAGAAATTCCTTCTCTTTTTGACCTCGGTGTTTGAAGAGTCTCTTTGTGTAGGCCAACTCATCGGAGGTGTTTGTTGTGGCTGCTGGAATGGGTTTTGTCGATATGGGTATGAGCTCAGTTGGTTCATGGATGGAGTGGCTGTCTTCTTTCTGGCATACGAGGCTTTCTTAGTATCGATCTCTGCCTTTTTGGCCAGTTCTTCCTTTATTTGCAATCCCATGTTTAATAGATCCCTGAAGTGTGGGAAGACATGCTTTCCCATGTAACTCAGTACAACTAGAGTAAAATTCTTCTGTATGATCTCTAACTGTTCTTCTTCATCGGGCAGTTTGGACATTTGGGAGGCCATTTCTCTCCAACGTGTGACAAAATCGCTGAAGCTTTTCTTCTCACCTTGCTTGGGCATCTCTAGGTGCTTACTGGTGATCTCCAAATCCTCGTTGGTCCTTCCATCCTGGTGGTGACTATACCATCCCTGCCCCGAGATATTGATAATGTTGGCGTGGGTCTTCGCCGATATGCTATCCCTGAGTTCCCTCTTCCAGACGGCACATTCGACTACTTGGAGGGGCGTACGGGTGATGAGGTAGACTATCTTATTTTCTCTCCTACTTATGTCCTTTTATATATGTACTCTTTCTTTATAATTGTGCTGATCTTTCTCTTTTCTTGTATCACTTTGCAGTTCGTGAGCGTCCGGGCCGCGGATCTGATGGCCCTTCGCGGGCATTATCTATACAACTGGAACCTTCTCCAGTATGTTGGTCGGGATCCCCCTTCATATGCTAGCTGTTACCGGCGGGCCCTGGAGGCTTCCCTACATGCGGACGATCCTATTGTTCCTTCCTACACGTGGATTGAGTCTCGGAGGAGTAGTAGCTGGACTTCTAGGCGTTCGCGATCCTCGGTGATCCGTCCTATAGCCCCTTCTCCGGCGGCAGAGCCATCTCAGACCGTTGGACCCTCCCCGGTTATTCCCGTGGTTGCCCCTACCCTTGAGGAGGCTTTAGGTGATAGCGAGAGCATGTCGAAGCGCGCTTGTCATGATTAGTCCTCTTGCATAGTTTCTTAGGATCCTTTTTATGGATAAATGTTAGAAAATTTTGATAAACATAAAAATGTTTCGTAGTTTTTGATGCTTTTTAAGAAATATTTATTATTTTATTATTTTTTAGAAATGTCCTTATCTGTGTGTGTGTGATGCATATATATTATTTGCAATGAAAATCATACCTTGTTTGTGGAAAGGTTAAAGATTTCTACAAAACAAAAACGGTGAGTAGAAAAAAAATAAAATACATACATAAGTACTCCTTTTGGCAAAAATTCTTAAAAAAAGTGAGCTCGTAAGCTGGATTGTCGCGCAACAATCCTTCCTGGAAGCCAGTTTGTCGCGCGACAATCTCTAGAGATGCGTTTGTCGCGCGACAAACAGGTACAGGACACTCTTTCCTATAAATACCCCATGTTTTCTTCCTTCACTTTCACACCATTTTCTTTTACCCTCTCCCTTTTGTACTGAGATGTCCTATTTTCGCTCGAAAAAGGACTTTCTGTTTATCAAAGCCCAGGATGCCTTAGTTTCTTCGGAAAATGGTCTGAATTTCCGTGTCTTCAGTCCCCTGGCGGCATGGGGTTTTCTCCCAGTAGACTTCTCTTTCCTTCTCGGGGCCTTGTACTTCTGGCAATTGGGAGAATATCTCTTCCGTTTTGGTTTAGACGAGCTTTGTTCGACATTTGAGGAGTTCTCGTGGCTCCTTCGTTCTGACTCGCGGTTGCCCATGGCCGTCCCCATTGATGATGTTAGTCCTCGGGACATGCTTATTTCTTTATTATCTATTCCCCAGGCGGCATGTGATCGTCTTATTACTAGGGGTTTACTGGATCTACATCGGATGGTCAAGTTCTTCCATCGGCATGAGGATGATCCCTCTTTGAGTTATGGTCGTACAGCTGCAGCTCTGATCTGTCTAGTTTTGGACATGCTGTTGGTCATGGGCTCTACTTTGGTTGATCCTATGATTCTCAGTCTGATTCATCAAGTTCAAAATGGGGAAACGGTAGTGCCCATTATTCTAGTTGAGACCTTAAATGGCTTGGATGATCTTCAGAGGGGAGACTTCGACTTTTCTTAGGGGGAGCCCACGTCTGTTATACATGTGGTTGCTGGAGCACTTTCGATTAGTGGGTTTTAATGGGGTTCGACTAGACAATTCGACACATTTCTTCTGTCGTCCTCTTTTCAGTGCTTTGACCATGTCTTCCTCTGACTGGACTATATGATTTTTTTAGAAATTCCGTGCAATCCGTTGACATATTCCGTGGTGGAAACTCAGGGAGATGGTGGTAAGTGTGGGTGGGCAGAATTACGTTCGACTTAGGGGTCTCTAGTTTACCTCTTTCTATCTTCCCGGACGTCTTTTACGGCAGTTCAATATTCCCCAGAACATCCCCTTTAATTTAAACAACTTTTCCTCTGAGCTTAAGTTTGTTACTCCACATGTTTCTTTGTCTATGGAGAGATTGTGGCGTGACTGTTTGACTCGGCAGTTCATTCATACCCGCTTTGGCATTTCTCGACCTCTTCGGGCAGACATCATTCGTTCCCGTTGGCAGTCTTTGGAAGAAGAGCTGGTCGGTGACCCCTTTCAGATGGAGTGGTTTCGATTCATGAATTCTGAGCCTACTGAGGATAGCATTGCATTGGCATACCAGATCTTGGATGAGGCCCGGATATATTTGGCTACTGAGGACCCTGCTTGGCCGACCCCTAGGACTTAGATTTCTTTATGTACTTGTATCTGACTTCTCTCTGTAATGCTGGGTGTTCTGAACCACTTTTTGAATAATATGGGAGGGAAGTTTTCATTATAATGATTTAAACCGGACCTGAAGTCACTTCTCAGGTTGCCTACATTCCCCGTTTCATTTTTTTGAAAGAAACAAAAGTTGAGTTGGGGCTTAGGTTTACGTAGTTCTTGATGGTACATGAAATGTTGCTACTGATAATACTTCTTCAGGCGATCTATGTTGACGGGCGAATGTAGTAACTGTTTATCTAGATCTGTGAGTATTGCGGCTCCCCCTATATGGATTTCTTTGACAATATACAACCCAGCCCACTTTTGTCTGAATTTCCCTCTCGGATCTCTGGCGGATTCTCGGATTTCTTTCAACACGATACCGTTCTCATTGATTCCCCTAGTCTTTACCTTTTGGTTAAAAGCTTGAGCGATTCTATTATGATACCCCTGATGGTGATATGCAGCTTTCAGTCTCTTCTCGTCTAGTAAGGCTAGCTCATTGTAACGGGCTTGGACCCATTCGATTTCATTGATCTGGTTTTCTAAAACTACTCGGAGGGAAGGGATTTCTAGTTCTACTGGGAGGATAGCCTCCATCCCATAAGTAAGAGAGAAAGGAGTAGCTCTTGTAAACACTCTTTCTGTATTTCGGTAACCCCACAATGCATACGGGAGTTTCTTTGGCCAGTCTCGACAAGTGTCGGTCATTTTGCTCAAGATATTCTTTAAATTTTTGTTGGTAGCTTTAACAGCCCCGTTGGTTTGTGGGCGATACGGAGAAGATATGTGCCTGGTGATGCCATATTCGTCCATAACAAGATTAGCCTCTCCTGCAAAGTGAGTACCGTTGTCAGAAACTATCTCATGCGGGACCCCATATCTATAGATGATGTTCCTTCAAATGAACTGAGCTACCCTCTTAGCGTCCAGGACCCTATAGGATTATACTTCTACCCATTTGGTGAAATAATCTATGGCCACCAAGATGAATTCGTGGCCATTGCTTGCTTTAGGTGACACTTTCCCGATGATGTTGATTCCCCAGGTTGCAAAGGGCCAGGGAGCGGTCATATTGTATAATTCCCTCGGGGGGAGTTTCTGAGACTTAGCATATATCTGGAATTTGTGGCAGCGACGTACATGGTCATTGCAATCACTCTGTAGTTTAGACCAGTAGTATCTTTGCCTGATGATTTTTTGAGCTAGCGTGTGACCGCTCATATGGGGTCCGCAGTCTCCCCCATGTACTTGATCCATCATTCTTACGGACTCCTCTTTCGTGAGACATTGGAGATGAGTCCCATCATAATTCCTCTTGTATAATCTCCCGGCGCAGAGTATAAACCTTGATGACAGCCTTCGGAGCATAACACGTGTCTGCTTATTTGTCAGCTCGGGGTACTTATTACTTTGCAGCAAGTTCTAAATATCGTAGAACCAGGTGGATGAGTTCACGAACTCTTCATTCTCAAACTCGATGGCCATGCAGTAAGCTGGGCTGGGCCTTTTCTCTACTGTCAAGGTAATCTCCTCCACCCCCTCCGGGATGTCGATTATTGAGGCCAACGTGGCTAGTGCATCGGCAAAACTGTTCTGTGATCGTGGGATACAGTAAAACTCTGAGTGCTCGAATTTTTTTGCGATATCTTCTAACCTAGCCAGGTAAGGGATCAACTTCTCATCCCTGATCTTCCATTCTTTTAAAATCTGATGTATTACTAGTGTTGAATCCCCGTAAACTTGTATTCTCCTTATTCCCTTCTGAAATGTGATCTCTAATGCAAGCTTCATACTCGGTCATGTTATTGGTCCATGAGAGGCGATATGAAATGGGTGAGTGGGTCTGGTCAGGGGAGATTAACAAGATGCCTATCCCATTCCTGTAACGGTTGGATGCTCCATCAAAATACATTTTCCAGTCTTCGCCGGTCTCTAAGTTCATGATGGCTTCATCTAGAAATCTGGCTTCTTCTACTATTTCTCTAAGCATCGGGTTGTCAGCTAGATAATCTGCAATGATTTTGCCTTTTACTGATTTCTGGGTCATGTACATGATGTCAAACTCAGAGAGTAAAAATAGCCATTTTGTCATTCGGTTCGATAGAGCTGGTTTCTCGAACAGATACTTTAGCGGGTCGATACGGGATGCTAAGATGACTGGAAAGATAAGCATGTAATGACGGAGTTTTTGTGTTACCCAAACGAAAGCAGTGCAAGATTTCTCCAACGGTGTGTAGTTCATTTCAAATGGCGATAGCTTCTTGCTTATATAGTAAATGGCTTGTTCCTTCCGAGTAGTGGCCAGGTGTTGAACCAGCATGGATCCTGCGGCTGTGTCCGTGACTGTGAGGTATAAGATCAAAGGTAGCCCTGGCTGAGGTGGTGCTAGTATCGGGGGGTTGGAAAGATAGCTCTTGATTTTATCGAATGCCTCTTGACACTGTTCGTCCTATTCTCCTGGTGATGATTTTCTCAGGAGTTTAAAAATGGGTTCACATGTTTGGGTAAGTTAGGAGATGAACCTGCTGATGTACTGTAAGTTGCCCAAAAACCCCCAGACTTCTTTCTCGATGAAAGGCTCTGGCATCTCTTGGATTGCTCTAACCTTCGCTGGGTCTACCTCGATACCCTTCTTGCTGACAACGTAATCCAGCAATTTCCCCTTTGTCACCCCGAACACACATTTCTGGGGATTGAGTCTCATCTGATATTGGCGGAGTCGGTCAAAAAAGGCCCGTAGGGCTGGGATATGGCCTCCTCTTTCTTTCGATTCGATGATTATGTCGTCCACGTAAACCTCTACCTCTTTGTGGATCATGTCATGGAAAATAGCGGTAGCCGCCCTCTGATAAGTTGTAGCGGCATTCTTCAGTCCAAACGGCATGACAATGTAACAATACGTTCCCTATGGGGTGATAAATGATGTTTTATCTTGGTGGTCTGGGTGCATCTTGATTTGGTTATACCCGGCAAAACCATCCACAAATGACTTCAGAGCGTGGTTGGCAGTGTTATCCACTATTAAATCAATGTTTGGTAAAGGAAAATCATCTTTTGGGTAAGCTTTGTTGTGATCCCGGTAATCCACACACATGCGAACTTTCCCATTTTCCTTTGGAACAGGCACAATGTTGACTAACCACGAAGGGTAATCGATTACCTATAAGAAGCCTACGCTCAATTGCTTCATTACTTCTTCTTTCACTTTCAGGGACCATTCTGGTGTGAATTTTCTTAACTTCTGTTTAACAGGTTTGGACTCGAGTTTGGTGTGTATTTCGTGCATGACTATATGGCTGTTTAACCCTGGCATATCGGCGTAGGACTAAGCAAAGACATCCACGTACTCTTTCAGAGTTTGTATGAACTTTTTCTTTTTAGTTTTAGTTAAATCGGCCCCAATGCGTACTTCTTTCCTTTCTTCCTTGGTCCCGAGGTTAATTATAAGAGTATCTCCTTCATCACTCTGTATGCGTGTGTTGTTCTCCTCTAGGTGCTCGTTCATACTTTCTATATCTACTGAAGCAATCATTAAATTTACAACATCGGAGTACTGAAAAGTTGGATCTTCTTCATTGATTATATTACACATGGGTACAATTTCAAAAAGCATATCGAGGAGTGACTCCTCCCTAGTTTTTCTCTCGCTTTCTCTCATATTGTTACTTGTTACATTTTCACTCTTTCCCTCCCAGGCCCTATCTTCTAGGTCTTCATGGATCAAGTATATCGGATCGTCTTTGGGTATATCATCTTCAATTGCCATGACTTCGAACAGGTTTCCAATTGATTCTCCACTACTTGTGCTCTTCTCTTCTTTTTCTCCCTCAGTCCCGATAGTAAGCTTGGTGGAGAAAGAGTGTGTGATCTCCTCCTTGTGGTACAGGTTGTCTTCATAAAAAATTTCCCACCCGGGCATGCTTCTTCCATCTCCGTTTCTCCAGGGTTCTTGGAAACCACAAAAGTGAAAGTCCTCTCCTTTTTTGATGAAGAAACCGTTGAGTGAACTAAAACTCAGGAACTGGTGCCCTCGGTCCTTTTCTCCGTGGTGGTCCTCTTTGTTGGTTTGATAACCTAAACCCTCTCTCTCATGTCTCTCCACAGGCTTTAAGGCTTGGAGGAGGTAGTGGTTTCCCGTACCCAGGCTGGTTCTGGGCAGATATTTCATCATTCTCAGCATGTTCGTGATTTTTGCGCTAAAGGCCCGGGACATTATCTGGAGGCAAGTATTCTATCCTATGAGTAGTGAGTGCTTGTACCTGGGGCTCATAAGAAAAACTCCCCAACTGTATGCTCTGGCTGCCGATTCCCAATACTGGTAGTTCAATGTCTGACAAGGTCCTTTCAGGATCTCCTTGTATGGTAACTATCTCTTCTCTGAACGGGATCTTGATCTTCTGATGTAACGATGAAGGGAGGGCCCCAATGTCATGTAACCAAGCCCTGCCTAGTAAAAAGTTATAGCTTGATGGTATGTCGATAATCTGGAAATCAGCGGGAAAGTTTTCAGTACCAACTAACAGGTCGAGCCTTAGGGACCCTAGCACGGCTCTTCTGGTGTAGTCATAGGCTCTGACTGTTACTGCGGATGGAGAGAGTTCTTCCTCTGTGATGCCCAAGCATTTGGCGGTTTTGAGAGGGCAGACGTTGATGGTGGATCCGTTATCAATGATTACTTGGGGGATGACCTTTCCCCAGGTTCGGACTATGATATGCAGTGCCAGACTATGCTTCCTCTCTAATGGTGATAAGTCCTCGTCAGAAAAGGACAAACTTATATGTACAGATAGTGATCCGATCATGCTCGGTATTTGTTCGGGGGTGGAGTCGGGAGATATAACTGCTTCGTCCAACATTTTAATGAAGGCAGTTCGATGGGGTTTAGAGGCAACCAAAAGTCCCCAAATGGTGATATGATCCTGAGTCTTCTTTAGCTGTTCCAAGACCCTATCATCCCCCATCTCCTTAGGGGGTATTCGTTTCTCTAACTCGACGGGTGGTGGTTGATAAACCCTTCCTGACCGGGTGATTTGCTGGGCCCATGAAGCGGCTGGATTTGGGTCGACTGGTGGATTTGTTCTTACGGACCAGCTGAAAGTAGTGGGGGAGGTCTCTATCATGCAGATTGCCTCTCCTGAGTCTTTCCGTGCTCGAGGTTTCCCCGGTTGTCTTGTTTTACCCTGGGGCCATCCTAACCCTGACTTTTTGAGGTTAGTTGTGAGTGAGAGTGGTTGTGGTATCCCTTGATTTGTCTTCCCGAGGCCATGTCCTGGAATGAAGTTCATCTTTGCCATCCATTGGTCAATGATTGGATTGAGGCCTGGTGCCACTTGCATTTTACTCGGGGGTTTGGTCATCGGGTTCTTCCTCGAATTTTTTATTTTCCCGTGGATAGCTGCAGCCTGATCGGCTATATCAGGTTCTGTCACGACTTTGGGATAAGTTGGATTGTCTTGAATGAGACCCACATGATCAAATCCTTCTTCATATGTAATTAACATATTGATTTTAGCTACCGGGGCATGGTTGGGTAACGGGTTATGAGTGACATTGGGCCCACCAGGTGCGAGTATGGTCCCTGCTTCTATCAAATCTTGGATGCGATGCCTGAGAGCCAAACAACGATCGGTGTCGTGGCCGGCGGCTTGATGGTACAGACAGTTCTCGTTCATCCTCCAAGTGTTTGGGATAGGGTTTGGTGGGGGTGAGGATTGAGTGGGGTGACAAGCCAGGCATTTTTGAGTAATTCCAAGCTTTTGGTTAAAGTGGTGGGGAGAGTGTAGAAATTTCTCTTCTTCTTTGGTTCGGTGTTTGACTATTCTATTTGTACAGGCTAATTCATCGATGGTGTGTGCTGTGGTTGAAAGGGATTATGTTGGTACTGGTAGGAGCTCAGCTGGTTTATGGCTGGTGTAGCAGTATTTTTTTCGGCGTAGGCTGCTTTCTTGGTTTTCATCTCTGCCTTTCTGGTCAATTCGTCCTTTACTTGTGAACCCATACTTAATAGAGCTCGAAAGTGTGGGAAGACGTGTTTTCCCATGCAATTCACAACTGTCGGGGTAAAATTCTTCTGTATAATCTTTAACTGCTCTTCCTCGTCTGGTCGTTTCGACATCTGAGAAGCCATCTCTCTCCAGCGAGTGACGAAATCACTGAAACTTTCTTTCTCTCCTTGCTTTGTCATCTTCAGATGTTTTCGGGTGATTTCCAAGTCTTCGTTCGACCCATACTTGCCCATAAACTCTTTAACATTATCTCCCCATGCCTTCGTTCAGTGTCTCTCCAAATCAAAAAGCCATCTTAAGGCAGCTCCTGTGAGAGTCATATGGAAAGCTTGGGCTAACTCAGGTTCCCCACAACCAGATACTTGCATGGATCGTATGTAGGATTGGAGGTGTGTCTTTGGGGGGGGGTTGTACCGGTAAACTTGGTGATATGAGGGAGTTTGAACCCCTGGGGAAATCTTGCTTCAGCGTAGAGGAAAAAGGCTTTCATATCTGTGATCTCATTTGCCCTTTTCATCTGAGAGATTCTTTACTGTAGGATTCTTATTTGTTCTTTTAATTTCGTCAACTCTTCACTTTCTCTTGACACTTCCTCAGGTTGGTCTCTGACTATTACTGATTCCGCATAGGTTGCTCAGAGATGGTTCATATCTGGAAACTCGTTTAGCGGTGCTGCCGGAGCAATAACTGATAGGTTATTGCGGGTATTGATTTTCGAAACCTTGTTGTCCTTGGGGTTAGGGCCATACAATCGGTGGCTCTTGCTGCTGATAGGTTGGTCCAGAGTCTGGGGCCCATTGAACTTGGTTATCAGTTTGGTTGGGTGCCAGGAGGTTAGGGCCTGTTGCTTGGACGGTGTTTTCGGGGATGACTGGCGGTACTTCTTGACTGTGAAGGGGATTCGGTGTTTGATGATGCGAGGCTTGCCCCTGATCTCGACTTGGTGGTTCTGTTCTTTCGGCCGACATTTCTTCTAAATGAACCCGGGTACTTCGCTGCTCGGTGGTGATGCCTGTTAAACTCTTACTGACTGACAGTAGAAGACGATGCATTTCTTCCAGCGTAGGCTGGACTCTTGAGGCCTCGACTAGGCACTGTTCCTCATCTCGGATTTTTAGGGTGTTTGTCATAACCGGTGTGCTTGGTCTCATTAGTTTTCCCGTACGATCTCATCTGACCCAACCTTCCAGTCTGTGGTCTTCTAGAGAGGTTACGTGGTGAAAATGAAGGAAGACTTTAGAACAACTCTCTTTGCCAAAAGAAGTACTAAAAAATGCCCACGAGACAAGCCTCAGGTTTTATAAGAAAGGGTGATTGAAAGTAAGCCATGGGGTGGTACATCCCCCAGGGTTGACTCTGACTTGTGTTTTACTAGAACTCGATCTTAAATGCAACGTAGGTGAATGCATGGTAAAGGCTTTAGGCTCCCTCCTATTTTGGCAAGGCCTCACGATATACCCCCAGGTTGGATACGTGTGAAAGCCTTTTAATATACCTCCCAGGTACGTGAGTGTTCTCGTCACTCGATACACCTCGGGGGCGTACTTGGCCAAGGAGAGTGGAAGTAAATGCTTTCGGTTTATGTTGGCCCAAGCAAGCCAACTCCCTACTCACTTATAGTACTTCTGGGGGTTCGGGGTGAAATCACACTCGTAGATCATGCATGAATAGTGACGTGCGTGAAGACTTTTGCAAGGTTCATTTTCAAAATCTTATCTTTCAGCGCATATTTTTAAAATCTCTCCTTTTTTTTAGAAAAAAGTTTCTTCACCAACCAAATAGACAATAGTAAGAAAAGCAGTAAAGGCATACACACAGTTTATAACGATAAACGAAGTCCACATATAAGAGCCTAGTTCTCATGCAATCCCCAGCAGAGTTACCACTATGAGAATCCGCAAATGCGACCCCCGGGTCTCAATCCCGAGTTTGGGAGTCTGAAACATCAGAAAGGATTATGTTTGTTCCATTTGCTTCTAAATGTTGATAATTCATACCGGGTGTCCTTCTATCCTATTTCTAGATGCAAGAGGGTTCGTTTAGAGTCGCTAGTACGTTTTACGAGAAAACGGATAAAATAGTTGTGTAAGAGGAAAGGCTACAGATTAGCCTTTCTTTACACGTTTGTCTACGAAACTAGGATTCTATAGGGTTCGGGAACTATATTACGGTTTGGGAAGGTGTTAAGCACCCATTCCGCCCTTTCGGTTTCTAGTGGCCTTATATGTCTATGTTGAAAAGCTTGGATGCTTTTACTGATGTTCTACTGCTTTCTAGAAATAACTAATGAAAACCTGATTTTGGAAAAACGGGGACAGGGATAAAAACCTTGTATTCTGTGATCCGATGTTTTGATTTTTTTAAAATCTGATTACTAGTGACAAAAGTTTATCTCATATATATCTGAAAAGAGAATGATTTGGTATTATTTCCTCAGATAACAATATCAATTATCTCGTTTGTTTGATTTAGAAAAGATCGGATCTTTATCGGAATTGATTTGATATGGAATTGAACTCTTGAGGAGAGTGTATCAGATATACTGCAGTCTATATGGAAAACATAATATATCTGAGTTTCATTCCTAAGTAAGCTTTATCAATCCGGGTTTTAAAAACTTTGGTTTTATCCGGGTGATGAATGGCCTTACTTCTTCTGGTTTTACAAATGATTTTATCTGGATTTTATCGAGTTGTTTTGTTTGAAAACGAAAAAATATCAATAACTTGACAATAAGTTTATCCAGCTAGAAAGTGGATAGAGCAACATATATAACAAGTCTAAAAAAAACTCACATGAAAGTAAATGCTTTCGGTTTATGTAGGCCCAAGCAAGCCAACTCCCTACTCATTTGTAGTACTTTCGAAAAATAATATGTACGTATATATATTAAACTTAAATAAGAGCTTAAACAAGTCTATAAAATACAATAAAACTAGTATACATATACGATCTTATTTACTAGAAAAAAATTTATTTACCTTCCCGACGATAAATAAGAATATAAGAAAGAAAATATAATATAACCGAAAATGATCCGGCGAATATAGACTTTTCTTCTCCGGATACAGTCGAGAATTCGACTTTTGATATTTTAGAGACGTTGAGTGTCGGAACTCAGAGATTCCTTGAATACTTCTTTTTAGAAACCCAAATATTTAGATAATAACTCTCTCTTTTTTTTACCTGTTTTTCTTCTTCCAATAAAAAACTCCTCCTTCTCCCTCTTGGGGTGTTGGCCTATTTATACTGCTCGGGGGAGATTGTCGTGCGACATTCTCCCAAAAAAGGCAAATGTGGCGCGACAAACGGCTGAAGTGATGTCCCTGACAGACTGATGTGTCAGGGAGTGGATGGTCTAGGTCAGAGGGGTTTGTCATGCAACACCTGGAGGTTTGTCGCGCGACAATCGCTTTTTGTCGCGCGACATATACCAAAAAAGGTAGATTTGTCACACGACAGTCCCTCTGGGAAAGGTTTTATTGGGTTACAAACTTCCCGGAGCAGTTTCTGGTACTTCTGGGTGAGTAACAGACTTTTCATCAATACTAGCAAGTGCTCTTTAGGGTTCTTGTGGGGGTCACAGATTGGGGTGTCTACGAGGGGTTTGTCGTGCGACAAAAGAGAGATTGCCGCGCGACATACTGGTTTGTCGCGCGATAATCTCCTTTAAAAACATGTTTGTTTGCCCAACAAACCCTTTCGGGGCCGTTTCGGATGCTCGCGTGGGTCCCGGACCCAAAAACTGTACTTCTCGATAGTCGTTAAGGTTCTTGAGGGGGTCACAGATTGGGGTGTCTACAACCCACCTCTAAGGTATTTTTCGACCTACAAGATGGTTAAATAAGAACGACCAACTTAATGACCACTAATTCTATAATGAGGTTTTCACCATTAAAGGATAACCACAATGAGTAAAATTAAAAACAATTTTAAAATGAAAGATATATGTTATTCATAATGGTTACATGCAATAATATGAATTAAGATCTGGTTACTTATATATCAAGTGCTTAGTATTAATGATTTTATTTAGTGGATTGCGATTAATGCCATTAAAGAATAGTTGAAACAATGGAACATAATGATGATGTCTAAAAAGCTGCTGAATTACTAAAGGATACAATCAAATCGTATTTAAAAGGTCTTTAAGACCAGACATAACTCTATTAGTAATATCAAGCAACATAAAGTTAGACTTGGTTTCAAATGTTTCATTTAGAAAGTAGGCATTAATTATAAAGATTTCTTTTAGCATCTATCAAAAAGGATTTTCCCCATAATCATTACTGCATTAGTAGTTCATTAGAAATTTTATGAAGTGGAGATTAGTAAATGAAGTATGTATGACACAGTTGTAAGATGCATTATAAATATACAAACACGATCTATAAAGTAACATAGGAAGTCAACTTATGTATTTTCAAAGTTAATCTCCACAGTGGAATCTCCAGTCAAGTGATACCATTGTTTCTTTTGATTTTTAGATAACACATTCTGATTGGCATGTATACCATAAGATTAGTGGGAGTAAAATTATATTTATGATTATATATGTTGACTTTATTTTGCTTACTAGTAGTAAATTTGTTTATTGCATGAGCTTAAAGGTTTTCATCAACAAAAACTTTGAGACAATATATGTAGAGAGACATCCTACGTGATAGGAATATATCCATAATTGATCACTTGTATTGTTAGGTTGTCTTATAATTAAGTATAAACTCAAGTTCTAGAAATGAATGTTTTGAGGATAAAGGGGCGTCCAGCAGCTACAAAATATGCAGGCTGAATTTTGTAGCATACTTTGAGGCTACAAATCATGATTAATGATTGCAAATTTTAATTTCAGAACTTGAAGTCATGGATTATTTCCAAGCTGTTGAAATTAATTATGATAATGTTGCAATTATCTTTTTATGTCAAGAGGATAAGTGTGCTAATAGTGTTGAGCACAATTAAAATACATTTTCTTGAAAGAAGATGTTTAGAAACAACTAATGTTAATTAAGGACAAGAGTACATAACTTATGAGTAATGTTCAATTGTTAATGGCTATCACAAAGACATTTAAGGAGCATGCCTAAAGAATGAGTCTTTAAGATAGTCAATGGTGATTGTTAACTTTGAATTGTTATATACTTTTGACGTGACTAGAGATCATTGAAAGTATCTCTGATTGTATCCTTATAATTTATATACATGTATTATTGAGGATTAACAGTAACAGGAAAACTCTATGATAAGATGATTATCGGACTATTAAGTAAAATTCAAGCTTATAAACCGTGCTAGATATTTACTAGTGTTTTAGTACATGGATTGAAGTATGTCATTTTATTAATGTACAACTGTTATGACTCTCATTAATAGTTTATTTAATACGACACTTATGATAACCGAAACATGGTGACGGCCAATGTTAATGGTGCACAAGTGATTATTTATTTAAATCAGTTATCATATGGCCAAGGGGGAGAATGAAATAATTAGTTATTTAATCCTTATGTGGAGCATATAATTGGCTTATTTTTATATTTTATGATTTATTAAATGGATAAATAAATAATAAGAAGTGGCCAAGTCTTAAGTTTTATGGTTAGTTGAGGATAATTACCTATC
Source organism: Lonicera japonica (assembly GCA_021464415.1). Classification (NCBI taxonomy): domain Eukaryota; kingdom Viridiplantae; phylum Streptophyta; class Magnoliopsida; order Dipsacales; family Caprifoliaceae; genus Lonicera; species Lonicera japonica. Next base: position 34,551,499 of record CM038470.1, on the reverse strand, counting down.
ATATAGTTGTAGATAAGTCTTTACTAGTTAGAGATTAACTCTATCCTACTTTGATGGTATGTAAGAGTCATAGACATATAGGGAACTAGGTCATCTCTCTGCCTATAATAATATGTAACAATCATGTTAGAGTGATATACTAAAAGCCATAATTTTCTTATTGGTTTGGATATTTTATAAACTTGGTTTTGCTATTTTAATGAGAATCTTTATGGGCAATGGTTGCATTATATTATTTATTTAAATATTGTGCATATGTGTCTTTTATTCTATATAGTAGATGATTTGGTGTGTAGAGTATAACTTACACATAGAAGATCATATCATCGGTTCTTGTGGAATATAAGTTTAATGGTTCACAGTCTTAGATGGAATTGGACACCCATCGGTAGGATTGTAGCACAAGTTTTAGTAGTTTATCTTGACTACAGGAAACGGTATAGTTTTAACTCATTGTGCTAGTACACTTTGTATGTATTGAATATGACCAGTTTGGGTTAATTGTTTTTATACTGACTATATAGAACAATTTAAAATCCCATGGTTATTATGATTACTTATGCTCTTAATCTTGAAATAATTAATAGACATATATATGTAGTGTTTGTTGTTTTGACTCATTAAGAGTGAGATTCATTTATGGATCAATAATCTTCGTGAATTGGATGACGACATTATATGTATGATGAATATTAATTATTGACAGAATCTACATCTCGGTGTAAGGATTGATGATAGCCTCCTTAAGAAGCTTATAAGTTTTGATCATGTCAAACCTTGTAGGTGGATTATGTTAATATGACATGTCAAATAAGTTAAGTGGTAGGCTCAAGGATTAAAAAGTCATTTAAATATAATTGTCAGTAATTTAATTTAAATGACGATTATTTGTAATCTTAACGTGCGGAGAATAATAACTATTTAATAACAAGGAGCTCGAATTAAATTTTGAGATAAAGATGGGAGTGCAATTATAATTCTTTAGTGGTGTGAATTATAATTTATGGAAGGAACTAATTTATAGTGGAATTAGGATTCCAACTTTCCATAGGAAGCCCAAACACTTATTTCTCCTTAAGGTCCCTATCGTAGACTTATATATACGCCAACCTTGTCTCTTCTCAAATAACAATAATTCTCATGAGTTGGGATTTGTTCTATTGAGAGAGGAGAAAATCTTGGTGATACCGTAGCCCACACTCGGTGCAAGATTTAATGGCAGAAAGAATACGATAGAAGATCTTTAGGTTTTCAGTACTGCTGTCATAAATTAACTTTTGATCTCACCGTTGGATCGGGCTTATGTTTGGATATGTCGTTTAGAATGCAAAGTTATTATTATATCTCCAAAAATCATGACGATCAGAAGTCGTTTCGGTGGCGAAAACAATCGATTTTCGCAACCCAGCGAGAATTAAAAAATCTAACCAAATCGCAATTTGATGCTTTCAAACCCTAGTCTCCTCATATGGATCCTCTACATGATCCGCAAAGGTGAAATCCCTTTATTCTTATAGGGTTTTAGCAAAAGTTTTTAGTTCAATCTATACGCAATATCAAACGATCCTATATTTATGTCTCCATCAATTGGATATAACGTAGAACTCGCTAACCCTTGTTTTACAGTGTTCTTGTCCCGCTATTATGGTCATGTAATTATGTTTTATGTGATTGGATTCCACAATATTTTTATTCGTGGTTAATTTTAATGTGCATAATGATTTGGGTTTTATTCATGGTTGTAAATTAAATTTAGATCATATTTATGAACTCCTTAAAAGGAGGCATAGGATCTATGTAATTTTATTTATAGTTTAGATATAATAGTTTATGTGTGAACTCCTTAAATGGTGGAAACGCATTCTTCAACGTTTGTATCTAAGATTCTAGTTTCTTTTACGAAAAGCGTTGAAGAAGGCGTTTCCCCCAAGATTGATTTCCGACATAGTCAATGAAGTGGTGACATAGGTAGTTACAGGTTTCCAACGGACTAGGGATGATGAAGCTTGGTCCATAATAGTAGGGATTGAATTATTCTTATTATTGAATGGTTTAATGCTTTGTGTAATTCTGTGTTGGTCATGTGTTTTAATTATTAGGCTTCCTTATAATTTTGGACAACATGGATACATGACCATACTTAGATCACCTTTTATTTTATATTTAGTTCTTGTCAAATTAAAAAAATGGTATATAAATATAAATTTTGCGTAATTGGAAAATATAAGTTTTTTTTTAAAAAAAAAAAGCAGCAAAATAATTTTATTGCACATGTCTTTTATATTTCATACCCTTGTATTTTAGTTGACTAGAATTTAATATAAAATTTTCTTAACCCTCAGAAAATAATGTTTTAAATACTAAGTGGGTGAAGGATTTTTTCATATAAAAATCCCACGGTCTCCATCATTGGTTTGTAGATGATGTAATTTATTCTTCATGTGTGTTATAGTGCTCACCTCCATATCGGAAAAAATAGATTGCGGAATCATTGTACAAATTTCACTGACTGATAATTTTAAATGATGTGATTTATTTTTTGTGTGGGTTTTAGTGCTCACCTCCATATCAGAGAGAATAAATTGCAGAATCATTGGACTAAATTAAATTATAGTATACACTTAGATATAAATAATAGTATGCTGTCCAACTGAGTCTCTACTATTACTTGTAGGACCAAAGGAAGTCGGCTATTTAAATTTTACTTGGCAATATAAGATTGTCTAGATAGTATGTATTGCTTGATGATAAAGGATTGTCTAGATAGTAAAATTTAATACCTTTATATTTGTCTAAGAAATAATGAATAATAGACGATCTCATTAACGGGGCATGTTTTTCAAAGTCTTAGGCTGCTGGCGAACGTTTTTTGAAATGGTAGAGGGTACCATATTAAAAATGTGTTCAAAGTTATTATTGTCCATCATAATTTGTATGGATTCTCAACTTTTAAAATGGAAAACTCTTTCGATCCACTTTTAATTATTTCAAATAAAACAAATTGATTGGACCTAATTTATTGACTAAAAAAATGAAACTTGAACATTGTGCTTACTGTTAAAGAGTATAAGTTTGTGCTCACTGAGTTTCCAGCAAAACCTGGTAAGGGGGAGACCGATAAGGAAACCCAAGCTTGTCGGAGGTGGAAAAAGGCTGTGAGATGGCATGGTTTTACATTCTGGCATTTTTGTCAAATGTGCTACAACATTAGCATTAGTCTTTTGACACCGCATACGACATAATGTGAACCTCAAAAATTTTTGGGGGTCAGGATCATGCCGCAAGGTAGGTTTCGATGAAAGGCCTCATGAACACTGTAAAAACCACTTCAATCTGACTTTGTAAAAATACTCAAACAAGATGTTTGAATTTTAATCTTTTGAAAGAAACTTTTTAAAAAAAAAGTTTACTAAACTTAATTTTCAAAAACCTGTTAATACTGTTTTAATATAGACAAACCAAATGAACATAACAAAGAGCAGTCGCACAACACAATATTTACGTGGTAAAAACCTACCCAATGGGGATAGGAAAAATCCACGGAGGCTCCCAACCTCACAACCTAAATCAACTATATGATTTAAAGAGTACAAAAAGGAATCAAAAACAAAACATGTGCATACAATCGATCCTACGCAAACACCCAGTTTCCAGCGAAGACGAAGCACAAAGTTCCTTCACCAAGTCTCTTCAAACATACAACCCGAGATATAGGTCGCAAACACAACAATGATGCTCAACAGATTTAACAGAATTTAATGGCAAGATAGCAACAAATTATCACAGTAACAAACTAAATCACAAAAAAATTTGATATCTGATCTTGAACCAGATTTTCGCAGCAGTAGTAATTAACTGTTGACAAATCAAATTCGGCCTAAGAAATTCTAATAAGAGCAGAACAAATCAACAAGTCTTGAGCACAGTATCAACAAGAATGAGAAAATCAACAACAATGCATATTCTATAACAAGAATATCAACACATTAATACCAATATATTTAAGCAGGAACAATAAGATCTATCAGATTTTGATCAAAAATATTCAGATTAAGCAAAACAGCGAATTACACACAAAAACAGATTCAGCACAACAAAAATAAGAAATTCAGATTTATATGACTTATTACCCAACAACAAATTCGCAGCAGTACTAACCAATAGTTAATCAAAGATTCCAAGTATAAAAGCACTAAAACGGATTAAGAAAAATCAAGAACAATAATACCCGTTTAAATGAAGAAAAAAGATCTGAAAATCGAGTATAACACCACCAAGAACACAGCACAGCACCAATTGAAATAGGTAACAGCAGATCCAAAATCGACACAACAACACCAAGAGTAAGAGAACCGAATACACACGGATCTTGAATATCAAAAACCCCAAACTACTAATCCGAGATCAAAAAAAATAACAAGATCGATTTAAAAATTCACAAAAACATCTCTCAAGAAAGAGATGAATATTCAAAATACAAATCCAATTTGATAAAAAATACAAATCAAAGCTTAAGAACTTTTGTTCTTCATAAATCCTAGAGAGAGAAATAAGAAAGAGAGAAACAGGGCTCGTGTGTTTGTGTATTGTGCGTGTTGATTAGGGCAAAAGAAAGAGATGAATATATATGCAATATGGCCTCAGCTAATTTCCAACAGTGCTCAACAAAGAGGAAAAGAAGAATATAATATATATATATATTACTTTAACCAAGAGGCAAGCTTATAATAATCAAGAGAAAAAAACACATGGAGACATAAACACATAAGAAAACATACTTCACTGGACCAAGGCACATCATCAATTCAACTTAACACTTTACTTTTAAAAATCACTTTAATAAAAACACTAATTTTTCTTTAAAAAATAATTTTGAAATTTAAGTAAAATCACACATAAAGAACACATTAAAAATTACTGTTTGGCATTATTCAACAATTCTGTCTTCCGAGCTTCGCTTCAAATCCAGCACAGAAAAATTTTCCGTAGCATGCACGGCTGGACTGGGGTTTGCTTTTCTAGACCGTTTTTGCTCGAAATGGACAATCCTAAATTGCCCGACTAAATGATACCCAATGGGACTTTCAAACACGACTATTGCTGAAGGAACCCGAGTTAAGGATCTTGTTTTGAAGATGATCGGTCTTCTGAATGAACTAAGAGATCTTTGGGGCTGAAATTCGATGGGAAAAACTTAGGTCGATATCATTCTCCAGTCGCTGCTGGATTTATTTAAGGGATTCCGACATAATTACAACATGAATAAGCTTTATTCATTGTTGGAACTTCTTAAAGAATTTCAAGCAGTTGAGGAACTCCTAGTTGGCTAGTACTCTAGTGGCTGAGAAAGCTTCAACTTCTATGCCCAAAAGCAATAAAGGAAGAAGAAGAATGCATAAGCTGCAGTCCCATAAGGAGTAGTGCGTGCAGCAATCACTGAATCTCTAAGAGGAGTGAAAAAGCCTATGGGCCAGTATTTTCACTGTCAGTAGAAAGTGCATTTGAAGAAAGATTGTCCTAGTTTCCTAAACCATTATAACAACATATGTAAATTTCATCTATTTGTTTGTTGTATCTTGTTTAGTGTTCTGATCTACCAGTACCTAGTGTGTAGATTCGGGAGCCACTAATCATCTTTGCAATACTTTGCAGGGGTTCTAGGAAACCAGACAACTTAAAAATAGAGAAAATTTATATACGGGCAGCTACGAATGTGGCAACAGTTGCAGTAGAAGATATTTATCTTCAGTCTAGTCAGAATATGATATTAATGATTAAGGAATGTCTATATGTATCTTCCATTAGAAGGAATTTGATTTTTATTTCTAGATTGGTTGAGGACAAATATTTTATTTATTTTAATGATAAATCAGTTATCATTAGAAAAAATAAATAGTTTGTTTGTTCTGGTACATTAGTGATTGATCTTTACATTATTAAATCCTGACATGTCAGTACTACAACTGAAGTGAATTGAATAGCATTAATAGTTTACCAATTAAGAGAAAGGAACCTTCAAAATGAACCAAATGTTTTTTGGCACTTACGCCTTGGTCATATTAATCAAAAAATAATTCAAAAACTGGTCGAAAATGGACCATTAGGTTCATTGGAAGTGGAGGCACTTCCAGTTTGTGAATCCTGTTTAGAAGGTAAAATGACTAAGAGATCATTCTCGGCAAAAGGCTATAGCGCTAAAGAACAGTTAAAACTAGTTCACTCTAATTTGTATGGTCACATGAATGTCCAGACTAGAGGAGGCTTTGAGTATTTCATCACATTTGTAGATGATTATTTAAACTATAGATATGTTTACTTAATGCAACGTAAGTCTGAAGTCTTTGAGAAATTCAAAGAATTCAAGACAGAAACGGAGAAGCATTTAAGAAAATGTATTCAAGTCACTACGATCAGATCGTGGTGGTGAATACCTCTTAGGAGAGTTCAAGGAATACTTATTAGAGAATGGGATTGCATCCCAGTTGTCTGCACTGGAGATGCCACAGCATGATGGTGTAGCAAAAAGAAGGAATAAGATTTTTTTAGAAATGGTAAGATCCATGATAAGTTATTCAGACCTACCTGATTCTTTTTGGGAATATGCTTTAGAAATAGCTGTATATATTCTGAACTTGGTACCATCAAAATTCAGTACCTACTTCACCCATAGAATTGCGGATTGGGTGTAAGCCTAGTCTGCGGCATATTCGGGTATGTGATAGTCAGCACATGTGCTCAAAGGTAATGCGGATAAGTTGGAATTAAGAATGAAAATGTGTTTCTTTGTTGCATATCCAAAAGGAACCAAGCGTGGTTTATTTAATAATCCTCAAGAATATAATGTTAATATTCATCAATGCCAGATTCTTAGAAGAGGATTATATCATAGACCATAAGCCCAGGAGTAGTGTTGTTGTAGTGGAAATGAGAGGAGAGAAAAATAGGGCACAATTCGTCTATACCTTTAGTACAAGAGAAAATACCACAGTAAATGGATATCGACATTCCATTACCTCGTCATAGTGGGAGGATTGCTGATACTTGTGCACATTCTTGAACAAATCACTAATACGTAGGTTCTTGAACCAGCATAACGTATGGATAGTGAGTTAGTATGTTCAATATTTGCATAATGTACACAAACACAATTAGTGCCTCGTCGTAGTAGGAGGGTTGTTTCGTCAACTTGGTCGTTTAATGTTCTTGGGGGAGTATTATGACAAGGTCCTTAATGAATAAAAAACGAACCCTTTTAACTACAATGAAGTACTTCAAGATAAAGATAAAAAAAATGGCAAAGGGTTATGAAATCTAAAATGGAGTCATGTACTCTAACAAAGTCTGGTGATCTTGTAAAACCACCCGAAGGGATAAAACTTATCGAATGTAAGTGGGTATATAAGAGACAGAGATGATCAGACAGGCTTAAGGCAAGGCTTGTTACTGAAAGGGTTCACTCGGAAAGAAGGGGATCGATTATGAGGAAACCTTTTCGCCGGTAGCCATGCCAAAGTCTATTCGGATTCTCTTATCAATTGCAGCTCATCTTGATTATGAGATTTGGCAAATGGATGTCAAGGCAAGTTTCCTTAATAGAAGTCTTGATAAAAGCATTTATATGACGCAACCAGAAGGATTCATAGCAAAGGGACAAAAGCACATGTTGTGTAAGCTCAAGAAATCCATTTATGGGCTTAAGCAAGTGTTTAGATCTTGGAACATCTGTTTTGACCATGCAATCAAATCTTTTGGATTTGATCAATATTCGGATGAGTCTTGTGTGTACAAAAGGCGCAACAGAAGCGTAGTGGTATTCAAAGTATTGTATATAGATAATATCTTACTTATTGGAAGCGATATGCGAATATTATCTTCAGTGAGGGTATGGTTATCAAGTCAGCTCGATATGAAGGACTTGAAAAAAGTCAGTCACATCCTTGTTATTAAGCTTATGCGAGATCGGAAAAATAGGATGTTGGGCTTATCGCAAAGTACTTATATCGATACAATTCTTGCCAGATTTAGTATACATGTGAGATTTTATATTGGTTTACCAGGCAAACAAGTCGTACCTGTTGGATACACAGACCATAATTTTTAGTCAAATGTTAGGAATTCCAGAAAGTCAACTTTAGGTTATATGTTTACTCTAAGAGGTGGAGTCATTGGTTGGAGGAGTGTCAAGCAGTCATGCATTGCTAACTCCACCATGAAAGCTGAACATGTGGTTGCTTTAGAAGCAGCTAAGGCAGCGGTTTGGCTCAGGAACTTCCATATGAATCCAGATGTGGCACCTTCAGTATAATCATCTATTTTACTTTATTTTGATAATAGTGAAATGGTTGTGAATTCTAAAGAGCTGAGGATTCATAAGAATGGAAAACACATAGAGTGTTCACGTTGAGGGAATATGAGTGAGATGCATAGCTGCATGGCTTTGAGTCTAAGTGGGAGATTGTTATAGTGATATACTAAAAGCCATAATTTTCTTATTGGTCTGGATATTTTATAAACTTGGTTTTGCTATTTTAATGATAATCTTTATGGAGCAATGGTTGCATTATATTATTTATTTAAATATTGTGCATGTGTGTCTTTTATTTCATATGGTAGATGATTTAGTGTGTAGAGTATGGCTTACACACAGAAAATCATATCATCGGTTCTTGTGGAATATATGTTTAATAGTTCACAGTTTTAGATGGAATTGGACACCCATCAGTAGGATTGTAGCACAAGTTTTAGTAGTTTATCTTGACTACAAGAAACGGTATAGTTTTAACTCATTATGCTAGTACACTTTGTGTGTATTGAATATGACCAGTTTGGGTTAATTGTTTTTATACTGACTATATAGAACAATTTAAAACCCTATGGTTATTATGATTACTTATGCTCTTAATCTTGAAATAATTAATAGACATATATATGTAGTGTTTGTTGTTTTGACTCATTAAGAGTGAGATTCATTTATGGATCATTAATCTTCGTGAATTGGATGACGACACTATATGTATGATGAATATTAATTATTGACGGAATCTACGTTCCGGTGTAGGGATTGATGATAGCCCCTTGAGAAGCTTATAAGTTTTGATCATGTCAAACCTTGTAGGTGGATTATGTTAATCTGACATGTCAAATAAGTTAAGTGGTAGGCTCAAGGATTAAGAAGTCATTTAAATATAATTGTTAGTAATTTAATTTAAATGACTGTTATTTGTAATCTTAACGTGGGGAGAATAATAAGTATTTAATAACAAGGAGCTCGAATTAAATTTTGAGATAAAGATGGGAGTGCAATTATAATTCTTTAGTGGTGTGAATTATAATTTATGGAAGGAACTAATTCATAGTGGAATTAGGATTCCAACTTTCCTATAGGAAGCCCAAACACTTATTTCTCCTTAAGGTCCCTATCGTAGCCTTATATATACGCCGGCCTTGTCTCTTCTCAAATAAAAATAATTCTCATGAGTTTGGGTTCGTTCTATTGAGAAATGAGAAAATCTTGGTGATACCGTAGCCCACATTCGGTGCAAGATTTGATGGCAAACAGAATACGATAGAAGATTCTTTAGGTTTTCGGTATTGATGTCGTAAATTAATCATAACTTTTGATCGCACCGTTGGATCGGGCTGATTTTTGGATATGTCATTTAGAACGCAAAGTTACTTTTTTTAAAGCGAAAAATTAGGACGATCAGAAGTAGTTTCGGTGGCGAAAACAATCGATTTTCGTAGCCTAGTGAGAATTAAAAAATCTGACTAAATCGCAATCTGATGCTTTCAAACCCTAGTCTCCTCATATGGATGCCCTACATGATCCGCAAAGGTGAAATCCCTTTATTCTTATAGGCTTTTAGCAAAAGTTTTTAGTTCAATCTATACGCAATATCAAACGATCATGTATTTATGTCTCCATCAAATCCATCAGTTACGTATCCAATCTTATGGTACAATATCAAAAAGTACAGGCCAAGAGAGAGAAATCTACTCCTGATGGTTTGAGTTATGCCTCAAAGAAACACCGATATCTCCATTACTTTACTATGGCTATGGATGGACGTTAGTAAATCTATTAATTTATTGTAATATGTGAAATCGTGTTAATCCAAGATCCGTATGTCAATTTCTATAGATAAATGAATGTTTATCTGCAATCATGTTTTTACCTTAAGATCTATACAAAATTAATTTACACTAGATGAAAGGAGTTACCTCTTAGAGTTGCCATTTTATTTTACAAAGAAACGAACAATTGTGTGAGAAGAAAGCCTACGGATAAGCATTTTCTTCCCACGTCTTGTCTATAAAACCAAGGTTCTTAGGGTTGGGGAACTATGCTTACGAATTGGGAAGATGTTAGACATCTAGTCCTCCTTTCTGGTCTCTAGTAGTTTTATGTGTTTATTCTATTTTGGACAGCTTGTTTATTAGTCTTCTATTGATTTTTCCGACAATGTCTTTTAAAAATCTAACTTTGGAAAAATTTGGGGGAAAGGGGTGAAAACGATATATTCCCTTCCTAACCCAATGTTTTTGGTCTTTTCAAACTCCGTTAATAAGGTATGCATTGGTTCGAAACCAATATATTTATTACAATCCACTAACTAATCCAATATAACATGATTTTATATTTTAGAATCCAATCCAATCCGACTTAATTTCAAAATCCAATTCAATCCGATTCAATTTAACATTGGATTGGATTGGTTTGAAACCAATATCGTTTGTGTTAAGATATAAATAGAAAGTTGTCTTTATTACTAAAATAAATTTTTTCAATTAAGTCATTATCTATTAAAGTCTAATTCATTAGTAAAATAAAAAAGAAATAAATTATGGTTTACTTATTAGATTATTTTATATATGTAGCAATAATAAGGTGTACGCGGTCTATATTAATAACTTAGTGTATAATAATAACTAATTACATAAAGACTAGTGTAATTTTTAATTGAGATTGGATTTTGATTAGTTTAATATTGGTTTCGCCAATGTGATAACCAAACTGATCCAATGTTTAGTCGATTTTCTAAAATGCAAACAAATCCAATCCAATAGCTTCATCGAATCCAATCAGGATCAGATTGGATTATGCACACCCCTATCCGTTACTTGTGAAAATCTGTTCATAGAGTTTTTTGAAATTGGGAGATAATTTGGTATATGTTCCTCAAAGAAATATACTAAATATCTCGTTTGTGTGCTGGTTTTAATCTTAAGAAAAAGTTAGGGCTTTTTGAGAATTTGTTTGATATGGTATTGCACTCTCGAGGTAAGCGTATCGGATATACAACATTTCATATGAAAGTCAGAGTATTCCTGGATTTCATTCCTATGTAAAATCGATATACCAGTCCCAAACCACACGTTTACAAAATTCTGTTGCGTCCAAACGATTTTCCAATTTTACTCATTTAGGTTTTGAAAACAGTTTTGTTAGCTAGTGTTTGGAAAAGACAATTCTAAAAGTAATTGAACAATGATAATTTGCTCCAAAGTTGTCCAACTGGAAGTGGCAAAAATCTACATTCCAAACAATTAAACTTTAAACACATAAAAAGAACATACTTAAACAAAAGAAAAGTTTAGATGTTGCATTTCCGACGAAAATAGGTATGAAATAAAGATAGAGTATGGTTGACGATCCTCCAATGACTTTTGCTTGAAAACAAACACTGACACTACGAGTGTAAAAATATGTTATTGAACTCTTCTAAAATTCTGACTATCTTTGGTATTTTTCGTACTTAAAAGAGTTCTTACAAATTTCTTTAGAATTTGCTCTTGAAAGGATAAAGAAAATCTCGATAAAATTGATAATTCTCAAAATCTCTTTTAATGGCGGGAATCCAATGGCTAGACTTCAAAGGGGTTGGGCTCTATTATACAAGTCCAAATGGTTGTCACACGACAGTGGTTTGAAAAGGCAATGTCACATGACAACCAAAAAACAAGTGTTGTGTGACAGAAAGGCGGTGTAAATAGTAAATACGGTGCCGCATGACATAGACAAGAATGTCGTGCGACAAAAGGGCTCTCTATTGGACATAAGGTTCCCATATTGGTCGTGTTATGCATGGACAGGCCCTTTAGGGTTTCTAATGTCCTATTGAATTATTGAGTCAATCCTTACGCTGCTTTAAAACCTAGGGTTTTGCGAGAGTCGTGAAATGGTGTCTACACTTACGTATTTTATGCACGATTAAGAAGTTTATAAGTTATATTCATACCAATTTGATGTGGATGCTTATATGTTTTTTTTTTTGTCTTAATCTAAAGACCAACTAAAGACCGAGTCTGAAGCCTTGAAATTGAATCTAAAAAACGTGTTTGTTTTCTTTCTGAATGTCATATTTGAATAAATGTTATTTGTTTGAAAGTATTCATTTGAATACCAAATGAATGTTATTTGAAAATTTTTGCCCTCATTTTCTTATTTTATAAAAATGAGTAGAACTACGAATAAGGGCAAAAAAGGTATTTTACCTCTTTAAGAATTAAGTGTTTAGACTTAAGAGGGAATAGAGCCCTGAATTTTTAATAGGTAAAATAAGTAATCATATTTGAATTTTTAAACTCGACAAACAAATTATAGAACATCTTAAGTTTGAAAGAATCATCCATTTGAAATTCAGATGTGCAAACAAACAACCCCTTAACCTTATCAAAATGGTATACATAATAAAAGGTAATAAGAACCTACTATTCAAAACAAGTATCCTATTTATGTTGGGGAGAAGTTCGTGTTTTTAATATAAATAAATAAATAAAACTGAACAATACGTAAAAGAGATTGTGCAACTATTAGTAGACTATATATTTATGTGTTTGAAATGTGTTTATAGTAATCTATTTTTAAGTTGAAACGAAGAGTCTCTCTATATTATCATTTGAAATATGGATGGAAATACAAACATAAATTAACTATAGGGTGATTAGTTACAAGGGTATTTTGGTCAAGAAAAATGTCTTAACAGCAATTAATGAAACCCATAAATGCCGGTTTGAAAATTTAAAGAAAATAAAATGTGGAGTGTAAAGCTAAAATTTTCTTAATTCAAAACCAGCATATTAATTATTTGATTAATTAAGAAAACTGAAAATTTTCTTAAATATACATGTATGTATAGATAAGTTTGCATCCCTATAATTCTTTTTTTTAAAAAAATATTAAAAAATAACATTAGTATTAAGTTTGTTCCCCTTTAAAGAGTTTTTCTGACTCTTCCCCTACTATAATTTTCCATTAATTAAAAATACTTTTGTATAGAACTATAAAATATTATTAAAATTCCCTAGAAAATTCATTTTGAGCATCAAAGTGATGAAATTAAAGAATTATTTTCACAATAGTGTCTTAAGTATAATTCAACTTTAATAAATAGTTGGTTAAAAAAAAACTTTAATAAATAGTTATTCTCTTTCTACTATCTAAGCTAGGCTAAATTTTGTGGGAGACAAGGCCAGCTTGGCCCGTGTAATTTCCATCTAATTCATTTAATTTACATACATCTCAATGAGCCCAATTAAGCTATAGAAGTTAGGCCCAAATTTCTTCATAGAAATTCACGTAATTATTCTCACCAATTTTCCAATTTTATGTTTTTATAGTTTTATTCCTTTACAAAATTTATAAATTTGTTTTAAAAATGGCTTTTTCTTTGAAAAACTTTCTTGATTTTTTTTTATTAACTGTACCGATTCTTGCGATAATAAAGATTTTGCTTTTATGACAAACGATAAATCAAGTCTACATATTTCTACTACCGTAAATAATTATAATAATATAAACTATTAAGGGTCCTGATTTAGAAGTTCACTTAAAGCACCTTCAACAGTCGTAGAAATACTATTATATATATATATATATATACCACTGTTAATATTACTATTTATAAAATATTACATATTTACATGTTAATTAGGTCCTTTTAAATATGTTTTACATGTTAATATTACTATTGTTGGGTCATTTTGGTAACAAAGTTCAAGATTTTATTCGTAGCGCTCCTTAAGGTAAAAAAAAGTATCGCTTTTGTTTTTTGGCTCTTTTAAATTTTAAATTTTGGACCTGCCTCTGCTCAAGACTGACGAGAGAGAGAGAGTTTGGCTACTATTTATTCTGTGAGTGAGAATTGTAGGGTGAAGAAGGCAAGATACGGAGAGGAGCCAAGTCTATGTTATTTTTAGTATAAAAATAGTTAGGGAAGAAAAAAAAATAGTTTTACCTTATATGTATATATAATGGCAGATTCAAGATTTCACCATAGAGTGGGTTAATATTAAAATAAAATTAACATTTATTTATTTACTTATTAAAATCTTAAGAATTTTTTGAAACACAACAAAAGTTAAAAAAAATAGTACTTATGAAATTGTAGTCGACGAGTCTTTAGTGCTTCGTATCCATTTGATTTTTTGTTGTGCATAATTATTTGTCCAATCAATTTTTAATATATATATATATATATATATGAAAATTTATAACTAGTGTAAAATTATTATTATTTTTTTTGGTAAAATTTGAAATAATATTAATTACCAATTAGTCAAGATACAAACAAAAAGCCAGCCAAAAACAGGGTCCTTCATCCTCCAAAAACAACAACACTCAACAGATTACTAAGCAACAATCATTTTTGGTACGTACTCATATATATATATATATGTGTGTGTAAGATCTCGTGTTTAACGTTAATTTGTTTGGGAAAATACTCTAACTTTAAATTAGTGAAGAAATATGGTTCATAACGGACATGCCCTCTAACTTTTGCACACTTTAACTAATTATCATTAGTGAATTTGAGCCTATTGCAAGCCATAATTATTTTGCTGCTATAAGGAATCGATTTAGAGAGCTGCTATTCAATTAGAGAACTCAAACTCAATGGCAATCAGGCCACGTGAATATATCTTGTGATTTATTTAATACTTTTATAAAGAGAGATGAAGTAATTTATATTTGTTGATGAAAGGGGAAAACTGAAATGTGATACCCACCTCCCACTTATCCAAACAAAGTGATTAATGATGTTTAATTTGGGCTTGGGATGGGGCTGGGATGGGCTACATATATGACTTAGGTGAGTGAGGTATAACCAGCTTTGTTTCAGTTTTGGTTGGGGGCGGGAGTGTTAAGGCCAAATTAAAAGTCAACTAAACATATTGAATCGATCTATAAAATTTTGAACCGAAAAAAAATTCAAACGGAAAACAAAAAAATCTAAAACGAAATGAATAGTTTGGTTTGGGTTTGAGGCTAGCTAGTCCCAAATCGAACTAACCGAACTGAATTATGTATAAGAAAATTAAAGATGTTAATAAATACTCAAAGAGTACACATTAAGTATAATATGATACAAAAAAGAGGGATTTTTTTAAGAATATGTTCCTTATAAATTGCATTTTGTGATCATCTTAAAAAAAATCATTAATACGTGCCTTTATTATTGAATTAACTATATTATGTTAAGTGATTTATTTATTTATTTATCACATACATGATGGTAAGACAGTTTATTATTTTATTTAATTATTTTATTTAATGTGTTTTGTTCTTGTAAATGTACAAATAAAATAGTAACTAAATAGAGAAATATGTGTTTCTATATGTTTGTTCCTTATTTTATGAAAACTATGACTTTAATTTGAATTTGAACCAATACTACATTACTATTAGTATTCTATTATTATGTTTAATTGATTTAGAAAAAAAAGAAACATATGTAAAAAGTGAATATAACCAAACCGACACATTTGGTTCGAGTTTGAGTTTAAAATAGAGTAAATTATCAAAAAATACAATGTACTTTACCCGTTTTTACAATTTGGGTAATATACAATTTTCTCAACATTAGAAACATTGTACTTTATTTATTTATTCATTTTGGGTAATAATAACCCCCAAAATATTACCCAAAATAAAAAAATAAATAAAGTACAATGTTTCTAATGTCGAGAAAATTGTATATTACCCAAATTGTAAAAACAGGTAAAGTACATTGTATTTTTTAGTAATTTACCCTTTAAAATATTTAGAAACTAAATTTTTACATTTATTTTAAATTTGAAGTACCTTAGTTTTTATTCAAATCAAAACTAAAAACGCTCCTAGAGTGGAGGTGTTTGGGAAGGGGGGGTAGGTTATAGCCCACGCCTACCCTTTGATCTAGCTTTGAACGAATACAAATTTTGCATAGGTGAAAATTTGTGAATTTTAAAATAAGGAGGTAAGCTTTTACGGCGTAATTTTAGAAGGTATTAATATTATTGTTTTATATAAATTTTTTAGCATTTAAAAATAATTTTTGGTAACACTTTAGATTTTTTATATATATATATATATATATTGGGACACATTTTTTACGAGCAGTTTATTTTCAACAGAATTTCTAAGAAAAAGAAAGGAATCTTGCATGGTAATAAAAGAAGGGCCCCACAACTGAGGCGTTCTGTTGGCATTTATTCCTCTGTATGCAGTACTCTCTGCAACTGTGGGATCCAATTTCAAAATGAAATTATTTTGAGAAGTGGGCATGAAATTATGAGTGCACTTTTCTTGTTGTACCAAAACGTTAAATACTTATCACTTTCACTTCCACCATTCCATGCATTTTCAATTTTGGTCATATATGCATGCATGAATAATTGTTGTGGTGAATCTAATTTAATTCATCATCTCAGAGCATTTTCAATGGAATAAATAAAATTAATTAATTAAAATAATTTTTAATTATCTATTTAATAAATTGTTAAATTTAACAATGTAAGTCTTTCAATGGCTATTTTTTCTCAATAACCAAATTTGTAGGGTTCATTATATTGATTGGCCACAAATTAACCAATTTAAATTTTTTTCAAAAAAACAAAAGAGAGGAGTGGGTCCCTCATTTTGGTTATTAGAGAAGGTTGTTAATTTTGATTATAAAGGGAATATATTTTGTTATTGGTTAAAATGTTGCTAAAATTTAATTATGCCACTGTGATATTGTTTTTAGCTAACATTGTTAAAATTGATTAAAAGGCTCAGCTCTGTTTGATAAAAACGTGGAACAAGAAAAACAAAAACACTTGATTTGGTAAAAAGTTGAAAAATAAGTTGAGGCATGTAATTAGATACTATACATTTTATGCTCATTTTATGAGTTGATGTCCTCCATCCTTTATAATTTTTTTGTGGAAGTTGTTTTTTCTTGCTCAACCAAAGAAAATTTCTCTATGGAAAAAGTAACAAAGTAAAAAGATATTTCACCATCTGTATCAACTTATTTTTCAACTTCTCACAAAAATCAACTATTTTTATTTTCTTTTTTCATGTTAATTATCAAACGAATTCTAATTGTTATTTTGATTATACTATTGGAAATATTCCTATATATATATGATGATTAATTTGCATTAAACAACCATCCAATTTTAGTAGTCTCACCAAACCTTTTTATAGGTACCTTTTTGCATGGTTTTAAAATGGCTCTGCCCATACCTAAATACACCGCCCTATTAAATACTAATGAAGTTTCATTTCCAACCATCACCTTCGTCAAGTCTGATTTCACTGTCATTTTATTTATTTCAAAATCAAACGTGTTATTTGTTTTTTGTACAGAAAATATCACGTATAGTTAATGATATAAAATTTTATTGTGTGAAGACTTATCAACACATACACTACACATGAAAGAAGACTGCTTTTACAACAAATTGTTCAATTAGTGATAATATTCCCGATAAAAATGTGCTTTCGTTGTAAAATGTGCATCTTCACCGACAAAATATTTGTAACAAAATACATTTTCATCATAGAATGTATGTATTTGGTGACGAATTTTTTTCATTCGTTAGCTTATGTATTCATTTAGGCTTCGGCCGTTTGATAACATGCTGGAAGATTAGAGAAAAAATAATTTAGAGAATGAGTTGTGATGTGCTGGAATTGTTCTCTCATTTTTTTCGATTTTCCATATAATATTTTCCATATAATATTGTTCGTTGTGTGGTGACGATGATTTTTTTTTTCACAAACTAGAAATAAAGAAAAAAAAATTTAGTAAACGTATCTATTTCCAAAATATAAACATTAGGAAATATACATTTACCCTAATTAATGACTCATCATTATACGGACTGATTTTTAGTCACGAATTTTCGTCTTGAAATATATAATTATAACATGGAATGGTTGATTGCTCCAAGTTAAGATAGTCATTTTTATAATTAAATGAAGATTATAACTTTATAGAGTATCAGTAAGAGGTTTTTACCGTGTCTCATAATTTGGTGGATTGAGAATGAAGGAGACAAGAAAATAATGCTCCAATTTGGTAAAAAGACTACACAACTGTGTATTTGTCACCCTTTTTTTTTTACATTTAAGTAAATGGAATGAAACATTTTTTTTCCTCCTCACTGCAACAAAATAACACTTTAATTATTCGCAAATACATTTTTTAACAAAAAGTATGTAATACTGTGTTCTGTCAAATATAATATTGATTTGGTAATAAAACTACCCATTGTATAAAACAATTTACTTTTCAAATTGATAGGCGAATCGTGATCGATGACTACAAAGAAAATAACTTTTGAGATATTTTAAATTGTTGCAAATGAAAATTTAAATATCTGCATAAATATAAGCGATGTTTATGTGACGTTTATGCAAAGCGTTGTGGTTGCGTTAATGGAAAAATATAATACAACATAATATATTTTCTGATTAAGTTCCAATGGCGTTTTAGGGTGCCGAAACACATAGGTACGACATTTTGCTCAAAATACAAAAGGAGTTATATTATTTAATTAGTAATTAATGACTTAATTCGTTGCTTTTTCTTTGCATTAGATTAAAGT
The DNA here is from genome assembly GCA_021464415.1 of Lonicera japonica. NCBI lineage: Eukaryota > Viridiplantae > Streptophyta > Magnoliopsida > Dipsacales > Caprifoliaceae > Lonicera > Lonicera japonica. The sequence goes on along the minus strand of CM038470.1, from coordinate 34,532,641 downwards.
CTTATATATCCACTATTATATATAACCGAAATGCAATTCAGTAGTTATGAAGCCATGTCAAGTTTTCGATTTTCCTATTTTACCCTTGCGTCCTTTATTTCATTAAAAAGAGTTTTATTTAACATGGTAATAGGATTTTAATCCCCGCTCCCAGCAGGAGTACTTGGACTTTCAACCACTATGTTACCTATTAGCTTTAAACAACTTTTTTTTTATAAATTAATTATACATGAATCGCACACATCCTACATGTGCACAAAGCTAGCTCTAATATTATAAAAGAGATGAAAAACAATGTAGAATAAATACTAAAACAAAAGTGAAAAAAACATGCAAGATAAATTTGGGCACCTTGCTATATATTTACACTATATTAAATCAAACATATTATGTGATTATTAATAGTGTAGAATTTGATAATTATATTTGAAGCTAATGATGCTCAATTAGGTAACATCTGTCTCAAATTAATTAGTAGTCCTGCTTTCTCTTTAGAAGTATTTCAAAATAGTAGTCACATTCCTTCGTTTTGATATACATTAATGTAAGGAATTTTCTAATATAAACTAAGTTGTCTTCTTGACCATTGATTATTTTAAAATTAATCTTTTTTTTGGAATATATATATACGTATATTGTATTTGCGTTTGCATAGTCTACAAGAAATGCAACTTTTCACGATATTGTATAAGCTTCATTATAAGTACCCATCCCAACCCAACGTTTGTAAAGTTGTGTTGAAAATTTAAACGACAGTTGATTTAACATCAAAAAATTTGTAGAAAAATCTGTCGCTTTGTTAACAAACATCAAGAATTTTTCAACACTGGGTAAAAATATGTCGCATATTTGCGCCATTTATACGTATAATTAATATTTTTCATTCATTTCATTATACGGAGAGATCAAGAAAAAAACACCTTATTGCACATTAACAACTTATTTGAAAAAAATAAATGCACATTAAATATGGGACATGCAATTGATTGCTCTCTTATTGCAAGTGTACACGCTTTTGAACTACTTTTATTTTAGTAATTATTTATTTAATTAATATAAAATTCGATTGTTTTGAGGAATACGTAATTTTGTTTTAGAATTTAAAACATTTTTCTTTAATTTCAATAAGAATTTTTCATAGTTCTAGTATCAAATAATTTTTTAATTTTTCTTTTTCTTGGATACATGCAATTAATAGATGCATATATTTGAAGGATAAGGTACCCTATTTTAGTACTATCAATTTCAGCCAGAGGACATGCAATTAACATGCCATTTCCCCAAATATTTAGAGCTTAATAGTTGTATAAGTAAATGAACTTCAATTATTTTTAGTTTTCAAATATATAATGAAGATTTGATTAATTTTTCCAGTAATTAAAGTTGACCTCAAGAGGGCTTGAGGATCTCGATCAGCAAAATAAATAAAGAAAAACGACTAATAGCATGGGCTAGCTACCCAGTGCACCGGAAGATCGAGGGCTGAAGGAGCGAATCATCCCTCCGAGAGACGCCGCAATGTCGAGAAACTCGTGAACGAAGACCGCCGCAACTGATAGCGAAGGCGTTGTGGCATTCGATCATCATATTAGCGCCTTCGCTTCATCAACACCCATGCAAACATTAACATTTTCGCCACTGCAGGCAGAAGCGGATCCAGAAAATTTTATTGGGGGGGACCAAATAATTTTCAACAACTTAACATAATATAAAAAATGTAAAGTTACATTACAAAATAAAAAAAATATAAAATTGCGTTACAAAATACATACCTTTCAAAGTTTAATATTATTATAATTGTGTTCGACATTCTTTCAAGTCATGGAATATGTCTCTCTTAGTCTATCTCTACTATTTTTTTTTAATTGGGGGGGGACCACAATAGAATTTAAATAGACTTATTTTTTTATATATATATATTAGAAAAAAAAATTATTGGGGGGGACCATGGTCCCCCTCAAACAATACCTACATCCGCTCCTGACTGCAGGACAACGCCATTGCCATCCCTAATCACGCACCAAGAACCGTTCTCCCCCGAAAAGAATCAATAGCAGCATAAATGAATCAAGAAAAACTAGCTTCTTGATAAATTTGAGCTATCTTCTTCTAAACTAATTAATTATCCAAATTTACTACTCTATTCTGGAGTGTTTTTCTTCACTCTGGAGGGTTCTGATTAGTTTTTCGAATGTCTCAATGTAAAAGTGCATTTTCCGTAAATAGATTATATTTTTCTTTTCTCTCAATTATTAATTATGTTGAGATTAATGTATTCTTAAAAAAATTTAAATTCTGACATTTTTTTTTGAAGACTAGAAGTTGGGTCAGACTATGTACAATAGTACTAAATAGAATCCATATTTATACTAATCATTAGTTAATTTGACCTATTTTGATTTGTTAACTTAGCAAATTAATAATTAATCACAATTATTATTTTTTTCTTTATGTCCTGTTAACCCTCCATGCTTTGATCAGCTGCGGACATTTTTTTTTATTTTTTTTTACAGCGATAAGGGTCTCCAAGTTAGCTTGCGTGCATCTCGATTAAGCCCTCCTCATCCGATCAAAAGCAGGGTGATTCATGCAGGATTAGAGAATTCACAAAATATTATTTGTAACCAGGGACGTAGCCACTATGGAGCTAGTGGGGATATAAGCCCCCAAATGGATTTGGAATTTTTTTCTAGCTAGGTATTATATTTTCTTACAAGAACCTTTGTATAATCTTTGAAACTACAAGGTTGGGTTTGTAATTTCTCAAAACCTCGAGGTTGGGAGTACAATTAATATTCTGAGAAATGGTTAAGGACATGAATGGCCCCCTAAACAATGAGTGCAATTATTCAACTTCTTCAACTTTAAAAAAGTCGTTTTACTCCCCTCTCCCCCACCCCAAAACTATTGACCGAGTCCCCTTTCATGCTTCTGTCCGCTTAGGACTTTGGCCCTTAAAGTTGACGGAAAGTGGGAATAGATACATGTTTAGGAGTATTTTGATTCAACTACTTAATAAAGTAAAATGTATAAATTTAGAGAGGTATTCACCACTATAGTGAAAAGCACCTACTATTTTGCTACGATACATATACATATATGTCTTGTTATTATGACATGCAATTTTATTTTTCGTACTTAGTACTAGTCAAGATCCTGCTAAATTGAAATTTTTACTATGCCATTGCTTATAGCCTGCTTTTCAAAATTTATATCTAGTGAGGCTTGAACTCATTACCTGCCATGCTTGCATTGCATGCAACAATAATATCATATATATATCTAAAGGCTGGTACGATTAGTGACTAGCCCTAATCTCGTCATTTCCTCAAATTAAGATTGGTTTGAAAAATCAGAACTTCTCACATTATATATATATATATATATATACATATGTATGTACAGTCCCTTTCTCTTAAGGACCGTCTTTAAGTTAGCTAACTTAAGGACCATTCATTTCGAAGAGTAAACAGTTGAATTTTTTCATAAAACTTTGTGAGAATGATCTCTATAATGAGTAGATCATCGCTACCAAATTTCATCAAAAAAAAATCAAATGGGAAGTGGGTTGACTAAAAAACTAAAATTTCAACATCCAGAAATGTGCATATATATCAATTTTTCAGTTAACCTACTTCCTGATTGATTTTTTTTTATGAAATTTGGTGGAGATGATGATCTACTAATTATAGAGATAAAATTCACCAAGTTTCATGAAAAAATTCATTCGTTTACTCCCTCGAAAAAGACAGTCCTTAAGTTAGTTAACTTAAGGACAGTATTTAAGAGAATGGCTCTTTATGTATGTATATGTATATGTATATGTATATGTATATGTATATGTATACATATGCAGAAGGGATCTGATACAGACTAGTTCATATATAGATTGATTTTTAGTGATGAATTTTGATCGCTGAAATACACGCATTTCCTTATGTTCTAGTGACAAAAGTTCATTGGTAAAAGATGATTAATAATTTGTTAGCCATTCTTTAAAGAAAGTCATAGTGACCCTTACATTTGATTGGTGGGTGCAGTAAAATAATAATAATAAAACAATTTGATGAACCTTATACTTTTTATCGCATCTATCAACTAAATGTAAAAATTACCGTGACCCTCTTTAAAAAAGAATTAACAAATTCTTACTTGTAAAAGATAGTTTGTGTATATAACAATCCGTGCCAGATTCTCTCTATATGTATGTATGGATATACTGTCTCTACGTGGCCTTTTCTACAAAATACACACACACTAATATTGTAATTAAAGACAACGTGGCATAAACCAATATATCATATATAATTGCAGTGCTATTAGTTGGCATGTTAGGATTTGACAGGGAGGGTCCGAGTTCAGTTCAATTATTGTACGGTATCACTATTAACACTTTGCAACTTGATATATTTGATTTTCAACAACATTTTTTTAATACTTCTTTAATGAATTTTGAAGTATTAGAGAATTTATTTAGAGTGCATGATATGGAAATTTTACAGGATACACTATATTCAAGATGTATTAAATTAAGAATTAGGTTCGATTTTTTTCTTTTTACATATAATCAAATTCATCAAATCTCATAATCAGATCAACTACGTTTAATTTCATTTTAACTATTTATTATGTTGATTTTAGTGCATGCCTCCTTAAAAAGGTATTGAAATCAAACTAGACTCTTGAAGGTGTTTTTTTTTTCTGAATAATTAATAAGAGATTTTTAAATATTTAAATATGCAATAAATTATTTATTTTTTTAATTCTTACGAGGTTACCGACTATTTTTTTTATTATTAATCAAGCACTCAACATTAATACAAATACTTAATATTTAATGTTTCATTCAAAATAAAAAACAAATATCATTTTTAAAACTTAGATTCAATAGTCAAAAATTAGTAATCAAAAGTTAAAAAAAACAAGCGCACCTTTAATTTAGTAATTGGTAATGAAATATGTTCTCGGACGTATAGGCTGAATACAACGTGCTGTTCCTTTATTAGTTAGTTAGTTTTCTAATGACTATGGGATGGTCTATCTAGTTTTCTAATAATAATTAGTTAGTTTTTGTAATTAATTAAATATAGTTTGAAAGAAAACGTTTTAATATCTAAATGATGTGTTTGACAAAATAGTTGAAAAATAACTAAAAACACTAGTAAGTATTATGAGAAATTGGAAAAATAAAACTGAATGATTTGATGACATTAACCTTCTATTATTTTTTAGGGTTTTCAGTTAATAAAATTATTTATGTGGTAAATAAGAAACAATTTTTATTAAAATAAAAAAAATATGTAAAGTATCTCGTTAAATCACTCATTTCTGTTTTCAACTTTTCATAAAATTTAGCCCGCACCACAACTAAACTTTCCCTCCGTTTAATTATAACAATAAAATAAAAAAAAAAAAAGTAGTTCTATGCAGTGCCAAGTGAAAAACTGGTGACATTTGAGAAGGTTATCAACAACTCTTCCATCTATATAAGAACAACAATTGTTATTGAATTTAACTCTCCTGTTTTAGTAATTGACTAACACATGTATTTTAATTAATTTTTAAGTGTATTTTGGAACCTAATCTTGTGCTTTGAACTTGAAATTTGAGCAAAAATCAGCCTATACATTTTTGAGCCAAACATAGCATTATATATTACAATGCGAATTTCTTATTTATTTATTTTTCTGCAACCACACCTTTTTTTTTGTTTCCTTATAAAAAACTATTATTCAAAAACCCTAAATTAATGCATTTTCAAAAGTTACCAAAAATCATATTTCGGGTATTTTCGTCATTCGCTACAACAATTCGGCTGGTATATATATACGTAAAGCAAAATAGTCAAAATAGGGATGTATAACTAATTTCCAAATACTAGGTAGTCCTTAATACTATGTGCTAAATTCTTGTTTTCTACATAGAAAAAAAATATACTTTTGTATCTTCATATTACTCTCTGCTTACCAACAATAATTAATATATAATTGAATGCTTAATTAATTGCATATAAGAGATTACAGAAAATTAGATTTATAAAATAAAAAATGGTCCCATGCATTGTATTTATGATGATGGTCCATTTAGACTTCATGTCGCATTAGAAGTGGCAGTTCATATATCTTATCAAAACAATAGTCAATGTAATTAATGTATATGAAAACCAAGTGTGGGGTTCACTATAGTGAGAGAAGTGGTTCTGCAGTTAAATGTATTTATTTTGTTTATTTCTAGTCTATTCTTATATTTTTGTTTAAAAAAAAAGTGTCTATTCTTATATGAAAAAAATTGAGATAATTAATATGAGATCGAGTACCATATAATTAATCAAGATTTGCTCTTTGAATAGAAAAAAATTCACCAGCTAGTAGCCAGTAGTATTGCACTGAGATCAGTTTTAGATTCGATTGTGAGCTATTTAGGTCAAATCCTGACAGTTATAAAAACATTTGGTGACGACTATTCTGCGAACATGAATTAATTGAAATGCGTGAAAGTTGACTCGAACACTTTATAATACTAGAAAATATTTGGACTAAAAAAAATATATATGTGACTCATAAAATACAAAAAACTTCTATTTTTGTGGTGAATTTCTCGTCTGGTGGGGCCAATATTTTTCAATATTCGAGTTGGTTTGGTGGTAAAATATAATTTAGCCTGATAAAGTAGCCAAATGATAAATTTGCAAGTTTCTAAGATAAATTAATACATACCAATCACTCATTCCGCCTCAGATAATTAAACACTAGCTATATATTTGTCTTAGTTGGTGTTGGTCCCGAGTACTAAAATTCTCGGCTTTTTATTGTCACATGGGTCGAATATTTAGTAGTTTTTAATTCAAATGGGATATCTAAAGTGTTACTTGTACCACCCTGCTCTTTTACCATACACTTTGCATAGTTCTACCTCGTTTTTTTGGTCGATGTTAGAAATGTCCGGAATAGTTTTTGCACACCTCGACTAATTTCTGTTGTAGAGGATGGCAACGTACCACTAGTCACCAGAAATTTTGCATCTGCTAAAAGACTTGATTTAGGGAGTTCTCAATTAAAATTGATTTTCTGAATCTAAAGTGACTAGCCACTGAACTAATTTATTGTATATGGTTAGTTAACTTTCCAATATATAAGCGGTGTAGTTATTCTAATATAATTAACATAGACTCATGCATGTAATGTTGAAAGTGATAATTAAGTAGTTACATTAATTATAGTACAAATTTTATACCTAAAATAAAGTGCACTGTAATTTGATTTCAGAGTTGCAGATTGTACATAATATGAATAAGTGTTGCACACAGAATACCTAAATGAGGGTACCTTCTTTCTGACCAATTAAGTATGATAAATTTGCGTGCATATTTATGGTAAGAGTAAGCACCTTCAAACTATTAATATTTTCAACTTTCGATCACCAAAAAATGGTGGATAAATGTATGGTAGTGATGTGCAATCAATCTAAATCTATAACCCGAATTGTATTTTAGGGTAAATTACACTTCTTTCTCCTCAAGTTTAGGTTGAGTTTCACTTTGATCCCTGCTCGTACAAAATGTGTTTGTAAAATCCTAAACTTTATATTGTGTCTCACTTTAGCCCGCAAGTTGATGGCATTCACCATAAACAAACATAAGTGGCACATGCATCCAGTGGCCGAGGGAATGTAGGCCTTGTGGGGGCTTACACTAACTCCAAAGGGCTCTTAAGCGACGTACAGTGTACATCGCCTAAGTATGTATATACGTTGCCCGTATCTTAGGCGACGTAGTATCTTAGGCGACGTAGTCTACGTCGCCTAAGGTACGCGCTTAAGCTGTGTCGCCCAAGGTAATGGGCGACGTAAACAAATAATTACGTCGCCTAAGAAAAATCCATGGCGAAGTATCAAATACATACGTCGCCTATGTGGTCAGAGCAAAGTTGACTTTGACTGGAACTTAGGCAACGTAAGTAAAATAATTACGTCTCCCAAATAAGAAACCTAGGCAACGTAATTATTTAGATACATCGCTTAAAGTCCAATCAAAGTCAACTATGCTCTGACCTGAGGCGACGTAGGTAACTAAGTACGTCGTTTAGGTTTTTTACTTGAGCAATGTACGTATTTTACTTACGTCGCTTAAAGTCAGAGCAAAGTTGACTTTGACTAGACTATAGGCGACGTAGTTAAATAATTACGTCGCCTAGGTTTCTTACTTGGGAGACGTAATTATTTTACTTACGTCGCCTAAGTGAATTAAAATAATAATAGAAATTGCCTGTTTTTGTGTGCACCCCACACGTGCACTTCTATACAAACAACCTACATTATAAACCAATTTCGTTCATTCAAACATCCTGGCCAATCGTTCATATTTACATTTATTCAAATATCAAAACATTCAAATATCTAAGCATTCAATCATTCAAATATCAAAACATTCAATTATTCAGATATCTAAACATTCAATCATTCAAATATCCAAGCATTCAATTAACGCTGCTCAAAACGTTTATAAATTATAGCAATGTCCTACAAAACTGTTTTAAAAACTTTACAATCATATAAAATTGATCAATAAAAAAATAAACCTAAAACTATCCTGCGTTGGAGCCATCGGATAGTGGAGCCCTCATATTCATCTGCCTCGCCATTTCTGCAAACTGGGCCTGTACCCTCGCTATGAACTCCAGCCGCTCCCTATCTCGATCCTGCCGCTCCCTCTCGAGCTGCCTCTCACGCTCCTGCCGATCCTGTCTTTCTTGTTGAAGACGCTCCTCCAGTTCCTTTCGATTTGCCCTAAGTCTGGCGAACTCCTCCTTAATCGTGGCGTTTCGGGGATCCGGCTGTGATGGTCCTCTCATCCTCAGCTGCTTGGCGACGCCGCTGCCTAAGCTGGGAACCCTGGTCCCTCTCGAAAGATCGACCACCCTCTCTATAACCCCGATCTCTACATCAACAGAGAGTCTCAGAGGGGCTGCGACTGAGGCCGGCGAGGAGCCATCCGATGTATCCTCGATTGGAGGCATACTCGCCATCAATGAGGCAACCGCCTCGTCGCTCGCCTGCTGAACCTGCGACTGCAAATAGCAATAAATATAATTAATGAATTTCTTATTACAAATAATTAAGCATAATGATTGAATTTCTTATTACAAGTAACTAGCAATAAATGTAATGAATTAATAAATAATAAACTTACCGTGCCCTCGGGATCGAATTTCTTGTACATGTCTATGTACGTCTTCGTGTGAGGAGCCTGCTCGCCTTTCTTCGTGTACTCGTCAGCCCGAGCTGCAAAAGGCCTCACCCCTCCGCTGTGGGGCCACTTGTTTGTCGAGGCCCGAACCGCCTTCATTTGCTCGCTCCGCCTCTGCAAGATACATAAGATACAAACTGTTAGAATATTCAATTGTATTTAAATTAAGTTAGACAAATTAATTAATTTTACCTAAAATTCGGGATCCCTGAAGTGGTTGCACAACCATTGCCACTCCGCAGGCCGATGTGCAAACTCGATAGGAAGGGGAAAATCTCCCAATTCCTGCCAGTTCGCGTGACAGGAAAACTTCCACTGCCTGAATCGGTTGGCAGCCTTCTCGTCTATCCAGTCAGTGAGCTGCGTACGTCGGTAATCGATATCTTAGTTCACCTATAAAGAACAACAAGAGAGAGAAACATTAGTAATTTGAAATTATAGCAAACAAACACAAACAATAAAAAAATAAAGAAAAATGTAAAATTTACCGATAAAAAATCCAGCAACCTCGTCCGCTCCGTCACTGGAAGGTCATGCCACGTCGGATGGAGCATTGGACATCGGTCTTTTATATAAGCCGAGAGGTCCGTCACGAACCGAGAGCGAACTGAGAAGGGCGGGCCCCTAATCGAATCCTCGTAGGTCACCGGGGTCCTGCCCTTCTCTTTCGTGATCGCCTCCATTTTCTTCCCGAGTATGACTCCTCTCCTCTTATTACTCGAAGAGGCATCGGCGGCGGTATCTGTATATTACAAAAAAAATTAATATAATTTCCGGCGTATAACTAAAAAATATAATTAAGAACTTTACTTGAGTCAGTCGGCACGTGAGTAGTAACAAAAGTGCAGCGAATGGGCAGAACAAGTAGCAGGATCAGCGACTCCTGCGCTGAGACCGGCGGTCCGTCGGCCTGGGCCGCCTGCTGCGAGGCCTGCGACGCCTGATGCGAGGACTGGGGCGCCTGCTGCGATGGCTGGGCCGCTTGCTGCGAGGTCTGGGCCGCCTACGAGGGCTGCTGCTACTGCAGCAGGGCAAGATGGAACTCCTCGCGCAGCTCTACACGAGATTTCTTCCTTTCAGTTGAATCTTTTAGAGGCATCCTGACATATATTAGAAAAGAAACATAAGAATACTATAATTGACTTGAATTAAAATTGAAATTGAATTGAACTGACATTGAAATTGAATTAAATCGAAATTGAAATTGAAAGAAACATCGAACACCTCTCTGGAGATAATTTTTATGAAAAATTCATTCGAGAAGTGAATTAAGTAAAAAGTTAATATATGTTTTCTATATATATACAGAACTTTAAACTTTGAAATCATTTCTTTCATATAAAATAAGCAAGAGCATGTACTTATCTTTCTCTCCCTATAGTCTACACCTCTATTCACAATTCACCTAGTTATCAAACCACTCAACATCCAAACTTTACCAAAAAGTGGAAACAAATTGACCTACCCTATCCCTAAAATGTCCCCACCCCTAAAGAAATTAAACAACCCCCATCAATCTTTTAGTCATTTTCATTTGTCCATAACAGAATAAATCTTCAATCCAAACAAACAATAAGATTGTATAAAGAGAAATCAAATCAAATAAAAACAAGAGATATAAAAAACCCTAATAAGTTCATTAATATCAAGCCAACATGTATGTATATACATGTATGCATTTCTGATTAGAGAGAATTAAACCCCTTGTCAAGATCTGCAGCAGCACTTCTTCACCATTTTACCAAATTTCTCCTCATCAACCCAAATTGGGGGTGAAGGGGTGAAATTGGTGGGCTTTTGTTGCTTTTTGATGAATTAGTTTTACTGCCTTCACTTTTTTTTTCTTTGTTATTACAAAAATAAAGGTCTAAGTTTCTTCCTTGTTATGACTGCAAATCAAAGTGGGGGAGGGAAGAAGAATTAAGTTAGAATCAATAGGCTTTCGTACTATTGCAGAACTCTATGAAGCATGATAATATATGTCATATTTGATCACATTGAGTTATATTGAGAGTTAAATTAGAGTACATTACATTAACATTTGTTTTAATGTACAACTTCCAATGATACACAACTTTTTTTTTTTTTTTGTTGTTTTGGGTATCTTGCGGCAGTGTATAGAGTTAAAGAGGCCAACTCCTTTCTTTTGGTTAAACTGAAGGCAGCAATGTACTGTTTTAGAGTGAGTTGAAGGGTAGCTGCAGTTTTTAAGTGATTCTGTTTTGTGCCAGCTAGATTGGTTTTTGGGTTTCAATTATTTTCTCATGGAGGAAAAATGTTACTGATATGAGTATCTTTTTTCTTTTTTTGGTTGACCGAGTTTCTTTTTTCTCTAAAAATGTTCTCTCTTATTAATTTCCCAATGGGGTAAATAAGCAGAAAATTCGTGTACACACAGCCACCAAACAACCCTCACAGATCTGGAAATTCTCCACACAAAAAGGTAGAGTAACTAACCTTATTAATTACCCAATGGGGTAAACCTAGCACTAGTAGATGGAACCTAAACTCTGATGGGTGCTCTAAAGTTTTCTCAAAACTATAGTACCCATTTGTTTCGAATTTGTTCCTTCCGAAAAAGCAGAAAATATCTCACTCAAACACCTCACAACCAGCCAATACAAAGCAGAAAATTCGAGTATCAAACACCTCACAACACAGCCAATACACAGTCAATACATTCCTCTTCACCCAAAGGGAGCTCAATCAGTTCCCTTTAGTAGATATTAAAGCAAGCAGTTATTAATTTGAAATTGAAATTCCGAGAACTATAACTCTATTGATTTTCAATCCCAGTTCAATTTCAAAATATACAACACAAATCAACCCTCACTTGTCAGGGATATGTATACACACATAGAGAGAGAGAGAGAGACAGAAAACTTGATGGTGGTGTGGTGAGTGACGGTGGTGATGGTGTGAGACGGCGGTGGTGGTGTGGTGAGCAGTGGTGGGGAACAACGTGTGAGACAGTGGTGGTGGTGTGAGTGAGCCACTGGGGGTGAACAACGATGGAGGGGAGGTGATGGTCGGAAAGGGTGGGAGGAGAGAGAGAAGAGAGAATAATTAGGGCTCGAAAAGAATGGTGAAGGAGTGAGAGAGGGTGATTCCAGTGAGGGAGGCTGAGTCCGGTGGTGGTGGTGGTTGGAGGAGGGAGGAGGGAAAATTTGAGGGGAAAGACCTTTCGGGCGACGTGTTTATTTTTACATCGCCTAAGTTACTCTTAGGCGACGTAGTTTTTAACTTAGGAGAGGCGACGTAGAAAAAAAACTACGTCGCCTAAGAGTTACTTAATTTTTTTTTAAATAGTAATTTAATTTTAATAATTTTAATAAGCAAATCTTTATTATAAGTATAACCTACCCAATTATATTTTAGTAATAATTATTTTAATAATCATAATAATTATTATTATAACTCGAAAAGCAGCGACGATGATTCGAGTATAAGCCCAATTGAGTCACTCGGCAACAATAACATATATAGCTCCAAATTCACGCAACAAACAGATACACATCAGCAGATTTGCTTTGGCCTCTTATTGCTAAGCATGAAATTTAATGGAGTTTTTAAAATATGTAACTTGAAATTTAATGGAGTTTTTAAAAGATGGACAATACTGATGGTATTGGAAGATTTTTTTATCCCCAAGAAACTCCAAGAGAATGTTCAGACGAGTATTCAGATAGGTTTAAACGCACATAATAATCTCAATCGGAATCATCATCATCATCATCATCCTCGTCTTTATCCTCATCGCTGCTATATAGATCATTGTTAAACCCTTCAGCATCGTCGGAGTCTTCATCCTCGTCATAATCATCATCCTCGTCTTCATCTTCATTTTCATATACGGGAGTATTTATAAACGGTACTGGACCTATGTTGATAAATAACTCTGATATAGGAAGACATATCGCATCCGGCTCTTGATAAGATTCATCTACTTCATACAGTGGAGTGGCCTTGTCGTCCCTTACAAGTGTGGCCTCACTGAACGTACCTCTGTGTGCCATATGGTTGACGACTTTCCAACCCTCACCAGCCAACGGATCATCTATATAGAACACTTGGGTTGCCATCGTGGCCAGAATAAATGGAAAGTCGTCATACCAACTATTATTCGTGTTCACAGAAGTAAGACCACGATTATACTGTATGCTGCCGGGAACAATAGGGTCGGTGTTGTACCGCTTACACTTGAACAATACAACTGGCATGCGTTGCGCATAAGTTAGTTGGACAACTGATTGCAAAATTCCGTAGTATGTCAGATCACCGGCCACGCATGTCACTCTACTATTCTGAGTCTTTCGAATTCGGTCTTGATGCTTAGTAACATATTTGACACCATTCATCTCACACTGAGAGAAAATGGTGCACATCATAGGCTGAGATGCAAGGATTTGTATCTCCCGGTTGTATTTAGGATCATGTGTTTGTAGCAGATGGAGCATCTGCATAATAATATATATACATGGAACAGCAGTGAAATATAAATATGCATGCGACAAGTGAAAGTAAGTTAAGGCTGAAAATTTACCCATATGGGGAGGTGGTCAAGAAACGATGCCACACGAACAACATCAGTGCCGTGTGGAGCTATTTTCGTAAATTATCGGCGGTGAATCTCTATATACCATTTTGTTTCTGTACATTTTATCATAACACACCAGTGAGTTGTCGTAATTGGTTGCTTACTAAGACGAACATTCCTGACGCAACCTTTGGGCTTGACGAGGTGGGAGACAACGGAGATGTTCCACTGAGGTGAATCCGGTATAACTTTATCACTCGGGTTAGGATCATGCAGATAGTTATTGATGAAAGCTACACACTCGTGCATGATGTTCCGCTCGGCGATACACCCCTCTGGGTAACGCTTGTTTTCAACATCTTTCTTGTATTCTCTGAGCTGCCTGTAAGATTGCTCAATTATATAGTACAAATGTATACAATTAAAGACCACGATATATATAGTATCCTAAAATATGAAATAATACCTTTCAGTGGAAAACATCCAGGTATAATGCACAGGACTGGTGAGCAGAACCTGTTCTGGCAGGTGGATGCAGAGATGGACCATGATGGTAAAGAAAGCTGGCGGAAATATCATCTCCAACTTGCATAGGATCATGAAAATATCGGTCTGCAGCTGACGGACGTCCGATTTTTTTAACTCTCGGGCGTAAATTCTTTGGAAGAATCTGCAATACTCTACTAACGCGTCGGAGACGTCCCTTCCCAAATATGATCGGATAACCATAGGAAGAACACGCTGAAGCATGACATGCCAATCGCGAGTCTTCAATCCGAAAAACTTTTTATCAGACAGTCCGATCTTACTCTTTAGGCTTCCAGCATAATCTCTTGGATATTTAACAACTACAACTCGATCAAATACGTCCCTCTGATCCCTATGACGAACTGTGTAATTCGCTTTAGGTAGCATCACTTTTCCTGACAGCCTTGTCCTCGGCCAAAGATTGCTGATATGCCCATCTTCTTTAGAGTTAATCGAGATTTCACATCGTCCCTAGCCTTTCCATCGAGACCTAGAACGGTGCCCAAGATGTTGTCGCATACATTTTTTTCAATGTGCATCACATCTAATGCATGTCTCACACTCGATGATGTCCAATATGGCAACTCCCAAAATATACTGACGTGAGTCCAACACAGTCTTTTTTTAGCTGCCTGACATTAAGTACAACACAACTTATCAATTTACAATATCACAAATTAACTTATTACTATATCACAACTAATGTTAGTTTGAGCCGTACCTGTTTGAAGTTAGGATGCAGATGCAAAGAATTCTGAGGGTAAGGAAAACTGTTGGTAGCTTCAAGAACCTGACGTGCAGACTTTCTTTGCGGGGCGGGTCTGAGCTCTGGCTCCCCATTAAACCTTTCTGATTGCCTCCGATAAGGGTGATCTTCGGATAGCCATCTACGTGCCCCCTGGTATGACATCCTTCCATTATTGTGAACCGCAACAATATCGTCCAAACATATAGGACATGCCTTGTACCCTTTTGTCTGAATACCTCCCAACATTCATAGTCCTGGAAAGTTGCTGATGGTCCACATAACAGCTGTCCTCATGTTGAATGCCACTTCACCGTATCGATCCCAAGTTGAAACCCCCCGTCTCCCACAGCATCTTAAGTTCATCAATCAGTGGTCTCATAAACACATTCAGAGTCTTTCCCAGATTCTTAGGGCTAGATATTAGTAAGACTAGAATGTTAAACTCTTTCTTCATACACAACTGTAGACACCCCGATCCGTGACCCCCGCAAAAACCCTAAATGACCTACGAGAACTACTGATTTAGAGTCCGGGACCCACCCGAGCACCCGAAACTATCCCGAGGGGGTTTGTTGCGCGACAAACCTATTTTCATGAAGGATTGTCACACGACATATCACATTGTCGCGCGACAATCCCTGATATGTCGCGCGACAATCCCTGATATGTCGCGCGACAATCCTGCTATGTCGCGCGACAATCCTGCTATGTCGCGCGACAATCCTGCTATGTCGCGCGACAATCCCTCTCTGCACCCGACCAACCACTTTCTGACACATCACAGTGTCAGAACCCATCACTTCAGCCGTTTGTCGCGCGACATTCAGGTATGTCGCGCGACAAATAGGCACAGTGAATTAGGAATGTCGCACGACAAACGGATATGTCGCGCGACACTTTCCTTTTCTGGGGAAATGTCGCGCGACAATCTTCCCCGAGCAGTATAAATAGGCCAACACCCCCAAGGGTTCAAGGCAGCAACTTGAATCTGGAAATTCTGAGTTTTAGTCTGATTTCATTATCAAGCATTCTATATTATCGTCTTATCTCTGGAGAATTATCGGATCTATTCCCGACACTCGACGTGTCCCGTATCTCGAATCGAATTCTCGAAAATATCTGAAGAAGGAAAAGATTATTATCGCCGGAAATCTCTCCGCTGGATTATATTTTCTTTCTTATTATTATTATTCTCGTCGGGAAGGTAAAGAAAGTCTCTTCTAGTATTTAAACATTAAATATCTGTGTACTTGTTTTATTTCCGTCGTTTTGTCCACGTTTTATTTGAATAAACTTATTGCCAAGTTACAAATAGTCTATCGTTTTCAAAACAAAAGGCCCTGATAAAACTATTTGTAAAACCAGAAGAGTAAGTACATTACTATCCGGATAAAATCTTGTTTTCAAACCCGGACCGGTAAAACTTACTTAGGAAATTAAATACCCGATATATCCTATCTGTTTCATAGATTGTGATACGTCCGGTAAAACTCCCCTCAAGAGTTCCAATTCCATATCGAAATTAGTTCCATCAAAAGATCCGCACTTTTACAAAACTCGAGAAAACTGTCATTATCCGAGAAATAATACGGGAAACTCCATTTCTAAAGAAAACAACTCTTGTCACTTGTATTTGCATTTCTCAAAACGAAACATCGGATCTTGGAACACAAAGGTTTTTTTATCCCTTTCCCGTTTTTCCCAGAAATTAGGGTTTTCGCTCAGAAAGTAGTAAGCTATCAGTAAAAGCATCCAAGTTTTTCAACATAGAATAAACATATAAAGACCACTAGAGACCGAAAGGGAGGAATGGGTGCTTAACACCTTCCCAAACCGTAATATAGTTTTCGAACCCTATAGAAACCTGGTTTCGTAGACAAACGTGTAAAGAAAGGCTTAAAACCTTTCCTCTTACACAACCATTTTGTACATTTTCCCGTAAAACGTACTGGCGACTCTGAACAAACCCCTTTGCATCTAGAAATAGAACATAGGGACACATGATATGAATCAAAAGAGACACTCCAGCAAATGGAACGAAGGAATCCGTTCCGACGTTTCAGACGTCCAACCGAACGGGGACGAGACCCGGGGGGTCGCATTTGCGGATTCTCACAGTGGCGACTCTGCTGGGGATTCTAGAAAACTAGACTCTTATATGTGGACTTTTGTTTATCTGTTGAATACTTCCTTTTACTGCTTTCCCTACTTATGTTAATTGATTGAGAAGAAACTTTTTTTTTCTGAAAAAGGGAGTTTTTCAAAAATACGTAATCAAGATAATGATATTTGTAAACCCAACCTTTTTCGCACGCACTATCACAAATCATGCATTGGTTCTACGAGTGTGAATTTACCCCAAACCCTCAGAAGTATTATAAGTGAGTAGGGAGTTGGCTTGCTTGGGCCAACATAAACCGAAAGCATTTACTTCTACTCTCCTTGGCCAAGTACGCCCCCGAGGTATATCGAGTGACGAGAACACTCACGTACCCGGGAAGTATATCAAAAGGCTCTTGCACGTACCCGCCCCTGGGGTATATCGCAAGGTCTTGCCAAATAGGAGGGAGCCTGAAGCCTTAACCGTTCGTACACCTGCGCTGCATATAAAATCGAGTCGAGTTAAAACACTTGTCAAACCGCTGTAGGGGATGTACCACCTTACGGCTTACTTTTCGACACCCTTTTAAAATCCGAGGCTCTTCTCGGCAATTTTTAGTGGTTCTTTTGGCAAAAATCAAGTCACATCACAGTCTTCCTTCATCTTCGCCACGTGGTTTCGTCTACAGTCGTGAAGCGACGACAGATTGGAAGGTTGGGCCGGTCGAGATCACATCGGAAGACTAGTAAGACCAAGCACACCTGAAATGGCCGATGAACGCGAGAATCGAGAGACAGATCAGAGCCTAGCCGAGGCATCATCAGTTCAGCCAACCCTAGCCGAAATGCACCGTTTACTCATGACCGTCAGCAGGGATCTGGCAAACCTCACAAACGAGCAACAGGGTACCCGAATCCGAGTAGAAGAATTGTCAGCCGAACGAACTGCACCACCGGGGTTTGATCGACTACCACCAAATCGAGATCCGAACCAAGGACAGTCTTCACAAGTACCCCCCCCAGTTCAAGGAACCAATCGACCCCAAACGGGCCCTATCATAGCCGGTCTCGTTCAGATGGATCCCAACAATCAGTGGGCCCCAGATTCAGGCCCCACTTATCAGCAACAAGAGCCACCCATAGTTTGGCCACAACCCCAAGCACAACCCGGATTTGACCCCCAATACCAGCCATGGCCACAAGTCCCCATAAGGCCCATTCCACCACCGGCCCCAGTAGCCCCTCCAAATGAATACCCAGATATCAACCGACTCCGGGCAGTATATGCGGAATCTGTTATAGCTCGGGAACAGCCCGACGAGGTGTCGAAAGAGAGCGAAGAGATGAAGAAACTGAAGAAGCAGATGAAAGTTCTGCAAAGAGGGATTTCTCTGATAAAAGGGGCAGACGAGATCACAGATATGAACGCCTTCTCCCTCTACCTAGAAGCCAGACTGCCTCAAGGATTCAAGCTCCCTTCTATCACCAAATTCACAGGGACCACCCCCCCCCAAAACCCATCTCCAATCCTACATCAGATCCATGCAAGTGTCTGGCTGTGGAGAGCCGAAGCTGGCTCAGGCCTTTCACTTGACTCTCACAGGGGCCGCCCTGAGATGGTTTTTTGATCTGGAGAGACACCACACGAAAACTTGGGGGGATATCGTCAAAGAGTTCATGACCAAATACGGGTCCAACGAGAGTTTGGAAATTACTCGTAAACACCTGGAGATGGCCAAGCAAGGCGAGAAATAAAGCTTCAGCGATTTCGTCACACGCTGGAGGGAGATGGCCTCCCAAATGTCCAAGCGACCCGATGAAGAAGAGCAGTTAGAAATCATCCAGAAGAACTTCACTCCAGCCGTACTGAGTTGCATGGGGAAGCATGTATTCCCACACTTCAGAGCCCTGTTGAGTATAGGATCGCAAGTGGAAGAGGAGTTGGCCAAGAAAGCTGAAACCGATACCAAGAAAGCTGAAACCGATACCAAGAAAGCCTCATACACCGGGAGAAAGACAGCCACTACAACCGTGAATCAACTAAGCTCATACCCATATCAACAAAACCCGTTTCAACAGTCGCAACAAGTCCCTCCAATGAGTTGGCCTGCACAAGGAGACTCTTCAAACACCGAAGCCAAGAAAAGGAGGAATTTCTGCACCCTTCCCACTACCCTGGTCAAAAGCCTGGAACTACTCCAAAAGGCCGGATTGATCACCCCACTCAACCCGCGCCCCCCACCAAACCCTATTCCCAGCACCTGGAGAATGAATGAGAACTGTGCATACCATCAAGCAGCGGGCCATGACACGGAACTCTGCTTAGCTCTTCGTCATCGTATCCAGGACCTTATTGAAGCTGGAACCATCCCCGCACCCGGCAGGCCTAATGTTACCAACAACCCCCTTCCCAATCATGCTCCACTTGCGGGAATTAACGCCTTAACTACTAACGAAGAAGGCTTTGACCCCGTAGGACTCATTCGGGATGACCCAGCCTAAAAGGAACCCGTTATGTTACCAGCAAAAGCACAAGTTGCCCCAGGCCTCAATCCAATAATCGACCAATGGATGACCAAGATGAACTTCCTACCCGGGCAGGGCTTAGGAAAAACAAATCAGGGGATCTCGCAACCACTCATAATCAAAACCAATCCTGGGAAAGCTGGGATAGGATGGACCCAAGACAGGAAGAAACAGCCGTGGAAACCCCGCCCCCCCATAAGGAGACAATCTGTATGACAGAAACCTCCCCCGGGACTTTCAGTTCGTCGGAAGAGCCGGAGACATCAGAAATCTCAGAAGGATTAGACTCAGCATCCCTCTGGATACAACAGATCACCCGCTCAGGAAGGGTATACCAGCCACCACCGATGGGTGCCGAGAAATCATCACCTCCTAAGGAAGCAGGAAAAGATCGAGTGTTAGAACAGTTAAAGAAAACCCAGGCCCACATCACCATTTGGGGCCTCTTGGTTGCCTCCAAACCTCACAGGACCGCCTTCATCAGACTCCTTGACAAGGCCGTCATATCACCCGACTCCACACCAGAACAACTGCCAAACATGGTCGAATCAATCACAATCCAAAGAAGTCTGTCATTTTCAGATGAAGACTTATCTCCATTGGGAAGGAAGCACAGCCTGGCTCTCCATATCACCGTCAGGACCCGAGGGAAAATTTTGCCACAGGTTCTCATCGACAATGGGTCAACCATAAACGTTTGCCCCCTGAAGACCGCTAGATGCTTGGGTATCCTGGATTCAGAGCTTTCTCCATCCGCCGTAACCGTCAGGGCCTATGACAACACCAGGAGGGCCATTTTGGGATCTCTGAAGCTCGATCTCATGGTTGGTCCCGAAAACTTTCCGGCCGACTTTCAAATCATAGACATTCCCTCCAGTTTTAACTTACTATTGGGAAGGGCATGGCTACACGACATAGGAGCACTCCCTTCCTCCCTACACCAAAAGATCAAGATACCGTTTGAAGGGAACATAATCACCATCCAAGGAGATCCTGAAAGGACCTTGGAAGATCTGGAGTTACCTGTTTTGGGAATCGGGAGCCAGAGCATACAGTTGGGAGGCTTTTCTTACGAGCCTCAAGTACAAACTCTCAGCACCCAGGTAATCGAATATCTTCCCCCTGACAATATCCCCGGTCTCAGCACCAAGATCACAAATATGCTGAGAATGATGAAATACTTGCCTGGAGCCGGTCTGGGAATGGGACAGCCAGGACTACTTCAAGCCTTGGAACCAGTAACGAGGTACGAAAGGGAAGGTTTGGGGTACCAACACACAAGAAGAAGAAGACGATCGACAAAAAGGGGGCCAAAGGCATCAGTATCCGAGTTTTAGCTCTCTGAACGGGTTTTTTGTCAAAGAAGGGGAGGACTTCCCCTTTTGCGGTTTTCAGGAACCTTGGAGAAACAGCGACGGAGAGAACCTTCCAGGATGGGAAATCTTCTACGAAGATGACCTATATGTCAAGGAAAACATCGTGCACAGTTTCTCTACCAAATTGACAATCGGGCCGAAGGAAGAAAATGAAGACAAGAAGGATGAGAGGAAGAAATGATCGGGGATCTCTTCGACATCATGGCTCTGGGGGATAACGAGCCAAGGGACGACCCTGTACACCTAATATACGCTGATCCAGGCTACCAAAAAGAAGGGGAAAAGAGTGAAATTGTAAGGGTGAGAGGTGAGAGCGAGAGTAAGGCTAGGGAAGAGCCACTCCTAGATTTACTTTTTAAACTTGTCCCTGTAAATACTATTAATGAAGAAAACTCTGTTTTGCGCTATCCTGTTATTCTTAATTCTGTAATTGCTTATATGGAGTTGGAAGGATTGAACGAACACCCTGAACGGGAGGAGCAGCGTATACAGAGCGAGGAAGGAGACACTCTTGTAATTAACCTTGGGACAGAAGAGGAGAGAAAAGAGGTCCGCATTGGGGCAAGTCTAAGTGAGACAGAAAGAGAGGAATTCACACAAAATCTGAAAGAGTACGTGGATGTCTTCGCCTGGTCTTATGCGGATATGCCAGGTTTAAACAGTTAGATAGTCATGCACGAGATACACACCAAGCCGGAGTTCAGACCCGTCAAGCAAAAGTTGAGGAAACTTACGCCAGAATGGTCACTGAAAGTAAAAGAAGAAGTGATGAAACAACTGAGTGTAGGGTTTTTGCGGGTGATCGATTACCCTTCAGGTTAGCCAACATTGTGCCCGTTCCGAAGGCAAATGGGAAGGTCCGCATGTGTGTAGATTATCGAGATCTCAATAAAGCTTGTCCAAAAGACGATTTCCCATTGCCCAACATCGATTTGATAGTAGATAACACTGCCAACCACGCCCTGAAGTCATTTGTGGATGGTTTTGCCGGATATAACCAGATCAAGATGCATCCGGATCACCAGGAGAAAACAACATTCATCACACCATGGGGAACATACTGCTACACCGTTATGCCCTTTGGGCTGAAGAACGCCGGGGCAACTTATCAGAGGGCAGCCACCGCAATTTTCCACGACATGATCCACAAAGAAGTAGAGGTGTATGTGGACGACATGATAATCAAATCAAAGGAGAGGGAAGGTCACGTACCAGCTCTACGAGCCTTCTTCGATCGACTCCGCCAGTACCAGATGAGACTCAATCCGCAGAAATGTGTGTTCGGGGTGACCAAGGGAAAACTCTTAGGCTATGTTGTCAGTAAGAAAGGAATCGAGGTAGACCCTTCCAAGGTTCAAGCTATCCAAGAAATGCCTAAGCCTCGTACTGAGAAAGATGTCCGGGGATTTTTGGGTAATTTGCAGTACATCAGTAGGTTCATCTCTCAGCTCACTCAGACTTGCGAGCCCATCTTCAAACTCCTAAGGAAATCTTCACCGGGAGAGTGGGACGATCAGTGCCAGGAAGCTTTTGATAGAATCAAAGAATATCTCTCCAACCCCCCAGTATTAGCCCCACCACAAACCGGACTACCATTAATCTTGTACCTAACCATCACTGATTTAGCCGCGGGAGCAATGCTAGCCCAACACCTGACTGATACACGGAAAGAGCAGGCCATCTATTTCCTCAGCAAGAAACTGTCCTCATTTGAGATGAACTACACACCATTGGAGAAATCATGCACCGCTCTCGTCTGGGTAACACAGAAACTACGGCACTACATGCTAGTTTTCTCAGTCATCCTAGCATCACGGATTGATCCGTTGAAATACCTCTTCGAGAAACCGGCTCTCTCGAACCGAATGGAAAAATGGCTATTTTTACTCTCCGAATTTGACATCACCTACATGACCCAGAAGGCAGTCAAAGGCAAGATCATAGCTGATTACCTGGCCCATAATCCAATATTGGGAGACATGCTAGAAGAAGCCGAATTCCCAGACGAAACCATCATGAATGTCGAGATCGATGAAGACTGGAAGTTATACTTTGATGGGGCCGCCAATCGAAATGGAAACGATAGGCATCCTGTTAGTCTCGCTAGACCAAACTCACTCCCCGTATCATATGTTTGGACTTCTTCTGCACCAACAACATGGCTGAATATGAAGCCTGCATACTCAGGAGAGATCGCCTTTCAAAGGGTATAAAGAGAATACAGGTATACGAGATTCAACACTAGTGGTCCACCAGGTTCTGAAGAATGGAAATCAGAGATGAAAATTAGTCCCTTACCTCGCCCGACTGGAGGATATCGCGGAAAAGTTCAAGCATGCGGAGTTTTACTATCTCCCCAGGTCTCAGAATAGTTTGCCGACGCACTGGCAACCCTGGCATCTATGATCGATATCCCGAGAGGGAAGAAATAACTCTTACGGTACAAAAGAAGTCAGAACCCGCACACTGCACGCCCTTGAGGTAAGAATGAAGGGGAAGGATCCAACCACTTGGTTTTAACGATATCTGGAACCTGCTGAAGAACCATCAGTATCCGAGAAAACGACAAGAAAACACGGGTCACGCTCAGAAGATTAGCGTCAGGGTTCATACTTTGTGCCGAAATTGTATAAGAGGAAACACAGGACTCATCTTTAATGCCTCACCGAAGAAGAATCAGTCAGAATGATGGATCAGATACATGGGTATTGCGGACCCCATATGAGCGGACATACACTGCCCGCAAAATCATCAGACAAGGTTATTCTGGTCTACCCTGCAAACTGACTGCTCTAACCACGTACGCCGTTGTCACAAGTGCCAAAATTTATGCTAAATCCCAGAACTTCCTCCAAAAGAGTTGTACAACATGACTGCTCCCTGGCCTTTTGCAACCTGGGAATCGACGTCATTGGGAAGATCTCGCCCAAAGCCAGCAATGGCCATGAATTCATACTAGTGGCCATTGACTATTTCACCAAATGTGGAAGCCGAGTCTTACCAGACCATGGATGCCAAAAAAGTAGCCCTATTTATTAAAAGGAATATTGTGCCGATATGGGGTCCCACACAGATCATCTCAATAACCACCCACTTCGAAGGAGAAGCTAATACCGTCCATGGAAGAATACGGTATTACCAGACACAAATCTTCGCCATACAGCCACAAACCAATGGCAGTTGAAGCCGCCAACAAAAATCTGAAGAATATCCTAAGCAAGATGACCAACACCTGTCGAGAACTGGCCGAAAGAAACTACCATATGCATTGTGGGATACCGCACCACCGAGAGGGTTTCCACCGGGCAACCCCGTTCTCTCTTACATACAATGGATGCAGTCCTCCTTGTTGATTAGAGGTCCCCTCCCTCAGGTAATGCTAGAAAATCAAGTCAATGAACTGGAGTGAGTCCAGGCACGTTATAACGAGCTAGCCCTACTAGAATGAAAAAACATTAAAAGCCGCATACCACCATCAGGGTATCAGAAGAGAATCGCTCGAGCATTTAACCAGAAAGCGAGGACTCGGGTATCAATGAGAACGATATCGTATTGAAAGAAATTCGAGAACCAGCCAGAGATCCGAGGTAAGTTCGCAGAAGTGGACAAGCCCGTATATCGCAAAGAAATCAATACAGGGGTGCCGCTATACTCACTGATTTGGATGGACATTACTGCATTCACCATCAACATGGATCGACTGAAGAAGTATTATCAATAGGTGTAACATTGAAATAAGAACTACGTAAACCTAAGCCCCAACTTAAAATCTTTTTGTTCTTTGTAAAAATCAAAAAGGGGAACGTAGGCAACCTGAGAAGTGACTTCAGGCCCGTTTAAACTTTGTAAAATAAATTTATTTCCCACAAGCAGTCCCTCATATATTATTAAAAGGTGGTTCAGAACACCGAAGGTTACAAGGGAGATATACATACAGAAGTAACTAAGCCCTAGGGTTGGCCACACTGGTCCTCATAGCCAAATCGATCCGAGCTTCGTCCAAGATCTGATACGCAAAAACAATGTTATCATCAGACCTCAGTATCCATAAACCAAACCACTCCATTTGAAAGGGTCGCCAATCAGTTCTCCTTCCAAGATTGCCATAAGAGCGATAATATCAGCCCGGAGGGGCCGGGCAATACCAAAAACAGCATAGTTGAACTGACGAGTCAGTCGAGCACGCCACATCCTCTCTACCGATAAAGAAACATGCGGATCACAAATTTTGACTCAGAGGAGAAGTTGTTCAACCAAGGAAACCTCTTGAGAATATTAAACTCCGAAGAAGACTCCGGAGAGATAAAAGAAGTAAACCAGAGCCCGCGGAGCCAAAGTTCTCCAAACCACACCGTCCAATCAGAGGAAGACATGGTCAAAGCCCCAAAGAGGGACAACGGAAGAAATGCGTCGGATTATCGAGCCGAACCCCGTGAAACCCCACGATCGAAAGCGCTCCAGCAGCCACATGTATAGTAAACGCGGACTCCCCCGAAGAAGGGCGAGGCCCCCCTTTGAACATCATCAAGACCATTCAGGTCTCTGCAAGAACGATCGCACTATAACTCTCTATTTCTAGCCTGGTAAATCAGACTCAGATAGTCCGATCAACACGGAAAACCCGTCACCAGCAACATATCAGAAACCAGGCAAATCAGGCCGCTGCAGTACGCCCCACACCGTAAGAAACCCTATCTTCATAACGATGAAAGAACCTCACCATTTTATGGAGGTCAAGGAGTCCGTCGGCAATGAACCCATCACACAGGCCGCCTGGGGAATGGTTAACAGAGCAATTAGCATGTCGCGGACCGATTTCTCTTCTATGGGAACTGCCATTGGGATGAACGTCAGAACGCAACAACCAGGAGAACTCCTCATATGTCGCAAGCTCATCTAGTCCAAAGCGAAAGAGGGTCTACAGGACTCCAGAAATACAAAGCACCTAACAGAAAGGAAAATCGACGGGACGATGGACCAGCCTGCTAAAGGACTAAAAGCACCGAAGTTCAGACCGCTTTCAGAAGATATCAAAGCATCTCGAGCATTGACATAAAAAAATCAAATTTTGTGCGATAAGAGGACATTTTTTGGAAGGTGTGATGATGGAAGGAAATGGGTGTATTTATAGCAAAAAAGAGGGACCTGTACCTGTTTGTCGCGCGACAAAACCTTATCCAGGAGATTGTCGCGCGACAAATCCCTTTGGGGTCACCCTAATTTTGTTTTTCTTACACACAGCAGTCATTTTGCCAAGAGAATCATTTTTTGGATGCTTTCTTGTTCTCACTTGGTTCTTTTTACAGGAAAAGTATCACTACGCTACAAGGTATGGCTTCTAAAAACGCTGGCTCATGTGTACATATGTGT
This sequence comes from Lonicera japonica, assembly GCA_021464415.1. Taxonomy (NCBI): domain Eukaryota; kingdom Viridiplantae; phylum Streptophyta; class Magnoliopsida; order Dipsacales; family Caprifoliaceae; genus Lonicera; species Lonicera japonica. The sequence continues at coordinate 34,506,212 of CM038470.1, read as the reverse complement.
ATATCTCTCAGAGAAGAAAAATATAATCAAACACAGATAAAGATGTTTTATAAATCCAATAAAAGAACAGTTTTTAAAAGACTAAATATCTGTCTAAAACATGTCTAAATAAATACATATCTGTCCAAAACTAACACTAAATGCAGAAAGGAAAAACTAATCTACTCGGGCGCGCTTTGACACGCTCCCACTGTCACCCGAGCCCTCCTCGGGAGTAAGGCCAACAACTGGGACGCCAGGAACCGGGGGAACTACCGCCTGGGAAGGACCCGTAGACTGAACCGGTACCGTCGGGCGGATCACCGACGATCGAGAACGCCTGGAAGTCCGACTACTGCTCCTCCGAGAATCCGTCCGGGCATGAGAGGAAGTCAGGGGGTCGTCCGGCCGTAGAGAGACATCGATAGCCCTCTGGTAGTCACGCATATAGGCTGGAGGGTCTCGACCGACATACTGGAGCAGTTCCACTTAGAGGTACTGGGCGTGCCGCCCCGTAGATCTGCCACTCGTACACTCACCCTCTGTAAAAAGACATAAGATAAGAGAATCAGTACAGTCAAAATAGATATATATAGATATAAAGGTATCAAGAAGGTACCTCATCACCAGGCGCGACCGCCCAGATAGTCGAAAGTATCCTCAGGAAGAGGATACTCCGGACAGGATATCGACGTAAGCCAGCGCCGACATAGAGATATCTCTGGGGAGTGGGGGTAGATCTACCCACGAATAGACGACCCCGCAGGAACAGCTGCAGAAGTAGACCCTCCTCCTCGCGAATGGGGAACAAGAGTGGACGAGAGGAGGAGCCCCAAAACCTGGAGATCGGGCGGGAGGCCCCATGAAAGTCGTCGGAGAGAGTCAACGTAGCGGAGGTACGGACCCCTAGAGGATCCACCATCGCCGTCGCCCCCAAAGGAGGTACCCCACCAGAAGGAGTAGTCGCCGCCGCAGGAGGAGTCCGCCCAAATTGCTCGTAATCTTTCCCAAGGTCCGCAGGCTCCCAGGATCTCTCAGAAAATCCCGCTCTCCCCTCGGCAACCTCAGCAGCAGCAAAAAGGCCCCCCAGAGACATAGAAGGGCCGGTAGGGAACTCAAAACCCTCAGCGCGTCGCTCCCCCATGGGTGTCGTCTGAGGAGACTGCTCCGGAGCCGCCGTAGTATCACCTCCCTCACCCTCTGGCCTACCACCACCCTCGGCAGCAGCAGGAACATCTCTCTCTCCCTCGGGGTCCTTGTCCTCGGAATCCAGGATGTTGTCCCTCTGGTCGGGGACAGGTGGCAGGTGACCCGGAACCACCCTAGCTAAGTGGGTCTGTCCCCGTATGTAATGAGGATCACCTCCCAATGCCCGATATCTCTCATAGAAGACCCGTCCCCGAGTCCCCTTCGGCTCCCTCATCAGGTAACGGGCAGCAAAAGCGGCGTAGTCTCCATCCTCGGTGAACGTCTGGAAACCGAGACCGTCAACCAAAGCATGCACCGTCACCGGATCAATCTCGCCCGTCCGCCTCATCACAACTGGGGGAAGTAGAGGAACTCGAGGCCACTGGGTCGGTGTGTGCTGGCGGATAACCCTCTCGCCTAAATAGAAGTGAAGGCTGTACTCGTCTCGGATAAGCCGCCTAGTCCTCGAGGTGGTCAGAGCACGGCCATACCCAAAGTGAAGGCCTAGATCACCCCAGGGGGCCCACTCAATCTACAGGGAGAATGAAATTTTATTTCAGTTACTTATATATATATACTATTTTTTATTTTTTATTTTTTATTTTATTTTATTTTAAGAAAAGAATACTAAAATATTTACCTGCTCCTCCAATAGGTCGTGAACACCAGCAGCACCGGTCTCTCGAGTCCGGTATACATAAGGGGCCCTGTAGTTCCCCGCGATAAATCGGCGGAGAAAGGGAAACTGATCCTCGTTCTCAACGAGGAGATCCACCTGGGCGCGACCCAAACGGGTATACGCCACGAACCAACTCTGAAGAAGAGACAGAAAAGATATCAGCAACAACAGATAATAAAAGGTAAAGGACTGAAACAAAAATAAGAGAACAAGAGTATGTACCTCCCACAACAATGAGAAACCCTTGAGGTTCAGGGCTAAATGGCGAGAAACCAGGTCCATAGCATCATAGAGGACGGCAAGAATAAAACCGCCCCAATCGTAGTCGAACATAATGCTGAAATCCCGGAGATATAGGGCAGCCACCAGAGATGGGCTGTGTCTCCCCCACGGGCCTCAACAGATCATGGGAGTGTCAGTAGAAGAAAGGACGCGAGCGTACTGGCGCGCCTCCTGACGGGTCATCGGCACCCCCGAAGCAATCAATCTGGCTCTCTCTGTCGCCAGGCGCGTGACTAAAACTGCTCGAGGAATCGTGTCACCAGAACTCTGTCGTTCTGGAAACCATCCTAAAGCACCGACAATGCCCTCTGCCGTCAGACGAAAGGGAACGTCAATCTGTATAGGGACCCCCTGAAGGAATCCCGGTCAAAGCAAATAGATCGAGGGGGGTCATCGTCATCTCCCCCCAACTCCAGTGAAAGGTATGGGTGGTGTCCCACTAGTGGCAGGCCAGAGCTGACACCAACACAGTTGCCCTAGATACTCGCTCCGGAAGGGTATCAAAGTGGGGACCAAAAGGAGTCGCAAGAAGCAACTCCTGGACAGGGGCCAGTGCCTGTCGCCACTCTAAAGAGATGGTGTTGGGAGAACCCCAACCACGGCCAACCCACTGTGGAAAAAAGAAAATAGTACAGGATTAGGAGGGTATTTTGGTGTAATTGTGAGAGATATAGGGTTATAGGGGTAAATTATGTAATTTTCCAAAACCTGAGGGTACTTTGGTGTAATTATGAGAGATATAGGGTTATAAGGGTAATTTATGTAATTTTCCAAAACTTGAGGGTACTTTGGTGTAATTATGAGAGATATAGGGATATAAGGGTAAATTTATGTAATTTTCCAAACCTGAGGGTACTTTGGTGTAATTGTGAGAGAGTTATAGTTATAGGGGTTAAATTAGTAATTTTCCAAAACCTGAGGGTACTTGGTGTAATTGTGAGAGTTATAGGGTTATAGGGGTAAATATGTAATGTTTCCAAACCTGAGGGTACTTGGTGTAATTCTGAGAGATATATAGGGTTATAGGGTAAAATATGTAATTTTCCAAACTGAGGGTACTTTGGTGTAATTATGAGAGATATAGGGTTATAGGGGTAAATTTTGTAATTTTCCAAACCTGAGGGTACTTTGGTGTAATTATGAGAGATATAGGGATATATATAAGGGTAAATTTATGTAATTTTCCAAAACCTGAGGGTACTTTGGTGTAATTATGAGAGTTATAGGGATATAAGGGTAAACTATGTAATTTTCCAAAACCTGAGGGTACTTTGGTGTAATTATGAGAGATATAGGATTATAAGGGTAAATTATGTAATTTTCCAAACCTGAGGGTATTCTTGTGTAATTATGAGAGTTATACGGTTATAAAGGTAAATTATGTAATTTTCCAAAACCTGAGGGTATTTTGGTATGATTATAAAAATTATAGAGTCATGGGGGTACATTATGTAGTTTCCCAAAATCTAGGAGGGTATCACAAGTAAAAGTATGTGTTTACTAAATCGGATGTTATTTCTAGGCAGTCATGCATACTAACATTTGTTTAAAATACATGCAGGAAACGACAGAAATAAAAGAACAAATAAATACACGAAAGAAGACATACCAGAGATCGACAACGAATCTCGTGAGAAACAGGCTCCATCAAGAGCCAAGGAATGTCCGGAACTGGAGCAGCCCGGGTCGCATCTCGGTAAACCACTGCCCGACCACGGTCCACCCCATCCTCACCATACCAGTCGAGGTCCTCCCAATCGTCGTGATGAGGACTACACCGAAGGACGCCCTGAGCGTCGGTAAAAGTAACCTCGTCCTGGTCACCCTCCAGTCTATCAGGCTGAGCAGGATCCATTTATATATGAGTAAATAAATGAGAAAAGTCGGAAAAGCGGCAGGGCTTCCGCGCTTGGGAAAAGAGAGAAAGAGAGAAAAAAAAGAGCTAGAGAGAGAAAGAGGAAGGAGAGAATGAGGTGGAATGAGCTCAGCAGGAGGCTTATATAGTGGAACACATTGTCGCGGGACAAACAGGTTCATTGTCGCGCGACAAAGAGCCCTCTCCCGAGGTGTCACGCGACAATCACCTATCTCCCCTGATTTTTTTGACCTTTGTCTCATTTTATCTCTTGCAGGAGGACTTCCGAGAAGCAATTTTCGAAAAAAAAAACCGCGCACCCAGGATGAGAACACGAGGAAGGACTTCCAAATCATCTCTCCAAAAATGCGTGAACGAAATACAAACGGTTAAAGTAATCTCTGATCTACCAGAAAACCATCAAATGAGAAAAAGCAGCAAGATAAGGCGGGAATAGAAAAAATTGAAAGAGTGGAAAAGAGAAGAAACCCGCATGAGCGCCCAAAGCGAGCGAGAGAAACAGAAATGTGGAGTGGCAGGGAGAGCCACACCAAAAGTGATAGCTAAGCCAAAACCGGCTCAGGGCTTCGTTTTGGGTGAGTAAGGCTCCTGATCACGACAAAGGGATGAAAAGACTCCTGGTCAAAAACAGAGAAGGCCAGGAAAAGTCTTTCCCAAAAGAGGGAGAAATAAGGGCATCGAAAAACAGAATACGATGTGGGCCCACCAAAAGAGAAAACTAAGAAAAGATCAGAGATCAGAGATTGAACTTTCAAACAAATTTTCTTTTCAGCACGATACAGAAGAGATGGTTTGGAAAAAACCTCGGACCATCGCTCTGCGGAGAGTAAGAGAAATCCGAAAACTGCCTCTGAGAGAAGCATCTTCACTCGAAGAAGACATGAGAAACAAAGTTCAGAAAGATACAGGGAAGCGGACATCAAGATTTTGACCCCGAGGAGCTCTTTTCAGCTTCGCAAAACTTCTCTCTCTCACTCTAGCAGTCTAACAGAGACAATCAAAATCACTGGATTACAAACCACAAACCCTCGAAAGAGGCAAGGAGGTATCGGAAGCCCTCGCCAGAGGCAAGGAGGTATCGGGAAGGGGGGGGGGGGGGGGGGGAAATCATCAAAAGCCCTCCCAGAAAAAAGGTCAAAGAAGGGGAGGGGGTGAGGCGAAGCCCTGAGAGGAAGGAAGGGGGTAGATCCCAAAGACAAAAAAGAAAAAAGAGGCAAGGAGGTAAATGGAAGCCCTCCCAGAGGCAAAAGTTACTCATCAAAAGCCCCTCCAGAGGGCAA